>JBBPCX010000038.1:8386676-8402909 GCA_037974365.1 Hydrocynus forskahlii
ATTAAAAGCTCAGTGGTTTGTTAAAGTGCCTTGTTTGACTCTAAACTGTCAGTTTCAGAGATTCATTTTCAATGTATGTCTTGTTGATAGATTACCAATATGTGCAGTTTTTATGTAAATAGTTAAATGTAAAATGTATAATTAACATTTTTATCTTTATTGTTAAGGGCTGATTATTGTTATTTATAAGGGAAAGATTAATCCATTATTGTTTTTGTACATTTATATTCAGAATTTAATATTTATATGTTCTTTTTCATGCAAGAAAACTAGTTATTTGTTTATATTTTGAGTATGTTGTATGTTATGTATTATTTATTTACTTTTTTTCACATTATTTATATATTTTTTTTCTTTTTTAAAAGAAGAACTTGTTTATAGTTTTGGATTTTTGGAATATTTACTTATTATTAAAGTATTATTTAACTGAAAATGTCTCTCAAAGCCTTGAATGTTACTTTGCACAAACACTAAGTTGTATGACCAATTGAACCCAGTTCATTTATGAATAAAACAAGTATTTGTCAGAAAACAAGTTTCAAAGACTATTAAGAATAAAATATTAAATGATAACTGTTTCATAGTACATTAAATCTTTAAATGAGTGAGTGGGTCAAAGGATGAAAACATTTCCAGTTGCACCTAGACCGGGATTCGAACCGGGGCTGCAGTGTGAAAAACACGAATGAAACCTCAGCCCCGCCCTCATTTTTTTCTTTTCTTCTGATTGGCTAGTCGCTGCTCTACAGGTATCTGCGGCTGGCCCGCGCGTGACAGGCGGGGATACTCACCACTATACTAACGAGGAGTGCCTTCATGTATTTAAATGCGGAAGACAGTGTAAAATAGACAAACATATCAGACAAGACAAACAAACAAAGCAAAACAGAACATCTTGGCTCGCAGATTCACATGTACATTCACACAAGCGTCTGTCTCAAGAATAACAAAGTAAAGGAAAAACAGCCTAGTGTGAAGCTCCCTGCAGTTTCTGATCCGGTCTTAATCATGGATTGTGTAATCCAAATGAATACACCCTGTTTTCTAGGTTGACACCTTTGATATAGCTACTAGTGGCTCACAAATAATGATCCAGCCCACCAAAGGAAAAGGTAACATCTTCATCCCTTACTTAGTCCTTATTTATATGAATACTACAAATATTGGTGTAAAGTAAAGGTTATTTGCTGTTTTCTCTTGCTTAGATGTGGTAGTGACGCCACCACTGCCCATTGCTGCCTCTCCACGAGCTGCACGCTCAGGTCCTATCAAGGCATGTGGGCCTCTCTTTGTCCGTGACCGTTCTCGGTGGACACAGCCTATGAAGGATGTCATTGATGGCCTTTTGGCAAAACACCATGGACGGAAAGACGTCCTCACTAAAGTGGACACAGAGTATGCTGCCATCATACACAGTGCCTCTAAAGATGCTAACAGCCTGCTGCACCCCACCACGAAACAACACATCTCTCGGTACGTAAAACGTCTGGCAAAGATGACGAACACAAGTTCATCTTTAAACACTAGCCACCTCTATTTATAACCTCGGTTGATGACGCCACCCGGGGTCTGTGACGTCATCCGTACCCTGTGCGCCTAAGTGTAGAAGGTCCAGGGGGAAATTTTATTGGGGTTCTTTTGTTCAGGATATTGAGTGGAAATTTTAAATTTAAATTTTAAGATCCTCCACAAAATATATCCAGTGAACCGGTTTATTTCAAACTATGCAGACATAGAGAGCAAGTGTTCTTTTTGTAGGAATATGGATAAAACCTTGATTGGTGGTGGTAGCTCAGTGGGTAGGATACTTGCTGCTGGACCAGAAGGTCATGGGTTCAAATCCTACCTTCAGCACACCACCACTGAGCAAGACCCTTAACCCCAAGTTGCTCCAGGGAAATGGTCCCCTGTAGTTAGGGAATGGAAGTTGCTTTGGATAAAAGTGTTTGATAAATGCTGTAAATGTAAATCTGTTCTATGAATGTCAAATGATGGAATTATTCCTTGCTGACCTTAATAAGTACCTATTTGATCCCTTAGAGGATTAGATAAACCCTTATTAGTTCAACCAGTGGGAAATTTGCATTGTTATGGCAGAAAATGTACAGAACAAAAGCAAGAGTAGCAAAACAATAGATTAAAAGCTATACAACACAACAAGATAAAATAAAAAGTACACTTTAAAACCAATACAAAAATATAAATATAGATGTTATTAGTGTTAGTGTGTGTATTAATGTGTAGTAGTGTTAGTGTGTGTATTCGTGTCAGTGTGTATATTAGTGTATATTAGTGTTAGTGTGTGTATTAGTGTATTTTAGTGTCCGTGTGTGTGTATTAGTATTAGTGTGTTATGTTCAGTCAGGCCGCTGGGGGCGCTGTGCGTCTCTCTGTTCTGTTTTTTTTCTCCGCTTCCTCTCCCCCTTCTCTCTTTTCCGTGTGGACTCCATTAGAGCAGGTCTGTGTGTGAGTCTCCGTGCTGGTTTGTTTCTGTTTTGTGTTTTAATCCGACTGGAATCCGCGCCATCCTACACTAAATCTCCCGGAACGGGGTTGTGTCTGCTCGCCCGACTCCTTTAGCTCGCCTCGGGCTGTGTTTTGGATGTAGTGCGGTTGTGGAAGTGTTTAAATTCTAAGATTGTGTGAGTTTGGGGTAAATGCTCGGCCCTCTCCTGGTTAAATGTTAATACTCCAGAATAAATCTCTGGTCTAGCGAATAATCTCACCTTCAGCAGAGCAGGGTGTCTGTAAAATTCGAATCCAACCCGCTGGAATCGAAGTTAGTAAATAGGATGAAGCAGCAAGGCTGTAATAGTCGAGTGGTTGTTTACAGGTTCTGTGGGTTTTTATAGAATTTGTGTTTATTGTGACACGTGCTTTAAAACAGATAATGTGTTTAAATGGTTTCCTGATGTCTATGGTGTGAAGAAGCTAGAGTGTAGTTCCCTGTAGTCTAATGGACAGTTAAAGCAACGGAGGGCTTTCCATCGTAGTCTTTTAATAGTAATGTTAAGTTTGCCTCTCGCTATCAGACAGCTACAATCAGCCTACACACACACAAAGATTAAATAATCCCCCCCAACTGCCGTAAGCATGATGAACTCTAGAAGCGCCTCAGTTTGAGAACCCTGACCCTCTGAACATACAACTCTAGAAACTCCTCAGTTTTAAGAACCCTGACCCTCTGAACACACACAGAACTCTAGAAGCTCCTCAGTCTGAGAACCCTGACCCTCTGAACATGTGCAATGAGTTGTATGTTTTTCATTAACATGCCGTAATCCAACAAACAGTATGATGCTGTGCATTTGTGCGGTAATAATGTGTCCTGTTTTTTGGGCATCTTGACAATATTTTGTATTTTTTAGTTTTTATTTTGTGTACTGAATCTGTTTTTTGATCTCTAAGTACCCCTCTGAAGCTGACAGAAATAATGTTCCGCTACATAATGACAATGAGATGAGTGAACTTGACTGCATAGAGAGAGCATAATGGATATTTGATAAACATTATATTAACTTTTTGTGGGGTTATATTAGAGCCAGGCGTTGGGTATGTGATGATGCAGAACTGTTAATGTTGGCAGGAGTGCAGTGCTGTCTGTTTTGAACCTGGAAAGCCTGAGGGAGGTTGTTTTTGCAGTACTTTTGTCTTTTAGAGAAAAAATACTGCTAGGAAGTAAATTTAGTTAAACCTCATTGTTCCTAACTTGACATAAGTCAGATTGTGGTTGTAGCAGCGTATCTTTATTTCTTACAGCAGAGCTAACAGTCATCTGGTTTGTTCCAACAGAAATGGCTATCAGATATCCTATGGCCGTTGGCCTTAATAAAGGCCACCCTGTGACCAAGAACGTGAGCAAGCCACGACACAGCCGCAGGAGAGGGGTAAGAATACATTTGGCACACGTGTGTATGTTGAAAAGGTTAAATAGGTGTATATTTATAATTGGAGAGACTGTACTGCTATATGTACTGTATTGCTGAGAGCATGAACAGCTTCGTTTTTTGATGAATGGTGTGACTTGTACAGTGTCAGTAAAGCTGGTGCTTCTTGTTTTGAGGTGAACTTCTAAACCGTGAAGCTATGCAGTATGATCTAGTTTCAGTGTAAAACTCCAGCAGTGGCCACATTACATCTTTTAATGGTGATTTCTGTCCACAGCGTTTGACCAAGCACAGTAAGTTTGTGCGCGATATGATCCGCGAAGTGTGTGGCTTCGCCCCCTACGAGCGTCGTGCTATGGAGTTGCTGAAGGTGTCCAAAGACAAGCGTGCCCTCAAGTTCATTAAGAAAAGGGTAAGTCATTTGGTCACTGTCGGAACAGACCGTCTTTTTACAGAAGAACTCAGAAGGCCCTGAGTGTGCTACTCATTTGATTCATTAGTGTGATTCCGGAAACAATCTCACAACTGTTCCTAAATTTTATTTTTATAATGGACTCTCATCTGAGCCCATATTGAATTTTTGACTAAATTCCAAAACTAAAACATTCTGTAGTGTCCATTGTAGTGAGCAGTTATTAAGATTTTTGATTGGTTGATCAGGGGCTGAGTATTGATAGTTTAGGAGTTCAGTTTTTGTGGCCAAAAAAGTGTTTAACTGATCATGTGTATGAAGCAATATTTCATTTGCTGTTAGTTTTTCGGGGCTGGGACAGAGGTGCCAGGGCCAGAAAGTTTGAAGAACGCTAATGTGCACAGCTTGATTGCTTTCTTTAAAAAAAAATTGTTTCAGATGATGCTGTAGGATGGTGTGCATTACCTTGCAATTGGAAGATTATTTCCAGATTAAAAACAGTCCTGCAGTTTATGAAATAAATGGATAATGGTAAAACCCTGTTGGGTGCAAAATTTTAATTGATATTTCAGTAGTTTTTCATTCTCTGGCAAAGCTTTTTTTGTGGTTATGTTAGGGTTAAACCTGAAAGCAATGTATCATTATAATGGCCAGTATTTGTATTTGTTCCACAATTCATTTCTTACATCTTGCATTCAATATCTGGTATTGTATGTATTGTAATTAGATTTATGACCAGTTGATCAGTATCGATCATTTAAAAATGAGATTTTTGTGGTTGAGTCGCCTATGGGTAGAGAGAGTGGAGGGGCGAGTCACCTTAAATGAGCGTAGCAGAGAGAGTCTCAAAGTCACGGCTATGGTGCCCACCCCCTCTCCGGAATACCAGGCACACTGAATGAACAGTCAGAAGATCGCTGGTTCAATACCCCATTGTGAGCAGATTATTTTAATACTATTTTTTTTTTGGGCCATAAAACCGATGTCTGTGTGGTGGTGGCCTACTGGGTAGGATACTCGCCTCTGGACCAAGAGGTCATGGGTTTGAGTTCTACCTTAAGGAAACCACCACTGGGTTCTTGAGCAAGACCCTTAACCCCAAGTTGCACCAGGGAGACTGCACCCTGTAGTTAGGGAATGGAAGTCGCTTTGGATAAAAGCGTCTGATAAATGTAAATGGTTTTATTGCAACCACGCAGTCACACATTACATTTTCTCACGGAAATGCAATCTAGTTTTTAACGAGCTCTGTTAAGTGTAAGAGCGGCAGGACTGAGATCTATTAGAGCACACAGTCCTGCAACTCTTACACCTTTGTTCTCAGTTCATTCAATCCAGTGATTTGAACCTGTAGTCTGTTTAGACTGTTTAGGCTGTTATGTGGATTTAAGTTACACAAGGGTGTTACATTAACTGTGTTTACACTGACACTCATGTTCACCTGCTTTCTTTTTACGCAGGTGGGAACCCACATCCGGGCCAAGAGAAAGAGGGAAGAGCTCAGCAACATTCTGGCTGCCATGAGAAAGGCTGCAGCCAAGAAGGAGTAACCTGTAATATGGGACAAATAAATTTGTATTTCATAGTCCACATCTTGTTTGTCCTTTTTGATGTGAAGCTTTCATTACTGACGTGTTAAATACGGACAGCTTTATCCTCCTTGGAAACACCTTTTTTAGTGTATTTATTCAAAATCGGCTGTTCTGCATTTAAAGAGCTTCAACAAGTCACGGCCCATGATCGGAGCATGTTGACCAAGCTCAGATTCTTCTGCTGTCGGGAGGAAAAACATTTGAATGCAGGCTAACACATTATTTAACCGTATCACATCCAGTTGTATGAATAAAGAGATGTACAGAACATACTCTTGCTCTCAAACTATATTTTAAAAAATCCAAAGGCATAAATGTAAAGTTAAGAAGAAAATGAAGAAAAAAATCAAGACATGCTAGTTGTGAAATGCCTTTTTTTTTTTCCATCACGCGATTAACTGACATGTTGAATTAAAGGCTGCGCAGCAGCAAAATCATTATCCCAGAGTCCAGGTAAACAATGTGGGATCTACAGATCATCCGTGTAAATCTGGAAGTCTTGATGCTCTGTGGGGCATCAGTTTGCCACCAGTGCGACTAAAAAGGTTCGCAGAGCAAGTGCTGGTAGGAGGAACTTCGTTTGGCGTCTTTGTGTCAGATCTTTCTTCAGATACCATTCACTTCTTGGACTAACAGCTGTAGATGGTTTAAAAATTACACAGAGGTTCCTCACTGTCCAGGGAACACGATCTTGTAAATCTCCTGATAATTTTCGACAAAGTGCACCTCCAGGCCTTCTGTAATGTACTCAGCCAGGTCTGAGAAGTCCTTCTTGTTTTCAGCGGGGAGGATGATGCAGTCGACTCCAGCTCTCTTCGCCTGCAAAGAATTTTATGAGAAGAATAGAGATGTTAATGGGGTGACCTAAAGCATAGAAGTTTTAGATTTGGAGATACTTACAGTAACCATATTCACACATTAACATCGCAGCTTGTAAAATGCACAGCTTAACATATGAACTTTGATGTACACCAGCAGATAATTTTATAAATGTATGTGAACTGCATGCACAGCATAGGAAAGACAGGCCTAAAACTTCCTCTAAAACTAGGGCTGTGATAAGAAGGCATTACAAACTTTTAACAAAGAAGTGATTTTATGCACCAGTGTTGAAAAGTTTGCAAAAAAGGTTTTGCATTTAAATAGATGATATAGCATGAGTCCTGTGAGGCTTCACAGGTTTTTACATATTAGGACACAGAAAATAAAAATTTATCTGAATTTTGGAATTGAATCTCATAAAAAAAGAATAATAAACAGAATTAATACTATTCAAAAGTAGGTATCAAATATCTAGGCAGGACCATAAATAAATTCTAAAAATAAGTATGGATTACAATAAGTACATCTTATCAAAAATATTTTTCCTTTCCCATGCCAATTGCCCCAAATCTCCCCTCCCCCATCATGAAACTCACTGCAATGGTCTTTTCCTTGATGCCTCCAACTGGCAGGATCTTCCCGGTCAGGGACACTTCTCCAGTCATGGCCACGTTCTGCCGCGCTGGTGTGTTTGTGGCCAGAGACAGCAGGGCTGTCACTATGGTGCAACCTGCACTTGGCCCGTCTTTAGGAGTGGCTCCCTAACGGTCAGAACATTGAAACATGAAAACCACATATAATGACAATCTTAACAGTAAAAGTCTGCACATTTATGACAAGTCTCATTACACTTTTATTACTGTAACACAGTAATATTATAGTAATATGTTACATTATCATTATACTAGGATGGTAGTAGTCTAGTGGGTAAAACGCTTGCCTGTGAACCCAATGACCACAAACTCGTAGGTCCGAGCCCCCCCACTTTTTACCATTGTGTCCTTGAGCAGGACACTCAACCCTCAGTTGCCCCGGGGGACTAATGACTGTAAGACTGTCCCTGGAACTAAGGACTGTAAGTCGCTCTGGATAAGAGCATCAGCCAAATGCCCCCTTTACCCTTTATATTATTTACTATGAAATAATATTAAGTAATATTAATTAATATAGTAATTACTGTAATGTAATACTTATACCACTCAAAATGTACAAACTCCAGTAGTGACAATTTGATTCGTTAATGACAAGAAATCATTCACACGTTTGATTGGGGTCTTTACCTCTGGTACGTGCAAGTGCAGATGAGAGCCCACAAGGAAGTCGTTTTCTGGCTGTTCCTTCATGAGGAAAGAGCGGGCGAACGTGTAGGCGATCTTTGCGCTCTCCTTCATCACGTCTCCCAGCTGCCCCGTAACCTCTAGTGAGCCTTCAGGTGGTCCGTCTTTTCCCTTAGAGGTCCTCGGCCGCCTCAGGGAGGTCTCTATGAACAGCGTGGACCCACCTGAAGAGATTGGCAGAAAGGTCTTTGAGCCACCTCTCATTTCTTAAAATTTAGGTTTGAATACATTATCTTTGTCATGCTGCGGAGATTAAATGAAAGAAATGGGAACAAATGTTTTACTGACAGGCTGCAAAATGCCTAAAGACACAAGGAGCCTAGATAAAGGAGTTCCAACCACTCAGCATTCAGCACCACCAGTATACTGATCACCGCCTGATCATCTGGAATCATCTACTCCTGTTTCTTCACTGGTTCAGGACTTCAGTTAGATGCTCTTTGTTCTGCTTGAATGATTCATAGGTCTTAACCAACAAAAACATTCCTCTGAAACTGGCCAGGTTCAGGGACTGGACTGGAAAACTGGACAAGTGAACTGTGCCTCAAGGCCACATTAACATACAAGAAAATCTGGATCTATGAAGCCAAAATATGAAGGAATGAGGGGCATCAAGACTTTTGCAGTGCTGTATGTAAAGTAAGAATTGAGCTTCTCGCGTTGGAAACAAGGTCATTATGAGGTTTAGGTGGTATTTTTGTTGTCTACTGTTGTCTTCTTATGTCCTCTCACCCATAGCGGTCCACGCCAGGCCCATGACCACCCCCGGCGGTGTGACATCATACATCCGGTCCACTGTGAAGAGGGGTTTACCCACGTAGTCCTGAAGGTTTTCAGCTGTTATGTGGACGGACGCCTCCTCTCCGTTAACGATGCGGAATGCTGCTTTCCTGAACACCTGCAAGCATTTGACAGCCATTTATAATCTCTATTTTCACATATAGATACTAATGACAGAACATCATAAGTCATGCAACAACATTTTTGCATGGTAAAAAGATGTACAATGCACTATGGTTCAAGTGGAAAAGATGAAACTACATCTTTTCTACATCTAATACTGGGCTCCCACAAAGAAAACATTGATGTACTGAATATAAAATCACTATTTACTGTATAATGTTATTTATATCTGTTCTTTGTTGTATTTAATATATTTAGTGATATTAATGTAAAACAAATGCAAAAAATGTGTAAAATGCATCCACAAAATCTGTGAATATTTGTGGAGTTTGTAGAGTACTTGTAGTTTAATCAGAAACCTGGTTTGACTCAATCAGTCCTTCATTAAATCAAATCAGGAGCTGCTGATGGAGTTTCACAAATCCAGACACTGGCTGGAGGAACCAAGGAGGAATCTGGAACCGAACCTGTGTTCTCCTGTGTTCTCACACAATATCATCATCTTTTACGAACAAACAAATCCTGATACTTTTTACTGCTTTCTTGTTTGCGTTTATTCTAATGTTAATTTTGCTGGCAGAAAGACACCATCACACGCTGAGAAAACTGGATTTAAACAATTCGCATAGCTGCACCGTACTGTGAATAAATATTCAATTTTAGGCAATATTTCTGCAGAAGGTCTTGATCTTACCTTCTCCACCTGTTTCTGGAGGTTCCTGACCCCACTCTCCCTGCAGTACTGTCGGATCAGAACATTCAGAGCTTCAGAGGAGATGCTGGTCTTCTGCTCATCTAAACCACAAAGGGCCCGCAACTGAGGCACCAGGTATCTCTGGAAATCCAAACAAAGATATTACTGAACAAACAGGCCAAAAACAATACAATATAGTGGCAAAGGCGAACTCAGAACTGTGACGTGACATTGGCAGTGAAACTAATTTCATTTTGTACCTACAAACAAAGCACAACCAACTATACAGGTAATGAATGAAGTGAATTATATGTTTTAATGGTTATAAAATATTAACTCTCAGAGTGTATCAGTAAACTCTGATTTCAGTAAATATAATCAGTGTAAAACAGTCTAGAACCGGTGTTTGTTCTCCTACACTCCCGCCATTTGCTGCTCTTTCTGTCGGCGCACCGCCACTCGGCCGCTCTCCGGAGCCCCTCCCTCTGTGGGTTTTCCCCACCCACTTGTTTTTTTCTGCTTGTTTCTAAACCTAACATAAAAGATATTTGTTCATTTTGTTCTTTATGTTCATTTGCCTGTGACGCCGTTTTTAAAATTATTATTTAAAATTATTTAAAATTATTAAAATTATTATTGCATGTTTTTAAGTTAAAATAACTTTGGTTCTATGAGACACAGAAACACCAAAGAAAGCTCAGTATGACGTCTGACACCTCGAGCATCAACACAAACGACGGAATGTCCATACAAGGAGCTGTTTGGTCGCATGATAACAATTTACCATTTGTTGCGCTTATATCACGTATCCATACCGCTTGCGCTCTAATAGTTAATATAGTGTTACATAACATCACATATTGTGGGATATAATACCACATGCTGTTTGTACCTCTGCAATGGCCAGTTTCTCTTGGGCTACATAGCCAGACACGTTGATCATTTCCATTCGGTCTCTTAAAGGTTCTGGAATGGTGTCGATCACATTGGCAGTACAAATAAACAGAACCTGGAATAAAAACAAGGCGCAAATAAGCTTAAAGTCGTCTTGTGACAAATGTAAGAGAAACTGATGTACATTATAATGAATCCAGACAGAGTACCTTGGATAGGTCTACAGGCACGTCTAAGTAATGGTCCAGGAAATTCGCATTCTGCTCTGGGTCCAAAAGCTCCAGGAGGGCAGAAGAGGGATCACCTTGGTAACCCCTCCCTATTTTGTCTACCTATTCGGAAAAAAAATCAATAAAAATAAGTCGCGTGCATAACACATGTTAGGTGTGTGGGACTAGACATCTAAAACATTTAATGCCACCAAAATCTACCTTTTAAAAATTTGGTGCAGGGTGTTGTGTTTCCCAAGGATTTTTTTTAAAAATTTACCTCTATTTTACCATCAGCATCAAATGTAAGCACTTAGAGGACACAAGAAGGTTTATTGGTGGGTCTGGATATGACATAAAATACATAAATTTGTCCTGCAGACATCTAGACGTCTGATTCCATTTACCACATGTGCAAAGAAATCCAAACCAATAAGATTCTCTTTAATTAAACATTTCACCCTAAACCCAAAAAAACTACCCCTGGTTCCATTCACCCACCAAACCCACTCTGAATTACTTTGTCCAGCTCAATGATTTAATTATACAGATAGTTTGAGAAATTGATGGATATCCCTTATAAAATTCTGAACACACCTCATCAATGAGAACCAATGGGTTCTCTGTCTTCGTCTTCTTTAAACACTGAATTATTTTTCCGGGCATAGCTCCAACATACGTCCTCCTACAAAGCACCAAATCCTTATTAATACATCGCATAATTCACCTAAAAAAACAACCATAATGTGAATGCTGAAGTCCAAATACCCACCTGTGGCCCTTAATTTCAGCTACATCGGTCATGCCGCCCACGCTGAAGCGGAAGTATTCTCGGTTAAGTGCTTGGGCAATAGAGCGGGCAATGCTGGTCTTTCCCACCCCAGGAGGTCCATAGAAACACAGGATCTTTCCCTGTGTGCTGCCTCTCAGCTGGCTAACAGCTATGAACTCCTGCAGGAAAACACCTTTTAGTTAAAGGACTAAAGGCTTATCACAGTGAAGCTGCTTTACAATTTAGGTGCTACAGTGAACTCCAGAGACGGACTTTCATTATTGGAAAGTAAACTTACGAGAATGCGCTTCTTCACATCTTCCATTCCATAGTGATCCTCCTCCAGCACTTCTTTGGCTCTAGCAAGTTCCAGGTTCTCCACACTGTTGGTGCCCCAAGGCATGGAGGTCAGCCAGTCCAAATAGTTTCTTGTAACACTAAGAGGGAACAGAAGGTCAATAACAAGTCAACAGATGGGAACCATGAAGAATAATATAAACAATCTGTTATCACATCTCTTTTTGGGCATCAGTCTCTCCTCATATGTATAAACAAAAGCGAACAAAAACAAAAACAACCCATAAGTGAACATTACAATAAATGTAAAATAACAGAAAAGCAGAAAAGCATTTTTCTTAAAAGTAGTTGATATTTTGTGAGCTGGTTAGAAGAACACAGGTTTCTGCTCTATGCCTCTACTCATTGTGTGGATTTATAAAGTTCCAAGGGAATCACACCTATTTAGTCTAATGAAATAAAAAGGAGCCAAACAGGTATTTGATGGGGCTCCATGAGGAAAGAGGTCATCAATTAAACCATTAGTTTACTGCATTAATGTTATTTGTATGTATTAGAATTTTAGTGTTTTAACACTAACCTTACTTTACTGCTCAGTAGTAAACAGACTTTACGTATGATTTTCTCAGGTGCCAAAGACTTTTGCACAGGACTGTCTAACTAATATACCAATATAATTACATACAATAAGAAAGTGAAACCAATTGGACTCATGGTGTAGGTTTAAATAAACAGTTAACACATTTTGTTTACTAACTAGAGATGTAAGAATACTAAATCTCTAGTAACACTAAGAATACTATTTTAAATGTAAAATATTGTTCTTAGTGTTGTATTTAATGTTGTATTTTGAATGCAGTTGAAATCCAGTAATTGCAGCATGGAATCTATTTCAAGACGTTCTGTGCCCTGTGGCAGCATAACTGTGAGCCCACATGCATCCGCTGCAGGTGCCACTTACTTAAACTCAGAGGAATGGTTGTCGAGAAGACTGAGTTTGTTCAGCTCCTCATTAATGACCTCCATAATGTGATCAGGCACCGTGCGCTCCTTTAGCCTCTCGCGGAATTTCTCCTCAATGGCGTCCTTGTCCTCCTTCTCCAACCCCAACTCCTTTTTAATGATCTTAAGCTGCTCCTGAAGGAGGTACTTCCTGTGGGTCTGCTTGATCTTCTCCTCCACCTAAAGAGCAAAGGAACATGTTGATAAGTCAGACCACACAAATACACTGATCATTTAACCTTTTGAACTCTGGGCCATTTATGAGCGTTTTTGCATCCCTTTATTTATTGGGCTGTAACATTTTAATTCCATAAGCAAATTCTACTTTTGCCTAGTGAACTTTTACTTTTTTTCTTTTATTTCTACAAGAAAATGTTGTTCAGTAGAGATTTAACTTTAGAAATATGTGGGGTAAAGGTCCATAGCCGTTATATAATTTTTTTCAAACTGGGACATTCTATGGCTTATTACAATATAAAAATATGTGCTCATTTCAAGACAGAATTTGAATTTGACCTTCCTTGGTATCATTATTACTGCTGAAGAAGTTGTTCAGATGACCTCTAGAATGCAGTCAAACACTTTCCCCCAACAGTTACAAACATATAACCCAACACCATTATAAAAAATAATAATATAGCAACAGAATGAAAATAAATATATATTTATTATATAGAAAGACAGTGGGAAAAATTATGACGAATGATGACAAATTTGTTACACTGAATCCAATGACAAGTGTGTGGACCATCGCGGAAGTGAACGCATGCTTCATTTGCACCTAAAGTAAATAATATGGATGTTTTATGGAGTTTCAGCAGTGCGTTTTTTGTGGGAAACCTTTTAAAATTTTCTTTCTTTTGCGCACACGATTACTCTGGAACAATTTATTGCACAAACACGGGACTTAGATGATCGTATAGGGTCTGAAGTCTTCTAGATTTCAGTGAGAGGTGGATCATGCATGTGTGTTACTCCTGTCGCGAGTTATGAGTCTGAAACAAAAATGAACACAAAATGCGTTCATAGAGTTCAAAATGTTAAATGAGAGAAACATTTTCAATGGAGAACCAGAATACGAAGGTGGTTCTGTTGTACAGGGCTTAACTTCTAATCCAGTCTAATGAAGCTCTTCAAAAGCCCCTCAATATCAGAGCCAGATCAGTTAGACTGAAAAGAAAACCTGCAGTGGAGTAGAATCAGCAGCAAAGGCTTTGTACAGCTTTCCAAAAGCCTTGATCTCGTGACTAAGTTGTGAGCTGTAACTAGATGTATTTCTGCAAGAAAATGCAAAGTGTGCTTGTGTGGTTGCTATAAAACCAGCATTTGGAGACACACAGACATAGGTTTTATGGCCAAGTTTGTGTAAAAAAAAACTGCAAGTTATAGAACTGCTCCCTCTTTAAACTTTTCATTCAGTGCACCACATTTTACCTCTCAACCACAGAGGGGGGTGTTAACTTACTGTCTCTTACCAAACCATTTATGGTTGACTCAAAAATCACATTTGTAAATGACCAAAACTGCAATAAAGCTGCAATATACTGAATATTAAAGAATGTGTTAGCATTGGATGGTTTGCCAAAATTCAATACGGGCTCGGACAAGAAGCGGCACCAAATTCTAGCCAAAAAACCCCCCTCATAAATAATTAATTAAATAAATAAATATAGAACTTAAGAAGAGTAGTCTGATTGCTGTTAATTACCTCTCTGCCAAGCCGCTGCTGCAGTTTGCTCAGCTCATATTCTTTCTTCAGCAGTGAGAGTGCCTTGTACAGTCGTTTTGGTATCTGAAAAAAACAACAAATAGGTCAAACATCTTAGCCAGGCTAAATTAAAGTTAAAATAAGTAATCTATAGTCTGACATCTTACATTGGTCTCCTCTAAAACGTCCTGTAGCTCATGTGACTCTGCACCGGTTAGAGCGGCCCCCATGTCACTTAAGTAGATTGGGTTGTCTACCACTCTCTGTCCAGCCTGCATCATCTGGAGGACAGATTCTCTGTATATAACACACACACACACACACACACACACACACACACACACACACACACAAACACATATATATATTAAGATCAATGCCACATACCAACTGGGTTACTGTGCACGCGGTCATAATATAACATTGTTCTCCTACTAAACCTTCCTTTTTTTTCCCCCATTTCAATTCATGATTAGGACCAAAAGAAATGAGTCAATATTAGGAGGCACTTAAATTGGGATTGTTCTTTAGCCACACATACATACACAGTACTTTGCAAAAGTTTTGAGCCATGCTAATTTCTTTACCTTTTGCTTCCAAAGATTCAGATTTTTTTGTACTTTTTAAATGTAAAGTCTTGAAGGACTTTCGAAGACCCTCATTTCCTCTCCAGTCACTGAACCTGACCACTTACAGAGGAATGTTTTTTGTTTGTTAAGACACACAGTGACCTACGTATGAATCATTCAAGCAGAACAAAGAGCATCTAACTGAAGTAGGGCTGAAACGATTATTCGAGTAACTCGAATAATTCGATTACAAAAAATGTTCGAGGCAAATTCTTTGCCTTGAGGCTTCGTTTAATTTATGTCATAAAAGTCCATCTATCTAAAATGTCTCTACTATAGTATCACTCCCGCTGTGTAGACACTGCGCAGCTCCGGTATCACTGTTTCACACGGACTGATGTAACTGACGCACATTTCAAAGATTTACGACGGCGCGTTTATTTTGGTATAAAGAGTGGGACCACCACAACAACACAAATAACTACCTTATGTATGGGGAAGGCGTGTTTTGAGGTGTAACTTTTCAGTGTGTGTGTGTGCTCCTCATCTCTCCCTCCCTCGTGCGTGCGCGGTGCACACACTCTCTCACACGCACGCACGCACGAGGGAGGGAGAGATGAGGAGTGAGATTTGCCCTATTGCTACTTGTCATGCCTCGTCACTATCGAATCATAACAAAGCCTACAAATAATTACAGATATTGCAAGCGCTAGCGTTCATATCTGTTAGCAATCCTAAAAACACGTCACCTTGTAGAGGCTCCGAGCGGCGTGAAGTACAGTTCATGTGAGGATGCTTTCGCTTCAGCATTGCATTCTACTCTACCTACCTACCTCATCTGAATACAGCTGGAAAGTGAACTGTACTGTTTAAGTTGGATTAGTAATAATTGAATTTATTTATATATATATATATTTTGCTATTTTGTACCTTTATACTTTTTGTTAGTCATTCTTTATTCTTAGACGGGCTATTACAGGGGGTACATCCCTTTTTCATTTTTTTATTAAGATAAAACCAAAGATAAATAGGCTAACCTATGTTTGTGAAGTTGTGAAGTATTTAATAGTTTTTTTCATGTACATCACAAATGTTTCACGGTTCATTAAATGGGCTTAGTTCTGGAGCCAATACG
>JBBPCX010000038.1:8403009-8416083 GCA_037974365.1 Hydrocynus forskahlii
GGCGACGCTTGAAGACAGCGAGGGACTCCGCAGATCTGATCGGAAGAGGGAGTTCATTCCACCACTGTGGGGCCAAGCCTGAGAAGAGTCTTGATGAATGTCTCCCTCTTCTTTTCAGTATGTAATGATTTCAGTACAGTGTTGAGACACCTAAGACATGGTATTGAAATGAAGTGTATTACTGATACCCCTCACTCTTATCTGAGCATCTGTCATTTACAGTCTGGAAAACTGAGCATCTGGGTGTGTCCTATCAGAGTAAAGTGGGGGCAGATCTCATACTGTTGACAAAGATACTCAACATTCCTTTTGTCTAAAGTATAAATTCTAGCGGCTGTTGCTATAAATTCTAGCATGTGGCGGGTGTTGAATTTATGTGTATAACAAAAGTGTTTTAGAATTCAGACATTTTGGTTCACGGCGCTAATTCTTACCTACCAGTAGCATCGTTAATAGATATTACTGTCATTATCATTAATAGGGTCTTGTGCTTTTATTATAATTCTGAAATTGACTTTTTCTTTATAATTCCCATGCATACATGAAACTAAAAGAGCACTCTGGCTGTTGGCATTTGGCCAGTTTACTATTTTGCATATTTGCTATCTGTTCTGTAATATAAGTCGGTAAACAATGTATATGAATTGAATATTTGTATGAATGTTGCTGTATCAGAATTTTGTAGCATGTGCTGAACCATGAGTCTCTTCTTACTATTGATGTCATTATTTACAAAAGATACTGGAATTTTCATTTATGAATTTTAAATGTCAGTTTGGCCCTTTAAAAGCTAATTGGGTAAAAAAAATACAATTCAGGACCAGCACCTCCCAATTTGTAAACATGCCTACTTGCCTCTTACATTGTCTTGATGGTTCCAGTTTAAAGACCAGGAATCTTATTTGGGCACTTTGGGGCAGACATTTGAGGCTGGGCTGTTTAAAATGTTTTGTCCCTCAGTATTGAATATTGAGCTGAATATCATGTGTGGGGGATTCCCATTGGTTTAATATTTTGACTAACGAATGCTGGGTACTGTAGTTGGAGACCACTTATGGACAAAAGCAGAAAAAGGATTGAAAATGGTGAATTTTGTTAAATTGAGGCTAATCCATATTCTTATTACACGTTAATATGCAGATTAAGTTTGATTCTGGTTCACATTTTATTGGACTGTGTTTTGGTTATGCAGATCTTATTTCTGAGTGTTTTGGGGGTTTTAAAGAAATGGCTCCATTGCTTTCATTTTATAGCACTATAATAATTAAACTTGCGTTATGGGTAATAATGAAAGTGTATTTACACATTTATCTCCGCAGCTCATCTCACCCTCATGGCACTCAAGCTGGCCTGCGAGTTTCTTGCAAAAGGAGGGACTTTTGTCACCAAAGTCTTTCGCTCCAAAGACTATCAGCCCCTGATGTGGATCTTCCAGCAGTTCTTTAAGAAGGTGCAGGCCACCAAGCCTCAGGCTTCCCGTAACGAGTCCGCCGAAATCTTCGTCATCTGCCAGGGTAATGTGCACCTGTTTATTGTTTCTCTTTGATCTCTGAATGTTTTGTACGTTCATAACACCACCTTTCATCTTCCTCGTCAGGTTTCCTGGCTCCTGACAAGATTGATAACAAGTTCTTTGATCCCAAGCATGCCTTTAAAGAGGTGGAAGTGCAAGTGAAGACAGTTAAAGAGTTGGTCACTGTAAAGAAGCCCAAAGTAGGTTCTGCCACTAAGACAGTCATCAAGGAATAACATGACAACACGTGTTATTGAAATGATCTGTTTGTTTGTTTGTTTGTTAAATAGGCAGAAGGCTATAATGATGGTGACCTGACGCTGTATCACACTTTTTCAGTCACTGAGTTTTTAAAGGCGGAAAACCCTGTGGACTTCTTGAGCAAAGCCAGTGAAGTAAGGGTTCACTTCTGCCTTTCGTTTTTTCTTTCTCTGTTTTGTTTTTTGCTCTCTTCTAAATTATTTCTCTTTTTATTCCTGTACTTTCTTTTCTCTTTTGTAATATTTTATAAATAAAAACATAAATATGCATAAAATTGATAAATGAGAAAGAGATTACCTGTTTCCTGAACAGAGAGGGCCTTTCTGAAAATCTATCAGGCTGTTTGCTCCATTACATGTTGGTTTTGAGTGTTCTACATGTGTGACCCAGGTGACCACTTGGTAGATCTTTTCATTTGTATGCAAATTGAAAAAGTCAGGAAGGAACCAGTGCCAAGTAATGGCCTTTTATCGACAGATGATAACATTTTTACCAACAGATTTTATAATTGAGCAATCCCAGAAAATGCACCAATGATTGGCTTCCTGGGTCCAACAACCACTATTACCACTGCTACTACCACTACCACCTCCACTTCCACAGCCACTGCCACCAGCACCATTACTACCACCACCACCACCACTACCATCACACCATTACCACCACCACTGCCATCACACCATTACCACCACCACCACCACTACCATCACACCATTACCACCACCACCACCACTACCATCACACCATTACCACCACCACCACCACCACTACCATCACACCATTACCACCACCACCACCACTACCATCACACCATTACCACCACCACCACCACCACCACCACCACTACCATCACACCATTACCACCACTACCATCACACCATTACCACCACCACCACCACTACCATCACACCACCACCACCACTTCCATCACACCATTACCACCACCACCACCACTACCATCACACCATTACCACCACCACCACCACATATACCCCAGCCACTATTACCACTGCTACCACCACTACCACCTCCACTTCCACCAGCACCATTACTACTACCACCACCACTACCATCACACCATTACTACCACTGCTACCACCCCTACCACATCAACTTCCACAACCACCACTACCACCACAACCACTATTACACCATCACTACCGCCACCACCATTACTGCCTTCTACTACTACTATCACTACCACCACTACAAACAGTGCATTTACATATATTAAGCATATGGCAGTTTAGACACGCCCATTCATGCTACTGTTTTTGGAACAGATATGATTTACATATGTGACTTAAAGGCGCAGTAAACAAACACAGCCTAATTAAAGAGAGATGTTGCAATTGGTCATGCAGAAATGAAATGATGGTATTTGGTCCAATAAATTGCATAAACAACACAAGTGGACCTCAGAGGAAAGAGTAAAGTACATAGAAAATATAGAATATGGGCCCTTTTAAATCATGTAGTGGGTTTCTCCCTTTAAGCAAACAGAGAAGAAATGCATCATACATTTACTACACATCAGTTTAAGATGATCAGTTAGCAGTTGATTAGTTAATTGATTTATTACTAATTTACAGACTAAGTCATACACAACTCAGCTCTTTTTAACTTTTTCTAGGTCACCTTTGACAATCCAGAGCTTGAGGCCCATTCAGCCACCACTGCGGAGATTAAAGAGTGCTGCAAAGACATCAAAGTTCTAGGACGAAAAGAGCTCCGGTGAGTCTGAAGGCTACAAGCTGCTTACTTGTTTTCATCTTAAACACTTCACGTGTGATTATTTATTTATTTGTTGTTGTTTCTTTGGAAATCAGTCTGTTGCTGTCATGGAGATCCAAGCTGAGGAGATTTGTAGCCAAAAAGCTGAAAGAAGAAGCCAAGCAGCTGGACCAAGAAATCAGGTACTGCATAACTTGACAACTAGAAACCGAAGTGATTTATCTACCAAACTGTCGTTAAATATTTTCCGGATCTGTCCTTTTGGCCCAGCCTTTCCTCAAGTGAAGAGGAAAGTGATACAGAGAAGGAAACTAAGAAGAAAAAGGCAGAAAAGAAAGAGGAGATGGAGAAGGAGGCAGAAGAGAATGAAGAAGAGGAGATGGATGTGAAATTGGCTGAACTGAAAGCCGAAGAGATTGCAGAGTTAAAACGGTAGGTATTCTGCTCAGTGAGAGTGACTGAATACAGCTAGAATCCAGACTAAACCACACACAAAGTGACCTCTGTACATTTTGGGTCAGTAAAGATTTAGTAATTCTGATGCTTTTAGCCAAACTATTGACCTTTTTGACCTATATTTGAATGCACAAGCCCTCTGGCCCGCTCTCTCTTTCCTTCGCTCTCTGTCTCTCTCTTGCTCTGGCTCTCTCTGTCTCTCTCTCTGGCTCTCTCTCTCTCTCTCTCTCCATTCTTTTTAATGACCAATGAAAAGGTCCAGTTTTTAGACTTTTGCACAAAGAGGTGGCACCCAAACATTGTCTTGGTGAGACAGAGCACCCTTACACTGTGTCACTCTTTCGCTCCAAAAATTCCAAACTTTGATTGAAACCTGCTCACACACTGTCCATGCGATTGCTTTTCAGTAAACAGTACAATAATAATAATAAAGACCGTATATATGCATGTGGGCTTTTTGTGTTCAGTCACCCCCATTTCAGGATTATTATGGATTATTTTTGTCCTTGCAGTAAAAAGAAGAAGCTGCTCAAAGAGCGGCGTAAACAAAGAGAGCGAGTGGAGCTGAAGATGGACCTTCCTGGAGTCTCCATCGCTGATGCTGAAGATTCCAGCATGTTCTCTCTCAGCACCATCAAAAAAGCCAAGGTACTATTTGTTCATTCACACTTTTAAAGTTGCCCTGAAATAAAAAAGAAATCACACTGACTTGAAAGGCTGAATGTTAAAGGTAAAGCTTTATTGGTATGAAAATAAAAAAAAATTACATTGAATTGATTTTTCCCCACTTTACATCTCTCAAAGTGTGTGTAAGTCCTGCAATGGCCAGCAGAGGTCAGCAGACTTTTTTGCCTTTCAAATAAATCAGCTGGGGCTTGAACCTTCATAGTATAACATCTCAGGCTTTCAAACACAACCCTGTTCCAAATAATTCATCCCACCAACTTAATTAGCCATTTAACCCACAAGGCAGCTGGTACCCTAGTGGTTAGGACGTTCGCCCTGCGATCAGGAAGTTGAGGGTTTGATTCACAAGACTGTTCAGGTTCAGGGACAGGACTGGAAATGAGAGTCTTTGAAAGACCTTCAGGAAGCCTGGAGAACTGTTCCTCAAGAACACATTAAAATGCAAGAAAGTCTGGATCTCTGGAAGAGAAATAGGAAGAAATGACCTTTGCACAGTGCTGTACATTGACTACAATATATAAAGTTATTTTTTTTTAATATTCTGCATATGCCCTGTTTTTTGTAATAGTAAGACTTAGAACATACTGACTAATCCACATACAAGAAAACTCTTGTTCACCCCTTGCTGATTTCTGGCATCCCTCAGAGGTCCTCTGCTCTGTTTCAGACAAGTTCACCTAATGTGCTTAGCAGATCTAGTAACTTTTGTTATTCTTCTAACAAGATGGTCTTAAGATGATGGTTCTTTACTCTTCCTTGTCAGTATATTTTGTTATTTTTGACAGTTTGGTATTTATTTCCCTACTTTATTATTCCCTATTTATTTGGTATTTATTTCCCTACTCTTTGCATTTCACTATGACTGTATGTTAATTTCCTGTAGTTGCATTTAAGCCCAGTTAAATTGCAAGGAGAGAGAAAAATATGTAAACCACCTCTCGTTTGTATTTATCCCACAGGGTCTGAAGGAGCTTAGCGTGGGGGACATGAAGGGCGCAGACGCACTGCTCGACGAGGAAGGAGAGGAAGACATCCACGTTTCGGACTCGGAGAGCGAGTGCGTTTCCCTGGCCTCAGATCTGGATGAGGAGGACCTGCTAGAAATTGAGGAGAATGAGAAACAGATGGGAAGGAAACTCCCTGAGAAAAAGTGCGTAACACACAGTGGCCCGACCCTTTCATGTAACGCAGCGTTTCTCAACCTTCTTTGTCCTGGGGCCGTCATTTCAGGCTTTGGGGCTGCATGGCCCTCCGTAGGCCTGTGCCCCCGTTACCTACCAAATCCTCACATAATAATTATGATATATCTTATATAGATTTTAATCTATTGTTTTGCTGCTCTTACCTTTGTTCTGTCCACTTTCTGCTGTAGCAATGTACAGTATCTTATCTTTTATTTGTCTATATAAGAACAATATTAAACAAGACCTAATGAGTGCTTTGGCTGAATTTGACATTATTGCCAAATGACCTGTAATTATACAGATATGTAGTAATTAGGCTATATATATGATCTGACTGAATTTTGACTGTTGTCGAAGCAAGACTCCGCGGACCGACAGGAACCCTGTCATGCGGCCCAAAGTTTTAGAAACCAGGATTTAACACACCTCTTTTATTTATTTCTTCATAACACTGGCTGGTTTCTTTTTTTAGCGTTCCTCCTGGTATAAAACTTGCGTTGAGGTCATATTGTTCTACCTGTTGCATCACCAGTCTGAATACATGTACATTTCTTCTAGAGTTTCCTTTGCTGTTGAAGAGGAAGAACAGGGGGAGGAAAACGAGCTGCTGGTAGATCTGGAGGGTAAAGATGAGAAGAAAGAACGAGAGGCCAGCATGTGGTTTAGCAAGGTGAGTGGAACTGTCCAACCAACTCTTTCTGCTTTGACCACATTCAGGCTTCTTCACATTCAGTTTTTATAGCTTTCTTTATAAAAAAAATTGTATAAATTGCATTATCCCTTTTCAAGAGATTTGGTTGCAGATAACATGGACAGTTTTGTCATTTGCTGTTTGAGAGATGCTGTAGACTCTGCACCAGAACAAAACAAGAAGAGCTTGTTCTGTGGTAATGATGTCGACCCTTTCGTTTGTCTCAGGGCATCTTCTCTGAGCTGGACCTGGATGAAGACAGAGATGCAATGAAGGAACTCACACAGACCCGAGTGCTCCACAGTAAGCGGGCTACAGGTAAACATTTGCCATGCACACACACACACGCAGCCAGGTGCGTGTATCCAAATGTTGTCTGCACTTAGGGTTTTGTTGCTCTTGTGTTTTTCTTGCCCACTCTCCTGTATTTTCGTCCTGTTTGCACTTGTGGTCTTGTGGTTAGGGTTGCAGGGATCAACCGGTTTGACTATTAACTGCGGTGTGAAACATTGCGGTTAATCCACCGTTAAGACTTCCCCAACACTGCCAAAAAAAATCCGCCCAAAATCCGCCAATCCGAACCAAAGACATATAATAGCACGACCTGCACAGACATAAAACAATACGCACGTGGATCATGGCAGAAGCAGAACAAGAGACGACCACAACTGGGACTACTCTATATCCACCTAGGAAGCGCTTGAAGCGCTTGGATACCCAAAAGATGCTAAAGGACGGGGCTGCTTCTTCATTTGCCGAGGATTGCTGCATCAGTAGGTGCGCCACCTAGCGTCGAGGAGTGTGCACAATGGGCAGCGTTGATCCGATAGAGAAAATAGATTTTCAGCGTGAGCAATCGGAGGAATGGCGTGAGAGCGTGTGAAGACAGTCAGATGCATGTGTCTCACGCTCAGTGCATGAGAGTTGGCAGCCCTGTACATTATTTTCTTGTTTTTCTTTTATTGTCACTGCATTTAAGTATTTTAGCAGCAACAAATAACCTCTGTGCTGCCTATAGATGTGTGCAGAGATTACTTTTATTTTATTTACAAATTTTATTTTTCTAACTATGCAGCAATTTTAACTGCATTTTTAAGTTAAACACTGCAATTTATGTTCAAGTCATCAGGTAGGTCCGAGTTCATTTCTCTTGCTAAAACAAGACATACAGACTGAAAATATAAGAAATGTGTAGTTCATCAAAGGAGCTGGATGTGTTAACAGAGCAAGTTTAATTTAATTACAAATTCTCTGTTCCATGAGTGTGTTAGAATACAGCTTCAAATATCATCTGTTTGCCCAGAGGTTTCTTGAATTTCTTTTACTTTAACTTTTTTGACTGTGGTGTATTCAAAAGGCAGCAATAGTCTCTGTCTGTGCAGCTTACAGATTTTTACAACCTTACAGATGGTTACAGAAATTACTTTTATTTTGCAAATTCATTTTTCTAAGCAGTATCTCTGGAAAGCAGCAATAAATAGCTTCTGAAGTTCAAAACCTTTATGGAACGTGTGTGACTTATATATGTTAATACAGTTGTGAAATCAATTCATGTAAAATAACCGTGATAATCGTGAAACCGTGATTATTTCTCAGACTATAATCGTACCACCAAAATTTCTAATCATTGGAACCCTGCTTGTGGTGATTCTGTCTTTGTTTCTGTTCCTGGAGGAGTGTTGTTTCATTTCACTGTGGTACCGTGTACATGGCTGAGACATGACAATAGAGCTTCTTGACTTGACACGGAAGAATATGGTTTACTCAGAGTTTTCCCTTTAACATAAAGGTACAAAGAGGAAGGCTGAGGAAGAGTCCAAAGATGCCGAGGAAGAGGTGGAAGCCACTCCTTCACAGGAAGCAGAAGAGAAAGCGGGAGAGGAAGATGACAGTAATGAGGACTCTGATGAGGACAGCAGTGATGATGAGAGGTAATGTTGTAGATGGTGAGATACTTTACTACTGCCACACAGCCGTGTTTGTGGTAATTGTTTAGGTACAGAATGATTGCTTAGTTCTGGTTTAAAAACTAAAAAGGGAAACACACAAGAAAAAACACAAATTTTAGAATATGTATAGTTCATGTATACAGTACTGTATATGTGCTTTATACACTTAGGGGAAGGTCTCCAGTTATGTTGGAGGCTTTAGTGATGATCTGCTCAAGTTTCCTTTTTTAGTTCATTTTATTGACTGTAAAAAAATAATACAAATTTTTACTTATGCTTCTTAAATTTGTGAACAGAGAGATTGCAAGAATGAAGAGCACCTCAGGATCCGATGAGCTACCTGGCGACGATGGCGACTTTCAAGTAGTTCCTGTTGAGAGCACAAGTAGGTTTTTTTGGGACAGTTCTGTTGAGGAGGAATCAACTGTAGCCATAATAAATGTGCACTCCAGATGTTTCCCCCACCATTAAATAGGCCAAGCTGTTTGTCTGAACTCACTTAGATGAGATCCAGACATTAGGATGTAACTCCTTGCAGGATGTTTTATCTCCTTGCATTCTGTTTTAATTTGACATGCTAATTTTTGGCTAAATTCAATCCCAATCTACAGAACTGTGCCGATGTCATGAGTCGGCCTTCATTTTTTAATATTTTTAATCAATCAATAATTGAAAAAAAGTGGTACAAATGTTTTACTGCACCAGGCTGCAAAGTGCCTAAAGACACAAGGAGCTGATCACCGCCTGATCATCTGGAATCATCTGCTCCTGCTCCTGTTTGTTAGATGCTCTTTGTTCTGCTTGAATGATTTATACGTAGGTCACTGTGTGTCTTAACTAACAAACATTCCTCTGAAACTGGTCAGGTTCAGGGGCCGGACTGGGAATGAGAGTCTTTGAAAGTCCTTCAAGAAGCCTGGAGAACTGTTCCTCAAGAACATATTAAAAGTACAAGACAATCTGGATCTTTGGAAGCAAAATATTAAGAAATGAGGGGTGGCTCCACAGTACTGTATTTTCAGATATGAAGAACTATCAGAATCAGACATCTTTCTTGATCCCAGAGGTCATTGCTTATGTAAGCACAGAGACAAGAACAATCTAAAATATAAACTGTAAATAAAATCTAAATGGAAAAAATCCAGAGGAAAAAATAAACTCAATATGAAAATACACTATGCTATATACAGAAATGCTGTGTAAACATACTATATATAAGTAACACAGTTAAGTGAAAAGATCTCAAGACACAGGCAGGCCCAGTGTATTGATGTGTATTGCAGTGAATCTTACAGACAAGCTTAGTTTTGCCAGAGGAGCAGTGTCTAGCTCTGGTCTTGGCAATGTCTAGTTACAGTTGGCTTTAATTATAGAAATTTTTAATCTTTAATGAAACAAAGTTTGGAGGACTTTTACGGAAACAGGGTCTTGCACCCTTGAACTATAGATACTAAAAGATTTGACGCTCGTGTAGTGTTTCCACTCTACCAATGTTTTCCAAGAACCGGCTAGAGCTCCACTTTCTGAAGATTTTAAAACGATCGACTTCCTACAGCCTTCTTTAATCTCTCATGATTAAAAGTAGATCACTTTTGAACGCCATGTAAAAATAAATGTAGAGAATGTAAAACTTGCTGTTCTTGTTTAGTGTATTTACTACATTTAAACGAATTCTGTGTGATGGAATTACCATGGACCATATATCAACATGACTAGCTGCCACCCAACCTGGTTTATACTTTCATAAACTTCTTATCAGCCCAGGACTACAGGCTAGCATTTACAGTGTTTCAGCTGAGGTCTACCAAAACATCGGGACCTGTTGAGCATCAGTTAATCGTATTGATGTTTTTCGGCAGGTAAACGGGCTCGAATTCTGGATGCTGAAGGCCTGGCTCTCGGAGCTTACATCGCCACATCCAAAAAGAGGCGCAGGGACCTCGTAGACGACTCATTCCACAGGTGGGTAATCACAAAATTATGAGAATCGCGTTTATTGGCCAAACATGTGAGCAAGCACATACAAGGAATTTGATTCTGGACGATGGTGTCTCTCAAGCACAACTGTAAAAAAACAACAATCTGTAAAGACACAATGAACTATAAACTAAACAATATAATAACGATTAAAACTTTTAATTGCGATTAATAGAATGTTTTTCAGTGAAAAATCGCAATTAAATAGTTAATTCAAAAGCAGCGTATTGTGCACTTTTAATATAAAAGTACTGCTATATGAACAAAAGTGAAATAACATTGGGTTTACAAACACTTTAAACTAATACGGAGCTTTTTAACAGCAGTGTTCCCTTTAACACAGCTACAGTTTAAATATTTATGAAAATCCCAACTTAAACATTAATGTAATCAAATCCAATATTAGACCAAAGCTATTTGCCACTGCAGGACATTCACGTTTTATCTAGTTTGTTATAGAAAAGTTCCCCTCAGAGTCCAGAGCATTATCGCAGCTTAACTATTAAAATTCAATATCAGCTTCAATTCGACATGGTGTAGGAACGCCAAAGAATGCTCAATGTGACGTCTTAAGCCTTGACTTCAAGATGCTCCGTGTAAGTATTTTTTTTTGTTTTGTTTTTTTGTGTTGCCGACAGTTTAGGAACATTAGCATCTTTCTCTTATGTATCAGTGCTGAAGGTCCTCCTCAACTTTTGCATTACCACCGTGTCAGCATGTTAATGTTTTGTAAGGTACGACGAAGGCTGCAGCAGCGCTGTTTAAAAAAAAAAAAAGAAATATGTCCTCTGTGCTCTAGTGTTTAGAAGACGACACATTATGAACCAAGTGTGTTTCATTTTTGTTTTCAAAAGCCACAGACATTCAGACTGTCCAGCTTGATCACCTTCACCATTTATGCAACTGACTTATGCAAACCTTTATCCACTCTTAGGACACTGCGGCTCATAGTTATGGTTTTCTTCCAGGTTTGCCAATTCGGAGGACATGAGTGAGATCCCCGTGTGGTTTGTGGATGACGAGAAGAAGCACAGGAGAAAGCCCGTCCCCGTCACCCGGGAGATGGTGGAGGAGTACAAAGAGAAGTGGAGGGAAATTAATGCACGTCCCATCAAGAGACTGGCAGAGGCCAAAGCGCGCAAGAAGAGGAGGGTGAGAGAAAGAGATGAAAAAGAAACAGGAGAGAAGAGGGAGGAGAAAATGCTCATGTCTGCAAATCAGACTGATAAGATCTTGTCTTTGTTATGCTCTAGATGCTGAAGAAGATGGAGCAGGCCAAGAAAAAGGCTGAAGCAGTTGTGAACACAGTGGACATCTCTGAGAGAGAAAAGATGGCACAGCTGAAAAGGTCAGACTTTACGTCAGCTGTGACCCTCACCCACACACTCTGCTGCTTTCCCAGCAAGAACATCTCATTATTCACTGCTGTGTTTTCATTAGTCAGGTCCTCGTTTGTTATTCCTCAAGCTTTTGTTATTCTTCAAGCATTTGTTTTTTTTGTTTTTTTTTTTACATTTATGCCATTTTTGCCTTCCAGTGTTGGCCAGGGGCGGAGGTGTTTTAGGGCGTAACCTCCTGATACGGCATTACTTAGGCGCTGATTCGATATATATTGCCATTTTCTAAGTATTGTGACCCTATAAATGTCCCAATTTAAAAAAAAACTAATTTAAGAGTTGTCATACGGCGAAAACTTTATTAGCTGCACAGATTAATAGAACTTGAGTAAACATAGCGCGCTCCAAATAACAATTATTCCGCTCAGGAACCAGCAGCATTTAAACAATGCAAAACATTAGAAGTTAACAAAAAGCTCCTACTACAAGGGGTGCTGTGCTGCGTGCCGTGGTGCGAATAGTTGTGAGCCGTCTGTGGGATTATAGAGGAACTGCAACATTTCTCCACCTCAAATTAAAAACATTTAAGTCAGTGTGGCGATATATGAATTGGTGCACAAAAGAATTGCGATATGTAACTAAACCGATAGCAGTAACAATGTGGAGTTCAGTACGTTTCTGTTCTTTCTCCTTAGTTGAATTCCCATCCACTAATATTTGCAAGTTTTTGTTTTGGCATCCTTGAACAAAGTGCCTTTGCTTTGTGGTCGCATTTATGACAGTTGGTAGACGCTGTTGAGCGACTTACAGAAGTGCTTTGTTGTCTGTTTGGAAAGCTTATCAGCAATGCTAAGATAGCATCAAGTTACAAGAGCAGTCAGTGCTGATATGTAAATACGTACATGTACAGATCTTTGTTGTGTTTTAGTGTATGGTTATTCATTTTTACTGCTTATTTAAATAATGAGTCTACAGTACTGTGCAAAACCCTTGAGCCCTCATTTCTTCACATTTTGCTCCCAGAGATCCAGACTTTCTTGTATTTTAATGAGGTCTTGAGCAGTTCTTCAGGCTTCCAGAAGGACATTCAAAGACTCTCATTTCCAGTCCAGTCCCTGAACCTGACCAGTTTCAGAGGAATATTTTCGTTGGTTAAGACACACAGTGACCTACGTATGAATCATTCAAGCAGAACAAAGAGCATCTAACTGACCCAGTGAAGAAACAGGAGCAGATGATTCCAGATGATCAGGCGGTGATCAGTATACTGGTGGTGCTGAATGCT
>JBBPCX010000038.1:8431480-8441499 GCA_037974365.1 Hydrocynus forskahlii
TAAGACAATAGAATCTAATAGAATTTACATTACTATATTCCCCCCCACCCCCGGCTTCCGTGCATTTAACAGATATTTTGTTGACTGTCAGGTAAAGACAAACTAAGCATCTACAAAACATCTACAGTGGACAGTTTAATATGCATTACCCACATTTCCTTCAGAAAGCAGCATGAAACAAAGCAATTACAGCTGTCTTCAGAATGTCACTCAAAGTTAATAAGGTGAATTCTAATATATAAAGAAAATTGTTTTGTGATGTATTTCATGTTTACTTACCACTCGTCAGAGCCTTTTCCACCCCACCTAATTTTAGAGAGCACATCAAGCACAAGAAAGATTAGTGACCATTTGTCATACGTGAACACACCACAGCACACAGTGTGAACACCAGGAAATTCTTTCTCTGCATTTAACCCATTCACCAAGAGAAGCAGCAGGCAGCCAGGAATACAGCGCCCAGGGAGCAGTGCGTGGGGACAGTACTTTGCTCAAAGGGTACCTCAGAGGTGCCACTTGCAGTCCTGGGATTCAAACCCACAACCTTCTGGTCACAGGATGAACGCCCTAACCACTAGGCATCTGCAGGCCCTTTTTTAAAATAAATATTAATGGGCAAATTAACCCATTTAATCCCACCAGCAACAATTGTTGCCGTTTTTTTTTTTTTTATATATTTTGGATGCTCTAAAAGTGTAAAAAAAAAAAAAAGTTGTATCCTGCCTGCACCTCTGGAAAGAGATGTCTGCCTCAATCTTGTACAAGAGGAAGTAAGTCAAATACCTTAATTAACAGATATTACTGAAATATTTTGTACACATATTTTCTAAAGAGTCTACTACTAATATTTAATGAGAATTATGTGCGTGCATGCATCTTCTCACCTTAAGAAGAGTAAATGTAAGCGTAACATATAGTCATAGTGCTAGTTATGCTAGCTGTCAAAGGTTTTGGCTGTTTATTCTATTTATCTTTTGTTCTTTTTTTCTACACAGCTGAAAACTATCAGAGCTCAGGCCTGGGGGTGTTACGTGAGATCTTGGTGGGAAGAGCGGCCTCCCCTCAGGGGGGGGTTGACCAGAGGGAGGCCTCAGCCCTGCTGTAGCAGGATGGGGCCCTGATAGGTGGTCCAGGGATTTCTGGGACACTCCGGGCCCGTCTGGCGTGTCAGGTCCAGGCCAGGGGACCTCCTTCACTTAGGCCGCCAGAGGTCCATTCCCCGGTGGGAAGGTGGCTCTATCTATCTTCCTCTTATTGTCCTACAGGGCCAGTGGGGTGACCAGCCGGGTCGCTGCGGTGGAATCCGCCCTGCTGGGGGACAGGCCTGGGGGGGCTTGGATCTCTCCGGTGCATGGATGGCCCTCCACCGGGGGTGGGGAGGCAGGCCCCTGCACAGTGTGAGTGGTCGCAGAGGGTCTGGGGTTCCCTACCCATTCCCTACCCATGTACCACAATGTGGGTGTAAATAGGTCAAATTGAAGTATTTGCTTAAATTTAGACTATGTGGTTTCCCATCAGGAACAATTTATAAAACCTACATTTTCACTAACATGACCAACATGAAATAAAAATATTCAAACATATTGTGTGTTAGGGAAGTCTAAGGAGTAAAATGCATGCACGTATTTTGCAGGGAAAAAAAAGGTTAATATCCACCTCAAATTTTTGAGTAAAGTATTACATATTTCTCAATATATCATAAAATTCAGTCACAGCTTTATACGGGGATTTTGATGTTTTGAAAGGTATATTTTAAATATTTTATAATTAATTGTTAGGTCAAAAGTTATAAATCATGATAATATCCAATAAAACAAGATTTTGATGTTTTTACAATTATTGATTATTAATGATTATTATTGTTTAGTATTGTAGGCACAGTACATATAACAGCATATTTTAAAGTGTAATGTTAATAAATTATGTATTTTCACTACAACCATATTTTGAAGCATTTTTTATTCATTATTTCAAGAATTATATAAAGACACCCATACAATATACTGTAAAAAAATTTTAGGATAACAGATATCATTTTTATGTCAGTGTTAGACATTTTTTTCAGTATCAGGCACAGTAGTGGCAACACAAGCCTCTGTAAACCGTGTTTTTCACCATCTGTTGTGTTGACGGTTCTCATGGAAGTGGTCAGTGGATGTTTAGTGCATATTGAGTAATAAATTGTTGTTTTTACTAGATAATCTACTGGGGAGGTGGGGTTAGGTAAGAAAAGGCACTGTGTGAACTTACTCATGAAGAGCAGTGTGGCGAAACACAGTGCAAATGGAAGCCCCATCCTCAGGAGAAAACCTACAGAAAACAAGAGGAAATTCTGTATTCAGAAGAATGTCAGGTCTGCGTGATATTTAGCTCTGGCTTTCAGGAAGTCGTTTTTGAAATAAAGACAACACTGCTGCACATGAGTATTATGCATGTATTTAAAATGATTAAATATCTGATATGTTTATATCTGAGTGGATGACATTGGTATTATAATTTTCTGAAGCTTAGAACTTAGAAAATAAACTAGAACATTTTGCTTTATAGCATTCTCAGTGTTAGATCAACTGAAGTCCAAAAACTTTTAGAATGTCAAAAATACAATCAGCTGACCAAATAAAGATTTTTATAATGTCCACAGACTAGAGCTATAATGGCCAAAAAATATTTATAATGAACAAAAATCAGACCCCCTGACCTCAGAAAGTTTGATTTACGATACATTAGATGAACTGACCCCAAAAAGATTTTCATAAGACGTCAAATAAGATCAACTGACCCCAGAACGTTTCAATATATTAGATCAAATGAGCCCAAAAAGATTTCAGGGAAAATAATTCATTAATCCAAATGATATGTCAGAATTAAATCAATTAATATGTAGAGATTTGAGGTTTAAGACCAACAAAGAAAACTTGGAGAGTTGGACTGCCCTGGGGGGCTACGTCCTCTAAAGGACCCTCCCTGACCTTTATTGAATTTATCAAAAGTTTCTTTCTAATATTATGTTCACACTGAAGCAATCATGTTTCTGTAAAAGTATTTAAAATAGTGTTTCCTCTTGTAGTACTGGAGCATTCCCATGACCGTAAATGCTCATACGTAAGACTAAAAACGTTCCTAAAAATAGATTCAGGAGAGTTGAACCTTATGCTGAATAATGCAGATTTTGAAAATCAAGTTAAAAGATGAAAAGATCAAAATTAAATTGTGCCTCACAGTGGGTGATCTGTAGTTTCTGTAGTTGTCAAATACTTCACTCAGTTCAGAAGGAAGAATGTGATCTCTACTGGACTGACAAGACTGGTCTAGCGAAGCTCTCAACATATCATCTACAGAATAAGTGAAATACCACCCACCTTACAGATAATGATACCTTAAAATGTGCAAAGTCTTACCAGGTTGTAGGCCACCAGTGCTGTGTCTGGAGCAGCTCTCTGCACACAACCTAATGAAGCAAAGACTACTGGTTGTCTATATACGCTCTGTGACAAAACACATCACAAAAATATGTAGCAATCAAGATGAACCTGTTGTGCTGGGAAAAGAAAACTCTACGGAAGTTTAATGCAACATGAGTATGAGGTATGACCTGTTTCAGTCCTGCGGGATTGGCTAAACCATCTTCCTAATGCCACACTAGGGCACATCATCAGTGATTCTACCTGAAGGGTGTGAAAGTGTGAAATTTTAACCTTTATGTCACAAGATATTGGCATCGGCAGGTATTGGCTGCTGAATTTTGACGACTGTTGTTGGCCGTGCTGTTGAGTGACCCAAATGGAACTTCAGACTATATGAGCAAATATGGCCACGGGTAAACATACTAAACTTGTAAATTTCAGTTTAAACATGTTTTAAATATTGAAATGTGCCAACTGGAAAGCTACCTATTAATGATATTTGGTATATTTTGATATGTATTCAAAGAATGTAGTAGTGATGCAGCGTCACATTAACTTCACTCAGTGGGTTGCACTACTTCACAAATGAATTAGAATTGTGTGCTTCCTGGAGGCCAACTTGTCATACAAGTTTTATAATTGAAAGATCTACTTTCTTGGCATGCAATGGAAGGAATGGGGAATAGCTGAATTGTTCAGAAAGTGAAATGCCAGGATGAAAAGTTCTGCGTAACACAAAATGTTGTTTCTCTGCAGTCGCACTTAAAATAATCTTAATTCTTTATTGTTCTATATGCAAAGTATCAAATAACTAATAAAGTATATTCACTGCTGGAACAATACTGGAATAATACTCTCCAAAGAAGAGAGGAAATCATTTTGGACTGTTAAATTGAAACTGAACTTTTGACAAGCTTGACAGCATAGACAGCAGGTGCTCCTTTTGTCTTATGACTGCTAGGATAGGCTCCAGTACCCCCCTTAAATCTGGTTAGAGATAAGTGGCTCAGATAATGAATGGATGGATGGAAAGCAAGTGTTTTGGCAGTGGTCCGTGACGTGGGGACCTACGGCCCACTGATATGCATATGGAGCCAAAATTAGCCGATCCCACAGAACAGCAACTACAGCTATGATGGAAAGATGTCAGAACATACACTGCATCGCAGCTTGCTGTGTATGGGGATGATTTGCCATAGACCATTCAGACCAGTACCCATGATGACCCCTGTTCACCATCAAAAGTGTCTACAGTGAGTGCATAAGCATACGACCCAGATCATGGAGCTCTGGAAGAAGATGCACTGGTCTGTACTGGAATCATGTTTTCTTTTATTTCATGTGGACAGTGCACATCCTTTGCTTACCTGGTGTAAGTCGCTCTGGATAAGAGTGTCTGTTAAATGCAGTAAATGTAAACGTAAGTGGGAAAAGATGGCACCAGGATGCACTAAGAAGGCAAGCCTACCACAATGCTAACATTTTTATGGAATACTTTGAGGAACATGAGTATGAGGTGTTGACTTGGCCTACAAATTTCAGTCTGATGTGCTGGACAAATTAGTCTGATCCATGGAGGCCTTACCTCACAACTTACAGGACTTAATGGAGCCACCGCTGGTGCAGGTAAGACAGCACACCTTCAGTGTTCTTGTGGAGTCCAGGGCCCTGTGTGGCCTACCAAAAATAACAAAAACCCAACGTCTCAAAATCCAAATCACATAAATGTCACAATCCTGGCAGCGCCCACTGCACCCTCCCCTCTGGCTTGGTGGAACAGCTCAGACACTCGCACCCTACCCGCACCCCAAATGGCTAACCACACACATTCCCAAATGGTAAAAACCACTTCCCTTTAAGCTGGGTTAAGTGCGCTGTCTGTGTCTGGCTTGGTCTCACTCCGCCGTCCTCCTCCACCGCCACAAGGAACCTGAAAAGAAGGAGAGGAGAGGAACACAAACACAGTGTGGCTGTCGCTCCCGGGCTCCCAGCGCCTTAGTTCACTCACTACCAGCTCATGAACCTCCACCATGACAGCCCCAAGAAAATTAGCAGAAAAGGAGGCTGTCGGCCATGGTACTGGGAAGCTGACAACAACAGACAAAGAGGCTGGGTGGCTGATGATGTGGGACCAAGAGGCTGGGCTGCCAGCAACGGGAGACCAGGAAACAGGAATGCCAGGGAAAAGGAACCAGGAGACAGACATGCCAGGGATGAAGAACCAGGTGACTTGGGAGTCAGCAACTTAGAACCAGGTGGCTAGGGAGCCAGCAAATTGGTGCTTTCTGGAGCAGCAGGGGGTGCTTGTGGTAATAGGATAGCAGGGGGCACCAGCAGAAGCATGAACCCCTCCAGGACAGCAGCAGACACTAGTGGTGACAAGCAACTCTCCAGAACAGCCAAGAGTATCAGTAGCAGCAAAGAACTCCCTGGAGCCGCCGATAGTGCTGAAACGTGGAGCCTTCAGGAACAGCAGAGGGCGCCAACCAGGAGGTACTCTTCAGACCACTAAAGGACACTAGCGGAAATATGCTCTCCAGAGCTGCAGGAGAGTCAGAGATCCCACTCTGTGGTGTGTCAAGGGAAGGCGCTGTGAACCCGAGCACCCCCTTGGAAGGATTTTCCAAGACAGAAGGGGGAGCTATAAGTCTTGGCATCCATTGAGATGCAGGGGCGTGCTGTCGATCCAAGTGCAAACTCAGCAACAGGGCCCTGCAGAGATGTTTGAAGGGGCGGGTGCTAAAAGTTAAAAAAGGGGCACATAGAACCAGGCTGAATAACAACAACCCACATTCATCAAAAATCTAATATGGAATCACATCATACTATATCACTGTCATCAGGTAGGGAGAGTGCAAAGCAAACTTAGCCTATGTTTTACCTGATGAGGCACAATGTTGCTATTGAGGGGTTCCTGCTGCTGCTCCTGCTGCTGATAGTGCTGGGCGGCAGGGCTGTGTTGATCTGCGACTGTAGACATTAAAAAGTCCACAAGAGAGATGGTAGCTGATTGAACAAGTGTTGTGAGACAATAATAAAATGCAAAGAACCATAAGGCAACAGATTAAAAAAACTGTGGGAAATAAACTGAAACCGGAATATTAGTAGGGCAAAAGAAAGGGGTTGTCATGGTAGGGTAAGACTGTACCGGCAACTTCCCAGCAACTGGGGGGATTAGATTGTAGAACTCTAAAATCTCTTTCTTTCTTTCTTTCATGCAAACATTAAAAATAACAAAAAATAATTTTGCTGCTGTAAAACAGCATTTTGTCATATTTGAAATATAAATCGAATATAATCTGTTTCTTAATGTATTTTCTTTAAAATACAGTGTGTTTCTTTAATATCGTAATTATAATAATCCATAATTATGTGGATATTAGATAGTTTTAGTGAAATATAAGCCCTCCAGGAAGGCAGGGAAAAGCCCTGTAACTTTAGGCAACAAAATATGTTCCCTAAAACGGTGGACAGAGTTACAGACCCATGACACCCTTACCCAGTTAGCTAGCAGCTAATGACAACCGCTACTTGTGCAGTTAATAAAAGGACAGGTAATGTTTTGTGGCGCTGTTGCACAGTGCACACACAGCATGCACATTTGTTTCAATTCATCAGCTGCCACAAGACAACAACGTGTACATAATAACTTAATACTCCTGTGTACTATAGACTATAGTGTACGCTGTACACCCTACTGCATCAGTCTGTGTCTCCCGATTAATTTGTGTGTTTCCCCTACAGCTCCACACCGCCCAGCCAGCAAAAACTGCGGGTGCTCTTTGCGAGCTCGTTCCCAGCTCGTTACCAGCACGCTCTGTCCGTCAAGGGTGAGCATTGGTTATTGGTCATCATGTGACTGATGCAAGCCAGATCCTTTTATTTAGCAAAATTGTGATTAATAATTAAATGTTATTGTTGAGGGGCACAGGCGTGACTCCACACGCGCACACACATAAAACAAAAAAGCCTCAAGAAAAGGGCACTTGGGGTACCCAAGAGGAAAGCGGCATCATCATTACTGTGCAAACCAGGATCACATGGCCCAAAGCCAGCCCAGTGATGTTCAACAAAACAAAAGCAAAAACAACTAAAATTACCTTTTTTCTAGAAAAGATTGCAGCTGTGGAAATTTGTTTGACCTTTTCCAATTATCAGTATACTTTTTTTAGCCAATTCTTGTGATTTAATTGTTTTTTTTCTCGGCCTCATTTGGTGTTTTATGTTTCTACATATTTGTCTTCATATACTTCACAGACAGGTTATTACTTATGCCCACCTACCTTTAAGTCGTAGCACACATATTTAACACCTTTCAGAAGTGGCATAAAGTGTCTCTGATGAAGCTGATATAAAGTTGTTCTTTTTGTTGAGGTTTAGAGACATACAATTACAAATAGTCTAATGAATTCAACAAAATTCAATAAACTTACACATGCACATGCACCTATCTAACACAGTTTACATATTATTCGTGCTCTATAAGTACTGTTATTGAGTCATGCCCAATAACAGTGCTCTATAAGTACTGTTATTGAGTCATGCCCAATAACATTACATATATTTGAGGTAGCCCTCTTTTTGGTCTGAGTGCAGCATAGAACATGATTCAAAAAAGAAAGAAAAAGACTGTATAGAGCTTTCAGTTTGTTTTTTGAACATTTTGTTTCTGCTCAGGAATGTTTTTGCTGTGAGGATATTGTTATATTTGGCACTTAAGTCTCTGAAGTCTCCCATCTTCAGGGCATGAAAGAGAACACAGCTGAAATATGCCAGCTAGATCAATCTACTGTGCAAGAGCAAAGAAAAGTAAAAAAAACAAATGATATGCTTGTCACTCACCAGTTATTTTCATTAGGTGTGGTGGCCTACAAGTATGAGGTATAACCGGTATTGTTCTGACTTAATTCCATGACTGAACTCTGGTTCCAAGAAAAGAACTTGCAGAATGCACTGTTTTCTTTGTCCTTTTCAAATCTGTTCCCCAAAGCAAATGACTGCTTTGTTGTTTCTGTCCTTGTTCAGGTGACATAGAGTCAACATCTAGCAGTAGCTGCCTATCCTATCACAGGAATGAGGAGAAACAGAAAGTGAAATCAAGCTTCACATGTTTGTATAGAATTTAAAAGCTTAAACAAAAACTGGGTTTTTCAGAAAGCTGGTTTAACATACCTCAACCTTTTAAAATTGAACTCCCTGACTTTCCCTGTCTAGAAATGCCTTTACTGAAATTCCCTGATATTACAGAAATTCCCTGACCCATGGGAACCCTGTTCCTTACATACTGTTATGCTCAATGATTAGTGGGGGTGGCCTAGTGGGTAGGATACTTGCCTCTGGACCAAGAGGTCATGGGTTTAAATCCTACCTTTAGCATACACCACTGGGTTCCTGAGCAAGACCCTTGTCGTGCATCTTGACATCTAAACAACAGACTGAGAATTTGTCTTTGACCATAACATAGGGGAGAGTACGGTGAGTTGTGCCAGTTTTTACTTAAAGTGACTTTAAAGCGAGGCCATGATGGTAATGCTTCCAACTAAAATATGTACATATATTTCAGGATGTGGTGCATCCCTGGGAACAATCACTCTGGATCTTAAATATGGTATTTAAGAAAAATAGCTTTCTGAAAAAAGGGTAAGTTGTTCCATTGGAGAGAATACATTGGGGTAAATTGTGCCATTGATTATTGAAGTAAAACAGTATATTTTGATCTCAGAAACTGTAATTCTATATAAAAGCTAGACAAATTTAAGAAAAAATTGCTCATTTATGGTTTAGTTAAAGTTATTTTACAACATCAAAGACCAAAAACTCCCCCATGTTGTGCCTATTAAAGGCAGTAGTTCTAGCAAGAGAGGCTGTTTCAGGAGTGTGGCATGACAAATGGTGGCATGCTTTAAAGGCCACAAACCAATCACGTCCAAGAAAAGATTCAAAGTTTCTTAGCATTGTTAGCATTATTAGCAGAATAATGCTAACAAGTTGAAGCTATATGCTGTAAATAACAAGTTGAAGTTGAAGCTATATGCTGTAAATAAGTACCCAACTTTGCTTGTCTGTGAACTTGTCTACATGGTGATAACTGATAATGAGCATTTCCTGGGGAAATAATGATTAATGTTCCCTATTACGTTTTCTTAATAAATGCACACTAACCAACCTGCTTTTTCCTCTTTGATCCAGCTGGCAGGTCCCAAGAAATGCCAGTTCGCGGCATTTCATGGGACTTAGACCATGAAACATTGCTGCTAGTGCCTTTATATGTTCTGCCAGCTCTTTCTCCATGTTCATCAAAGACTTGATTGGCAAGTCCAGTTCTTTTATATCCTGGCCTTATTTCTTTTCCATCAATCTTTTTCATGTCCATGTATCGTTTTAATGTCCTCCTGCATATGTTCATCTGCCTCGCCACCTGACAAATGGACGTCCCCTTTCCCCACCTCTCTCACTGCTCTGTCCATGTCCACTAGAGGAGTGGAAGCCCTTCCTGTCTTCTTTTTATAACTCAGTGGCATGATGGTCTATTTCTATGTTTGGTCTAAAATTACGAATGTCACATAGTTTTAGTGATAAAATGTAAGAATACAATGTACAATTACAATAAAATAA
>JBBPCX010000038.1:8441599-8462374 GCA_037974365.1 Hydrocynus forskahlii
CGGACCTGGACTCTGTAAAGCTGCTTTGTGACAACCTGGTTGTAAAAAGCGCTATATAAATAAAACTGAATTGAATTAATAGATCTTCCACATGAGTTTTCAAGTTTTAAAGGTTGAATTTGTGTCCCCTGTCTCTAGGGGGGTCTGGCGGTCCACCCTATCCCACCATCACTCAGAATATCAAAAAATAAAATCATGTTTATGCAGTGTATCACACACTGCACTGTGTGCTCTGTTTGGAATAAATGCCTAACTGTGCTCTGTTTGTAATAAAACATGAAGTAGTTCAGTGCTGATGATATTAACAATATGTTTGAAAACCACACTGTGACACAATTGGTCACAGAAACGATAAATATTGCCCTATTGCCCACCTGTAGACATGAAGAAAATAGAATGGAATACAATGTTGGAGCATAGAAAACGATCTGAAACTAGTCTTTCATGGTCAAAACCTTTTTAACCTCACATAAAATGGAGGGATTGTTGTTATAGGATGATATACGATAAATAGTGTCAGATACAGGGTCAGGTTGATTATGTCGAGAAGAAGACGTCGCTGTCTCAGAAATGGAACAGGCGCACAAACAGGACACCCTCTGGCAAGGTCACATAGAGGTCACTGACTGATAATGTGTCAGTATGAAGGTTTTTCCTCTCAATTTCTGTATTTTCCTTCATTTTTTTTCTCTCTGAGGTGTTCACAGTGTGGACAGATTTCTGTTTATGGTCAGAAAATTGTCTAGTCTCATTAAGACTGTATTTGCCTGCATGCTGGGTGCAAAATAAGTGTAATCGTTAAAGGCCTGCAGACAAACAGGCCCATTCACAAGAGTGCAGTTCAGACGTATAACATGGCTGACCCTTCATTTCTTTTAGTACAAAGGTACTATCTTATGACAAGTCTCAACTTTGTCATATTGAGGAGATAAAATTTAAGAAATGTGAACAAATGTTTTACTGCGACAGGCTGCAAAGTGCCTAAAGACACAAGGAGCCTAGATAAAGGAGTTCCAACCACTCAGCATTCAGCACCACCAGTATACTGATCACCGCCTGATCATCTGGAATCAATGATTCATATTTTCCCCTCTTTTGGGAAAAACATCTGTTTCACCACCAGCACAGGCTTAACTGACAGAAATATAGTTTCAAAGAAATATGCTTATGTAATAAACCTGTAGACTTCACACACAATAAAAAAAAAACACAACAAAAGTACACGTTGTAGATTTTGCCCTTGAGCAGATCTCTTATCTGCAGTTTGCTGGCCTTGAGTTAAGGTTACTGTTTATCTCCTGCAGTTCCGACTGTTCCCATTCAGGCCCAAATCACTCCTGCAGGGATGAAAGTGAGGTCAGGGTCTATTTCGGGACACACCCAGGCTCATACTGGTCTTACGCTTTCAAAAATCATGATCTAATGTGTATAAATATCTAGAATTCTTTTTATAATTAAGATATATATATATATATATTTAACCATTAATCTTATGTAAAATTTAAATATTAAGTACATATTAAGGCTCATACTGGTCTCACGCTTTCAAAAATTCTTCTGATGTGTATAAATATTTACAGTTGTAATTATATATAAAATAATTCTGTTGTAAATAAAATGTAAGTATGATAATATGTATTAAACATCATAAACCATTTCAAAACAATTATGAGTTATTGATATATGTTTAATGTGTTATGTGTAATTCAGTTTTCTCACAGGCTTCTTTATACCGCATATTAAATACTGGCAGAAGAGTGTAAAACTTGATTTATGACTCTATAGCTTTTGATAACACTCTCACCAGCTTTATTACAGGTGTAATAAAACGTAATGATTATTATCAGAGAGCTCCTGGAGGTGCAGTTGCTGTCAGTGGAGGTTCTAACCCGCGCTGAAGGCGCCCACTGGCCTCTGCTGGTCACTCCACAGAACAGTCCCTTCTGTACAACGTGACTGGATGAGAAATATTGTGTGCCACCTCCTCTAGAGCCTGGAAGGAAATGCAAAACCTCAGGCAAAAACCGCCATTTCATTAATGCTGCCAAGCAATATTTTCATATTTTCCTGCGGATTTTTCAAATCAGGTTCTAAATCATTCAAAGTGCTTGGTGAGTATTTGCCTTATACACTTACAACTATGGCTCAATGCACTACAAAACAGAGCACTCAGAATGTGCTTAACCCTACCTTACTTTACCCCTGAGAATACACCAAACCCCTTAATTTGAATTGAATTGAATTGAATTTAATTTGATTTAGTCTGTGAACTGGACACTGTACCTGAAACTCATTTATCCTGAAACTGAGTGTCCACTGAGAGTTCCGGTTTAATGTCTCGTCCTGTCTCCTCAGATCCTCTTTTGCACACTGAACTCCCATAAGGTGGACATGCAGAAGCTGCTGGGGGGGCAGATCGGCCTGGAGGACTTCATCTTCGCCCACGTCCGAGGAGAGACCAAAGAAGTGGAGGTCACCAAAACAGAGGACGCCCTCGGCCTGACCATCACTGACAACGGAGCAGGATACGCTTTCATCAAGGTGAACACACACACACACACACACACACACACACACACACACTCTCTCTCACACACACACATACACACTCACACATACACATACACACACTCTCTCTCTCTCTCTCTCTCTCTCACACACACACACTCACTCACTTACACACCCACAATCTCTCTCTCTCTCTCTCTCTCCCACACACACACACACACACACACACACACACCCACACATACACACACTCACACACACACGCACTCATTCTCACAAAAACACACACACACACACACACACACACACACACACACTCTCTCACACACACACACACACACTCACACACTCACTCACACACTCACACACAGGGTTGTTTTTTGCTTAGGGCCCTTGAGCTACACAACAACAGCAAAAACAATAACAACAAAAACAATAACAACAATAATAACAACGATAACAATAACAACAACATTAAATTATTCAGTTTAAGACAGTCATGCTGTTGGTAGAAAAATATAATAGTTACAATTTTATTTATTTGTTTATTCATTACTATTAACTACATTTCACAGTACGTCATGTTTTCCTCATTAAAATTACTCAAGTATTTACAGTTTTTACAAAATAGCATAATGGCACTGGGTTTCTGATTACGATGTTGTTTAGAGAATCCAAATCAGAATCAGAAAACTATTGATCCCAGAGGAATGCATGTTCAGAAATGGCCTTGACACTAACAAAACACATACAGACACAAACACACAGAAGAAACGTCTTTTGAGAAACGTCAGCCTGTCACGGTTACTAAGTATGCTGAAACAGACCAGGATCTGTCCAGTAATTTGTCGTTTTGTCACTTTTACAGAGAATAAAAGAGGGCAGCACCATAGACCAGATAAAAATGGTCTGTGTTGGGGATCACATCGAGGCCATTAATGACCAGAGCATAGTCGGATGTCGTCACTACGAGGTTGCCAAGATGCTGAAGGAGCAGCCCAGAGGAGAGCCCTTCACTCTCCGGCTGGTGGGACCCAAAAAGGCTTTTGGTGAGAGCAGCTCATCATTGAAACACACCCAAACCCCAAGGCTTTTATTTACAAATCAGCACTAAAACTACATCCACACATCTAAAGACCCTCAGTGGAGATGGGGAAGCAGTCTGAGCAGGTTGGAAAGTGATGCAGCCGGTGGCCTAGTGGTTAGGGCGTTTGACCTGTGATCAGAAAGTTGTGGGTCTGCATCCCAAAAAACTGCGAGTGGCACTACTGAGGTACCCTTGAGTAAGGTACCGTCCCCACACACTGCTCCCCGGACGCTGTGTTCCTGGCTGCCCGCTGCTTCACTCGGTGAATGGGTTAAATGGGTTAAATTCAGGGAAGAATTTTGTGCTGTTCACACTGTGTGCTGTGGGGTGTTCACCTACGACAGAATGGTTACTTTACTTTACTAAATTGTAAAGAAGCTCTTTGGGATATTTGGGTGGCTGTTGACTTCCAGTGTTTGTTAGCTTTGTAGCTCCAGTGCTAAAATGAAAAAGCTAAATTTGGACTCCAAATGTGTCTCGCCTGATTGACTACATCTGGAATGAATGGAAATGTGTCTAAAACCTGCATGTCCACACAGTTACTGTAAAGGGGTGAAAAAGTTTACTCAGGTCACTTTAGCCTCAGTAACTCTGTATAAACCAGAACACATTTCTGTAAGAAAGTGTGATTAGCAACAGCCAAAATGACAATTACGAAGGTTTTTCATTCATTCAGACCAGGGATTCGAACCGTGATCACAGGGCGAACTCCCTAATCACTCGGCCACCGGCTGCCAGGCTGTTTCTGCGCCTGCTGTGTCTTAAGCTTGCTGCTTTTTGCTCCATGCTTTTCTGCCGACTCGTCCTCCAGTCGGCAGAGTGAGGTGAACGTTCCTCTCTCTCCACATTCATTCCCAAGGTGACTCGCCCAAAAAGTCCAAACTTTAAGTGATCAATACTTGGCCCAAGATAATTCAAGTGAAAAGTTGTATACAAGCCCAATACACCCGATGTTGGAATGGTGCCAATATCTCAAATGGCTTTGGAGTAGAAGCAGCGCCAAAAACAGGAGGAATAAAACTAAGAGGACTTAAAGAGAACAGTAGTGGATAGTACTAGTGTAAGACAGTGGTTCCCAATGTTGGTCCTGCACGTAACACACCCGATTCACCCGATCATCTAATGAACATGCCCCTTCCCAGGTGGAGGTAGGAGTGTGAGCAGAGAAAGCTTGTAGACAAGCAGGGCAGGGCTGGGGACCCTGGGGTAAAAGGCTTCTCTCCGGTGAAAAGGCTTCACGGTGTTTTTTTTACACCCTGAAAACAGACTGGTTAATTTAAAATTAATTTCATTCATTTTTTAAGGGATTTTGTTAATCTCTAAATATAAATGAAAACAATGACCCACTACTGACCAGTGTCAGTCAGTTAGTGCGAGACAACAGCACCACCTTATGGTCAAACTTTGAAACTACACTTTGACATGATCCAGACTAGCTGCTCCACACACACACTGCTCATACTCACTTCTCACACACACTGCTCACACACACACTCCTCATACACTCTCCTTACACACACAGCTCACACATTTCACACACACATCCCTCATACACACTCCTCACACACACTTCAGCTTGACCTGGTCATTTGCACATGCACTCTGTTCTTTTTAGTGGAGCACGTTCTTCAATTTTTTTTACCTCTGCTGTTTTGTTCATGTGCATTGGAATAAGCAAAACCTGTTGAATTCTGGAAATTCTGGAAGTTCTGAAAGTCCACCTCATCCTCCTCAAGGCCCACAGACACACGAAGACCTTCTGTCGTGAGTAATCCCCCAGAGACTTTCTCGCCGTGTCGACCAGAGCGGGACGGGTTCCCCTTGTGAATCCTTGTTACTCCCAAGGTTCCTTCCTCCAGCTCAGGGAGTTTTTCCCTCACCCGGCTCTCAGACCTGGACTCTGTAAGGCTGCTTTGTGACAAATTTGGTAGTAAAAAGAGCTTTATAAATGAAACTGCAGATCTGTGGGTGGCTCAGTCAGACATCCTCACTCTAAACTGGACCACAGAGTGTCTTATCAACCTCTTCATTCACTTCATGTCCTTATTCAGTTTCCCCTCACTTACTTATTTCAGCACTCCTCTATTCCTTCCTTCTTTCTCCTGCTTTTATTCCCGCAGTTTTAAAGAACACTAATCTTCACAGATTATTTTTCACTCTGGAATCTGCTTGTCTCTTCTGTCTGTCACGCCTCCATCTGTTTTTCAAGCAGCTGTTTACAATATTTAAATTTTTTTTTCCAACTTCAGATTATTTGCAGTTTCTTAGACCTCAGGATGGAATATGTTTACTCCTCTGTTTCTCGTAGCAGTTCTAGGAGTTGTAGCTCTTTCACTGCTCGCTTTCTTTCGTTCTGTCTCTGTGTTGTTCTATTTCTCTTTTCTAATATATTTCGCTTTTTATTTAAATTTAATCTTTTTTCCCTTATTCTTTCATCTGGGTCCCCTTTTGTCTCTTCTACCTTTCTTCCTTTTGCTCTCTTCAGCTGTATTTGTACATTTCACCATCGGTGGACTGATTGTTTTTTATGATAAGGACTTCCTGTTGTTTTTCTTACGACAAAAGTTTAGACATTTGTCCTTCCTCGGAAAATCAACTTGTATACAAAATCACAATTTTTTTTTCCAACAGCATATTCATGCTACATTACTGTAAACACACACACACACACACACACACACACACACACACACACACAGTCCCACCATAGCCACTATATATGGAAAAGTGAGTCTGCCAAATAGTGGTAAAATAACATTTCGTGAGAAATGTGTCTATAGTTGGATTAGTACTGAAGAAGGAAACATCGTTCCCAGTCCTGACAGTAACATCTCCTTTAGGACCTCATCTAACCCCTAATTCATCCTGAACACTCTGGATGCAGAATGTCTCACTAAGGCCTCTGTGTCACTCCAGAAAGAGGAAGGCAATCACTAAAGCCTCCACCATGAACTAAAACAACAAAGGGAAGTGAATTATCTTGTGAAAGATCTTGAAAAAAGCTACTTTAGATTCACTGCTCAAATCCCGGTAGCCACGTCCACCACAGTTTAAAAAAACTACAGCAATAACACGGAAAACGCCTGTGCCAGGTTTACTCCTATAATAAAAAACATGCTCCTAAAATGAATAGCAGCACAAATACAGTGAACCATGTGTGCAAAATAGTTTAGCGTTTTCCAGCAGAAACAACTAATTACAGGGTTTATAAAGTGAGCCCTGTTTATTTCTGTTATTCCTGCTCTTCCTTATCTCATTCTCACACTTTTCTGATATTAAAACAGCTTGAATTGCTCAAATGCAATTTCAAAAGGTAATCTTTATTTGAGAATTGGGGATTAAACCAAAACTCAGATTAAGCCAAGATTTATCCTTTAATCTAACTGCACCAAACTATAACTCTTAGTTTAAAAACAATCTAAGTATTTTCTTGGAGGTTGTGTATGTCTGTACATATCAAATTATTTTAATATTCTACTGTTTATTCTATCTTTCATTTTCTAGTTTTTGCACTGTAGGAGTGATTCAGAGTTGCACATGAACTGAAGTTTCCTATGTGCAGGGGTTGACATAACCGTTTTGCTCTAGTACTCTCATGAGTACCTACATGAATGAATTATTATGCACTGAAATCAATACAATTTCCACCTCACCATGGCTGCTGCAACCATTATAGCACTTTTATTTTATTTTATATACATTCACGGGGGTTATAATAATGCCTAAAAATGCCAATTTGTATAGTTTTATAAACCCTTAATATGCCCCCACATATGCTCCAAAAACACTTTAATTTAATTTTAAACTCAGTACCCTTAAAGATAATGTAAAGGTAAACCCGTATCCATACTGTACAGTTTACACTGAACTCCTGCAGCGCTAGCATGTAAATACCGATTTTGCCCCTGTATAGACTGTACTGTAATTCATGCACGTGCGGTTTCTTTGGCTTTGTGTGTCTCGACAGTACTACAAAATGTGTACAATTAAATTTTATATGGAAATTTAGCTCAATTTAAGTTAACATTTATGTTGCAAAATTAGTAAATTATATCTTTATTAATAATTCAGCACTAAAATGCATGAAACATTATATTGCAAAAAAAAAAACCAGTTGCAATTATTTCTTCAGTTCTAAGAAAAATTCCATTAAAGCATTTTTCAAACGCATTCTTTTCGTCCCCCCAACATTAAAAATGCCTCCGGCGCCCCCCAAACCTCACTGTCCACGTCATCCTCTTTGCCAGCTTCATGTTTAACAAAAACCAGATGGCTAAAAGGTGTAGCCCCCATATAGTACACTTTTAATTATTTTTAAACGTAATTATTATTTTTCTTTTTAAGGTTTTCTTTTCCTGAGTGGTGGTTATTAGAGATCCAGTATGAAGTTACTCATGAAGACTGAAAACTGCCGGGCATTTTACTGTTTATCCCCGCATGCGTACTTCTATACCACTCATGTCAACCCATGCCTATGTGCAATTCCAAGTGTCGGCTGGAGTGGTGTTAAGCAGGTTGCAAATGTAGAAAATCTCAGTGTGCAGAAACATTTGACTGGTAGTGTAACATGCAACAGTTTCCAGCAGAGCTGTGTTCCTGTGCACAAAGTGAGCTCCCGGAGAGGTCAGTATGGAAGAACTCCACTGGCCTGTAACTCCACCGAACACTTTGGCATGAACTGGAATGTTGATTGTGAGCCAGGCCTTTTCCTTCAACAGCAGTGCCTGATCTCAAAAATTCCCACAGACATACTCCACATTCTTATGTAAAGCATTGGAGACTGCTGTTCCCAGGAAAGGGGGTGGGGATTTCCATATAAATTGTTTTACATGTTCACTTTCCTGTCTACTGTATGTGCTGGAGAAAAAAAACACAACTGTTTTCTTCATAACGTCACGCACATTTACTGTAACTCTACAGGCAAAGGCTGCTGATCCTGGAAGTTAAACTGGGTCTTGGAGCGTCCTTTCAGCTCATTCATCCACTACACATCCTTCTTTCTTTCTTCCTCTTTTACCTCAGCGCTCTTTCATTTCTTCCTTTACAGCTCTGTCTTTCAAGTTCGAGTTCAATATTTAAAAAAATTGATTCCAAACTTCATCATCAGCTTTTTAAACTTCAGGATAAAGGATTTAGTCATCTATTTCTTCAGAATTCAGTTCTTTCCCTCCCTTTTTCTTTGTTTCTTTCTTTCTTTCCCTTCCTTTCTTTCTTTCTCTCTCTCTCTGTTTCGTTCTGGTTCTCTGTTCCAGTTAATTTCTGTTTCTTCTTTCTTTTCTCATTCATCTTGGTCTGATTTTTCTTTCTTTCTTTCTTTCTTTCTTTCTTTCTCTCTCCTCTTTTTTCCTCCACACAACTGGTTTGTCTAATGACACAACTATTGCCACTGAAGCTGATGGTCTGTTCTTGTTTAAAGTATCTGTTCTCCCTTTCAGCTTTTATTATACTCTTTTGTTTCTTTTTCATTCTTCAGTCTTTCTATAGTTATGAGAGAGGATTTTGGCCAAAAATGTATTCTCTCAAAACCCAATCATGGCTGACATGCATGCAAAATAGCCCCCAACGTACACTTACTTTTTTCGGATTTGCCACAAATGTATTATTATCAGCATAAAAACTCTCACAGGTGTTTTTGTGTAGAAAATAAAATGGTTATATTCACATCAGGACGCCTGGTTCCATTCACCCCAACTGTAAAGGAATCAGAGACAGTAAATTCATGAACTGTTTATTATGAAAACACTCTGAATGACATTTTAATGATTGAATTATGAGGGTTTAAAAGTCAGTGGAATTTCCATTTAAACAGCCATCAATAAAAATGAAGAGGTGGCTATTCTCTGTTAAAGCCGAAAATGCTGGCGAGGCAGAGCAGCTTTATTCTGTTTCTCTGCCATGGTTGGGAGAGTGAGCAAACGCAAAATTAGTGTTAATATGCTTGCAGTGAAAATGGGTTTGTCTGTTGCCGTGTCCCCCGCCCCCCCCAACAGCAAATTACTATTGTTAATAATTTAAGGGCCTTGATTATCATTATAGCATTAGCTAATTGGATGGTTGAGAATGATGGATTACCTTTCATGAGCAAAATGCGAGTAATTACACTCCCCAATGCACACAGAACATCCTACAAGGCATGCAGCGCAGGAGAAAGCACATCAAAGCCATATGGGGAGAACGGCCTCCATACACTTCCACTCACACTCCGCTGCTGTCTTATTTGGCAGTGATTCAGATACATTGGCTCTAAGTGACTGACTGTGGCAAATAGGTTCTCCTCAGTTATCTGCACTGGTAATGAGATGAGCTTAAATGGGCAGTTGATTGCTTTGGCAACTTTAGAATTCGCCTATGTCATGTTAGCATATTAGCCTTGCTATTAGATATGATAGGGAAATGAGTCTGTGGGACCGGCCTGCTATTCAAAAATGGAAATTTGCCACTATATGCACATTATGTGTCCCATTTCATACAGAATTGTATGTAAAGTCCCATTCACAGCCAGTAAAAATCAAAACCAAGAGGTAATAGAATAGGCGCTGAATGCTAAACAGTTATCCCTTCATGGATTTTACCAGAATATTTCTACAGTAAATATGTTTTGGGCAGTAGGATGCTAGCATTCTGAGTGCTGATTGGTTGGTATCCTGGACTCAACTTTCCACCTTTACACTTTGCACATGACTTTTTTGTAGTGCACATGCAGCTACATGCACAAAACACATCCATGTCACATCTGTACTCGAAAACTGTCTCTGAATTTCTGTATTTTCATAGATTGACTGCAGATCTACAGCCATGGAAAAAAATAAGAGACCACTTTTCCCATTTATTCTGTTCGCTGTTTGTACAATTTGCATCTGTGCCGTATTCTATGTGCTGTATTCCAGCAGCTTTCACTCCTGATTCAGTTTCTGATGGATGAAACAGAGTAACACATGCAAACACTCTGCTCTCACCAGCACTGTTTTAATTGTTGCAATTGTAAAGTGAGAGTGTTAACATTTTCAAGGTATAATAATTTTTTGTATTATTTGTAAAACTTCTCCAAAGATCTTATTTTTTTCCACGGCTGTATAAATGTTGAACTACTACTAATCAACAAAATAAAGCACATGATTACATTCCAGGATTATTTCCATATTCTCACTTCATTGCAAGCTGGCAGCTCAACAAAGAATTGCAACATTACACTAACAGAGAGCCCACAGTGCCCTTGTTAATCTGATAACAGAATTATCAGAAAGGAAAAATGTCAGTTTCAGTTCTGCAGGCAGAATGGCCACTAGACAGTCTGCAGGAGATCTGCCAGCAGGTAAACAGTCCAAAAAGAAGTTTGGGCAGGTGCAGGGCATGAATATTTTTGAAGCTGTTGATGTGTGAAATATACATCCTATAAAGATCTTCATATTCTGTAGTTGTGGTGTCTAACATCGAATCTTTTTGCAAAGTTTACTTTGATGCTGAATGATCACACACTCATGGACGGGTCACCAATAATAACTGAATGGCCAGTTTTGACCTTAATTATTGTATTTTCGGTTAACTGAGGCAAAAACAATGGAAGGATACTAGTATGAAACTGCAGCACAGACCTGATTCTAGTCCCTGGTGAGTAGGAACTTCTGGGGAGGTTGGCTTTAAGGAAATGTATTTGTGAAAAAAAGTGATGACCTTCACAAGATGCAAAAAACGTGAAATCTGTGAAATTTCTGTATGGGTGTTTTGGACCTGTACCATATACTTTTGTCCATTTTTATAATAACAGTGTGTAAAAGAATGTCCAAAACTGAAGCATTCTGGTCTAAGAGAAGTGAAATGATGCTTTTTTGAGATCACACACACACAGGTCACAGAACAGTGATCTGATAATCAGATGATCAGACGGTTTTGTCTTCATTCCTTTATTTTGGTTTACTGAGGCAAAAACCATGTGGGGATTATAGAGAGTGTCTCTGATCTCTGTGTGTTCGTGTTCATCTGTTCAGACATGATCGGCCAGAGGACGCGGGCGCCCAAGTCCAGCGAGGGCAAAATGGTCAGCGGGAAGGAGACGCTGAGACTGCGCTCGAAAGGGACGGCGACCGTTCAAGAAGTGGTGAGTTCAAGACCTGAGGGGGGACCGACCAGCTGGCCATCGTCATGGTGTCCGCCCTGTAAAAAAAAAAAAAACAGGAAGAAGGCCAAAGTATTTGTGAGATCCGTGAGATTTAAATGATGGTTTACTGAAACCATTTCGATTTTTAAAAGGTGAAGAGAGCATTACACTGAACACTCTCTCACTCAGAGGATGTTATTTGGGATGCTTTGGGATTTTTTTCTCAAATGAAGTACATTATTCACTTTGAACAAAAATGTATTTTACAGTGTTTTAGCCTTAAGCCCAGTTCACACTGACACAGTTTTAAAGGCCCATATCTACCCAGCCATCCACCCATCCCTCCATCTGTCTGTCCGTCCATCCATTCGTCCACCCTTCTTTTATTCATCCTTTTGTCCATCCATCCTTCCGTCCATCCGTCTGCCCATCCATTCAGCCATCCTTTCACCCATCTGAACCGTTTATCCTTAGCCAGGTTCATGTGGGGCTCTGGGGCCCATCCATGGGCAAAACATGAAGAAACATTCTGAACAGGGCAGCAAAAAGACCCATATTATACAGTTTAATCCATTTCAGTTACTAAATGCATGTTTATTTCCAAACGAATTGCATTTCGGACCATTTATCAGCATCTCTTTATCCTGTATAATTAAACAGGCCGATTTTGTCTCTGAGCCTTTAAAACTGATATATGTAATTGACCTTTGTTCCAGTTGGCTGTTCTGTATTGTGTCTCATCCAAAAAGCAGCCTAAGCTGAAACTGGGTTTAAAACAAATTCACATTCATAACATTTCCATAACACAGCTGCTGCTTGGTCTGAGATTCTACTCAGTGTACTGGAGGGCCTTTCTTACACTAAGCTGCCAGTTGGCCTACACCAGTGACCCATTTCATTGGGTCCCCCTAGTTTCCTTGTGTTTCCTTGTCTGCAGAATGTAGTTCAGTAACTTTTTGGACATTGCATACAACTGTCTATTAATAAAGCAATAAACCACTCCAGGCTGAGTTACAGTGATTTTACCAAGCTTCAAGAAATCAATAGCTGTGGTAAAATCACTGGCCTGTTGTGGTCTTATTTGTTTTACACTTCTAAAACAGACTTGTCTGAACTTTATACACAGCATCTTACCATTCCACTCCTCTCCACCCCTTTCTCATCTCATCTTCTCCCACCATCAGCCCAGTGAGTTCGAGGAGAAGGCCATAAAGAAGGTCGATGATCTTCTAGAGAGCTACATGGGCATCCGGGATCCAGAACTTGGTGAGAAGGAATTTTCTTTTGCCTGATTTTGGCAGATCCTCTCCATAAAAGGCTTTAAAATAACTTGAGCATGACATCACAGTTCCAGTTCACTTACAGACATCAGCTTGATTAATAGATGAGCATGAACCAGGGTCTGTAAGAGCAGGGAAAGCTTTGAACTTTACAGTACAGGACAATACATTACATTCACATGTAACATACACGTTTTTGTTGTGTTTGCAAGAGAAAAATGAGTACATATCCTCCGCAGAGAGCATCATCTTTACAATTCAGTGCGGAAAATGCATCCAGTGCAAAAAAAAAAAAAAAAAAACACTTTATATATGACCATATAACCTTATATACAATAAAATGCTTTTACTAAAGAGCCCTGTGTTTAATTATGTATTAAAGCCCTCCAGAATTAAAGCTGGAGAATATTGGCCTAATGTGAATTTTTATTGTCAAAGTTAGGAAGTTAAGGGTTAATAATAAGAGATCTTTGCAAATAATGCGTAAAATACAGATTCCTGAGGGTAACTTACATTAGGGCATAACTGATAGATTGTTTATCCAATAATATTGTCCGAAAATTAGAAAGCGTTCTTGGATGTTCTTTCAAGAACCATTTTAAACGGTAAAGAATTTTACATCACCTTTACAAGTCATTTTACCCTCACAAAAAAGGCAAAAACAAAAACAAAAAAACCCACACACAAACAAAAAAAACCCCACTTTATCTAGACGGCACACTGTAGATACTTTTTGCTTAGCTTGTCTTTAACTAATGTTCAACTAAATATCTGTGCAACAAGACAGAATATTAAGTTGAATATAAAAAATAAATTGAACCTAACCTTTACATTAACCCTCAATTTAAATCTAATCCCAATCTTAAACCTAACTCTAATGCTATTTATGAGCCAGTGAGTTTCACCAGATAATATTTTAGCAATTAAAGTATCTATAGGGACAAAAATAAATTGTACCAAATTGTTCTTTAGGGAACTAGAATGGTTCTTCTTCAGCATCACTTAAAGAACACTGTAAGGCACATTTTTAATTAACAGCATAGCTCAAATGCAAGTTTTGCAATATTTATGTTCAATTATGATTTAACACTAGAACTGCCAAGGGGGTCGTTTTTACCCCCTGGCGTTTTCAAATGCTTGTAGTTCTGTTAAAATAAAACCCCTACATCTTTAAGTTCATGACTTTTCCTAAAATGGCTTTATTAATCATCTAGTAGATTTTGATGAGTGTGTGATAAAAAGAAAAAGAAATACGACCATTTATACCTAGAACCGCCGAAGGAGTCATTTTTACCCCCTCATTTTGATCACCGTATACGGGGGTCATTTTTCGTGCCACGCCCCTCCTGTTGCTTAGCAACGCTAGATGCTTGTGACGTCATCCGATTTTTACAGCGCACAATCGATTAAAATACTGCGAAATTTAAGACATTGACCCGTACAAAAGATATACATGATCCTGGAGCTCCGCACGCTGTTGCGCAGTGAGCGCGTCTCGAGGCACAAACACCAGCGATCTCGCAGGTCATCCCCAATCAGAAGAGGAGGAACTGCAGTGTAAAGCGCAAGTGCGCAAAAAACAAAACCACAAAAATGTGCATGAAGTGCCAACGTGCAGTTTGTGGACCGTGCACAGTCAACGTGTACACCGTGTGTGCAGACTGTGAATAATGTGTGTGCGTGTGTGTGTGAGTGACGAAGGGAGAGAGAGAGGGAGCGCGCAGCGTTACTTTGAAAATGTATTTTACCTGTTTGACCTAAATGACTATTTATGTGCAAAAATATATATTTTAAACACTTATTTTGTCAAGTCTCCATTATTAATTTAAAAAAGAAGATGGGAATGAGCCACTTCACAGCTTCTAGAAAGGACATCTTAGCATCGCTGACACTATTGCAGCAGGGGCCCCCAAATGACCCCCCTTGGCGGTTCTAGGGGGACTGGAATGTTGGCGGTTCTAAGCTTCTGCTGTTTATTTGTACTGAAGTGTGACACCTAAAAACTGATGGTCATATCGGTCAGTAAAACACAATTTAACTCCTGGAGTACTACTGCTATCAGACACAAAACACATCAGGCAGGCCTCATTATACTAACATTCAGAAGAAGTGTGATGTGAAGTCTGTTTTCTTTGGTTAAATTCCCACTGGGTGCTGGGTTGGAATGCATGTTAAATACACTATAGTACATCACTCCAATGCAGAGGTTATGGTTCAGGTCCAGAAAGTGAAAATCCAGAATTTTGTTCCAACTGACTGGATTCTTCAGTAGCTAGTTTGAGTGAACCAGCGAATCCAGTAGGTTGTAACAAATTCCTGAGGAGGATTTTTTTTCTATCTGGACCCCCCAAATACCTACCTAGGCTTGATGGTACATAAGTAATGACACCTTTATTATTGCCAATGTAAGTCTAAGAAATGGACTTACTGTAGAGTCCATTTCTTACCTCAGCAGTAACACCTAAACTACCTCAGCAGTAACTCATTCATCAATCTACATTATTTATATCCCCCTCTCCTACTGACCATAGCATTTTGAGTGTAATTAGTGTATTTAATACAGAGCATTTTCTGAAGTTGACTCTAATATTGTATATATTTTATTAATTTTATATTGTTTTTTCTTCATGTTTCTGTACAGTCGTAAAATAAGTAGTTTCCTCCAGGTTCTGATTCTGATTCTGATAAAATACAAGTTTGTATGTTCAGATTCATAACTTTGACCAAGAGGATTAAACATCAGGTCTCTCTGAAACCCATCCCTTTCCTGTCGTTTGCAGCGACCACAATCGTGGAGGCCGGCAAGGACAAGAAAAACCCTGACGAGTTCGCCGAGGCTCTTGACTCTGTGCTGGGAGATTTTGCCTTCCCTGACGTCTTTCTGTTTGACGTGTGGGGGGCTCTGGGGGATGTAAAAAATGGAAGAGTTTAGAAGCAGAAGAGTTTTTTTCAACCTTACTTAGTTTTCCTAAGCTTACTTAGTTTTCCTAAGCTAGATCTTACAGTATCTTCACATCTGGGGCCTCCTGTCAGCTTTGTCTGTTCTTTTTCTTCCAGATGAGTTAAAATTTCACTAAACTTTAGATCTGTGACCTTTACTTCTCTTTCTCTTTGGCATTTTTAAGACACACTTTGCTCTTGACAGAAGAAACTTACAGAAGTCATCTTAAATTTACACAACATTTTATTACAAACCAGCTTGGTGTGACCGATTTAACTATAATTTTTTTTTTCTATAAATCATACAGACAAAAACCGCAGGAATTAGGACTTTTGTAAAATAAAGATGAGTATCACAGATCTGCTGTGCACACAAACCCAGGGCACAGTCTATATTCACTATATTTACCTCAGAAGACATTTATAGTGACTTCATAATCACGAAGAACCAGCAGACATGCACCATATATTCAATATAGGACACTAATTACCACTACTGAGCACATCTAGAACATAAAAAGGAATGATGCAGAACTTAAAAGTTGTCTCAAATTCTCTCAAGATGGGTCTCTTTTCTGTCTGAGTTTTTTAATAATTGCTTACAAATGAAGGTCTTCATTTCATGTGTAGATACTTTGTTATCATAATATTAGTGTTTTGTGTATACATTATGACAAAATGATGCAGCACTTGTGGTGTTTTGCACATTGAATCATACATTAGCATGGATTTTGATCTTCAGTACAGCATATAAGCCTACATGACGTTTCAGCCGTGTTTCTAGGGACAAATCTATAGAAAAGTAATACAGTGTTGTGTGCTTTAATTGTATCTGTTATGTTTCTATATTGTATGAATCACTTTTACTATCTTTAAGTGAAGACCTGACAAGGTACAGCAGTTTTCTCAATGATCAATAAAACTTTTTGTTCCCAAAGGAATATTTTTTTACATTTATTTTACATTCATGAAGCAGACCCTTTTGTCCAAAGTGATTTACAAGTGACTATGCACAATTTCACTCAAGCTGCCAAACTGCTATCCCAAAACCTTATTGGCTTTACTGGGAAATATCTGGAGGTGCAAAGCAAAATGGGGGGAAATGGCAATTCAGTGGGAAACCACTGAGCTTCTGATCCATTACTGTATGATGTAAATTATGTAAATGAGAAGGTTCAGGTCAGGTGTTGTCCTGAATGTTTCCTCGCAGGTGCTGGACCACTAAGTTGGATAAAAAAAGCAATCCAAAAAAAGGGATTGTCAATGGAGGAGGCCAATACAATGATTTCATGTTTTGCGCCTAAACAAGCCAGGTGATCCGTGCATGTATTTATACTGGAAAAAATAAATACATATACAAATAAATACATAATTGGAAACAGTGTGGAGAAAATTGGGCTCCCAAGAAAAAAAACCCTCTAATGAATAAGCTAGATGTTTCTTTAGCTGTTTTGAAGCAAACAAGCAAGGACACTCTACTATCTACTTCAGGGTCTAACTGAAGTCCTGAACCAGTGAAGAAACAGGAGCAGATGATTCCAGATGATCAGGCGGTGATCAGTATACTGGTGGTGCTGAATGCTGAGTGGTTGGAACTCCTTTATCTAGGCTCCTTATATCTTTAGACACCTGTCACAGTCAAACGTTTGTTCCCATTACTTTCGTTTAATCTACTCAATATGACAAAGAGAAGACAGTTGAACAGAAGATAGTATTGTAGCACCAGATGATTCAAAGCAAAATATTAAGAAAAGGGGGGTGACTCAAGACCTGCACATTACTGTATGTGCAGTAACAAAGCTGAATCTAATCAATGTTGAATTGATGAAAATTCATGAATTTTGTTCCTCGCAATAAAAAAAGCTGGCCTTACAGTATATACATGTAAAAACAGTGGTCAAAAAGTGTTAACAGTAATAAAAAAAAAAATATTTGGTGAGGTGTGCTGCATTTATAATAGAGCTTCTTGCTTGAGTTCCTGGGAGTTTTGCCTACTGAGCTCCATGTCCGCCGGCCTGCTGGTGTCACCCAGGGAGGCCCGTGTTAGTTTGCGGAAAGAGGTGGAGAAGTGTGGGTAGATCGTGGCAAAAGACTCGTGGTTGCAGTCCATGCGAGGGCAGATGCGCTTTAGTACAGAACGGCGGAAGAGGATGTAAACCCAAGGATCCAGGATCTGGTTCCATGTAGCAAATCGAATACAGAGCAATAGCTGGTTGTGGTCTGGATGAGCAGGAGACAGCGCAGTACGTGCAATGAAAACCTGTACAAAGAGAATTAAACAGCCAGAGAGACGAATTAAACAGAGAGACAAATTTGAACAATATTATCAGAAAGAGCAGAGTCAAAGGAAGAAGGAGAGAGGGGGGGGGCAAAACAGAGAGAGAGAAAGAAAGAAGGAGGAAGAAAAAGAGAGATAGTGGTGTTTTAAAATAGAAAGGGAGTGAAAGTAAGCAATACAGAGAGTGAGAAGGAAAGTGAGAGATGGACAGGAAGAGTAAAAGGGAGAGGGTAGAAAAAAGCAATAGAGAGAGAAAGAAAGAGAGAGAGGGAAGAGAGAAAAGGTGAGGGTGCATAAAGGCCAGAAGAAGAATGAGAGAGCGAGCGAGAGCGAGAGAAACGGGGAGAGAGAGAGTAGAGAGAAAGAGAGAAAGAGAGAGAGAGAGAGAGAGAGCACTTAAATCAGCCTTAGCTTAAAATACCAGTAGACCCATTCCACACATGCACAAATATATTAGGTCCACTCATACACCCTCTCATACATTTTCTTATTTTCTATATACTCCCATTAGCTGTTCTATACAGAGTCGCACTGACATCATGTGTTAATAATAAATTACTAATGAAGGGAGCAGGTTGCTCATCCTGGGTGATCTGAATATTCAGCCGAGTCATCTCGGCTGACTTTTTGTCCCTGATCTGCTCTTTTGACCTCAGCCTGGTTTGCAGTCCTCTAACACACAAAGCTGGCACGGCACTTGACCTGATCCTCACTAGGAACGCTAATCACATCACGGTTAAGCCTCTGATCTGATATGATATCGGTATCGGGTCCGATATAGCCGTAAATCTGATATCGGTCGGACAGCCCCGATCTCTATATTCCAGTTCGCAGCTTGCGCTGGACCTTAAACTCGACGTTGAGTAATACGAGATGCGTCACCGCCGCCACACCATGAACCTGCGGCAACTTGAATCTAAGTGAGCCTTGTTTTGAACAAAATGTCACTCGTTTGGAGATACTATAGTTTGAAAACGCTGAAAAGCAAGACGGCTACTTGCAATGTGTGTAAAACCAGCGTGCCAAGGGGTGGAAGTACAGTTGCGTCGTACAATACAACAAATTTAGATTTCATGACAGAGTGTGCCAGGAGAGTCCCCAGGTGAGTATCGATCTCAGAGCTTCTATGAGAAAATGGCTTAAGGTCAGGAACCCAGCTGACCAGTCACTCCTGTCCTTCTTCAGCATCACTGATACCAAATCCACATTCTACAAGAACAAAATCAACAGCACCACAGATACTCAAACCCGGTTCTCTGTCCTCAGAGAGTGAGGTGTCTAAATCCAGCCTATATTTACGCTCAACCCTATCCGTACACAGTTCTTCCAGGCCATCTCTTTAACTGTCATGCCCACTATAATGCATGTGGTTAATTCCTCACTAACCTCTGGAACATTTCATACAAGCTTCAACCATCGTGAGGAAAGGCTCAAAAAGCCATCACTCAGCCCTACTCAAGTTCAGAATTATCGGCCAATCTCATTGCTTTCGTATCTAAAATCATAGAAAGGGCAGTTTTCAAACAGGTATCAGATTTTCTCTCTCAGAGTGGCCTCCAGATTGTAAGCTGCTTTGGATAAAAGTGCCTGCCAAATGAATGTAATGCAACGTAATGTGATTTTTAAAATCATGGCCACGAGAATAACAGCCATGATCAAATCGGATTTGCTTCAGCACTGACACTTGCCAACCAATAAGCAACTAGACAGCAATCAATTCTGTTTTTTTGTTGTACTAATATAGTACTGTGGAAAAGTCTGGAGCCACTCCGAAGAGCCAGATGTTTTTGTATTTTTAATGTAGTCTTGAGGAACAGATTTCTTGAATGACTTTCCAAGACTCCCATTTTCTTTCCAGTCCCTGAACCTGACCAGTTTGGAAGAATGTTTTTTTGTTTGTGAAGACACACAGTGACCTACGTATGAATCATTCAAGCACAACAAAGCCATCTATCTTGAGTCCTGAACCAGTGAAGAAACTGGTGCAGATGATTCCGGATGATCAGGCGGTGATCAGTATACTGGTGGTGCTGAATGGTTAAAGCTTGGAACTCATTAATCTAGGTTCCTTGTATCTTTAAGCACTTTGCAGGCTGTCACAGTAAAACATTTGTTCCTATTATTTTCATTTTATCTTTTCAATGTCTACTGATCTACTTGTCTACTTTGGACATAGTTCAAAATGTTCTTAAGATTTCAAAAAGTATGTTTATGCTTCTGTTCTAGACTTGCGTACAAAGGTCTGTGATTTACTTTTTTTGTGTTCAGTTCTTTACTCGCTTAAAACCATAATAATTCTGTGGAGACCATTTCACCTTTTCAAACCCAGGACTCTGAAGTCTAAGATGCATGAAACTGTGTTGTATACAAACTTTACAAGACATAATTGATTCTTTTTAGGCCCAGAACATTACCACCCAGTTGATGCACTTACCAGTAGAGGACACCAACAGATGGAGGCGATGACCATGATTAAGATGAGCTGCACCATCATCTCCACTTCGTAATCCCTCCTCCGCTGTCTGGAGTCCTGCCCGCAGCAGACCCTCAGGAGGGTGACCACACTCACTGTGTTCAGGACGAAGGA
>JBBPCX010000038.1:8462474-8472514 GCA_037974365.1 Hydrocynus forskahlii
GAACGTGAAAGCAGGTGTACGCATGCTGTGTATGTCAATGAAGTTACTTTTTTGGTAAGAGTGTGTGTGTGTGTGTGGTGTTCGTATCACAGCTTCTATATGGGGAAAAAAGGATTGTTTTATTTCAGGATAATCAGGTTTAATCAGGAAGAAATATACTAATCTACCACTACCTGAAATACAGGTAGAAAATATATACATTTACATAGATTTTTGATCCTTAAATGTATATATATTTTTAATGTTTACACAAAATAATGGACATTATAAAAACACAATTTTCTAAGGTTACACCACCTGACCTGGTAAACTACAACAGCCTGTGACTAAAAAGGACTTTTGTTTTAATATCTGGGAGAAGATTCTGACCTTGGTCAAGAGGTCAAGAGCTTATGATACCCACTCTTCCATAAAAAAAGAATGTCAGAATAAAAATTCATCATTTGGGGAGGGAGTCAGAATATGTGGAAAAATACTTATAAAGCTGCCATATGTTACAACATACTAGAATATTTGAAGATTATATCATGTCAAAGTCACTGATTTAGAACTGTAAATGACCTTTTTTTTTTTAACAGTTTAACAGGACAAACATGGGTAAAATCTTTGGGATGTAAAGTATAAATGAAACTTTCAAGAATACAAAGATTCCTTTTCTTTTGGAAGTATTCAATTTCAACAAAACCTGTGATAAAATAACCACAGACACAGCTTTCAGACAACATTTCTTTAATACAAAGTCAACATATCTACATACACAGTGGTTTTAAACCAACTATTGTTTCAATTAGAAGTAACAGTTTGAAAGCAGTATCACTTGGCCTTCGTACAAAGAAAAACTATTTTCACTTCTGAATTTTGGCTTTTTCTTCTGTTTTAATACGTTCACGTTTTTGTACTGGTTTGGCTGTATTTTCCCTAATCAATCCCACATTTCATGAGTTTGGCGGTGAGGTTTGGAATCCAGACGCCAAAAAAAAGTCAGAGAGTCCAAAGTTCCCGAAGTTTCCTGCCAGCTTTGTTTTTGTTTTTGGAGTTCCAGACAGTTCGTCAGTTCAGTTTGAGGAGCGTCGCCGTTTCTCCGGGTTCTTGTTTGGGGAACTCCCAACAGTTCACAAGGCAGCGTTTCCAGATTCCAGAGTCTCTCTGTACCTCCCATTGAGGTCCCCTACCAAAATCCTTCAGAAAGTCAAACAAAACTTATAAACAAACAAATGAAAAACAAACAAAAAAAATAGTCCAAAGCATTATGGCATGTACTCGCACAATTCTAGAGCTTGGTAATGTTGCCAAACGCAATTATTTAAAAAATGAGAAGAAAAATAAGAAAAAATGGAGTATAAGGGCAGTGGTGAGACAGAAGTCATGCTGAATGACTCTCGCCCTGGCTGCAACGCGATTTGACACACCACCCAATTCACATTCACTCAAGGCAATGCTGTTCCTGCACTAAGTCTACTTTAATCCAGCTGCGTCATCCACAGAGAGTTTATCTCACTCAAAGGGGGGCTATAAAACTGTTAGGGGGTCCAGGACGAGTCGCTTATAGCAGATGGAGGTAAGGAAGGGGTTAAAACCAAGAGCATAGAAAAACCCCAAGACTGGTGAAGGGGCGGCAGCCAGAAACGTTAAGAAAAATAAAAGGAAATAAAAGAAAGGATGAAGCAGAAGGGATCAGAGATGAAGGTTCTACGAAGACACCAAGTTCCTCAGAGTAAGCAGGAAAGTTCGCAATCTAGCAGAAGCTTTTTTTTCCTTTTTTTTGTTTCGAATTCATTATCATTCAAAGACAGGGTCAAATTATACAAATACATATAATATATATTTGTTTATTTACATCTGTCATATTCAGGACCGTTGTCGATATATATAACAAGCGGATAATGAATCTGTAATTTCAAAATTAAAAAACAAAAATAATGCTTAACAAAAAGATAAAAAATTAATTTTTCACAAAGAGGAGGGGTGAAATATTGGGGGGCACGGTTACAGTTCATAAGCGTAATAAATTTGGAAAAAAGAAAACGATTATTCATGTTGATTTTTAGTAAAGAAATTCTACTAATTCTTTTTAAGTAAAACTTTTTTTTTTCTCTCTAATACTACTAATGATAACTAGAACAATCAAAATGCCACCCATCCACTCACTATCTGAGCAGTAGGAATAAAAAAAAAAAAAAAAAAAGAAAATATATGATAGCCAGAACTGCCCTCCATCCCTCACCTCAAGAGAATCTGGCTGGATTCATGATAAAAAAAAAACAATAATAAATAAAAAATCATGTTGTTTAAAAGTTCATGGGTGGAATCAAAAAAGCGAAGATCAAAAAGAGGACCCAAACAAAATGCTATTTATTCTAAGATTTGGATACATCTTTATATTTTGCATTTAAATATACTGTGGGTGTGTATCTATACATCCATGACCTACACGTGTATGCATGTGTACATACACACACACACGCTTTACTTAACGTTTCTATAGTGAAAAAATAGAATGTCTTTTAACATAATATGAACAAAATGATCTCTTTTTTTTCTCCTCCTAGTTATAAAACAAAAAAGAGTACGAAGAGTACGGTATCTCTGTTATAAAACTAAACCGAGAAATAAAAAGGTCTTCTGAGTAAAGTAAAATAACAAGAATCATAATATTACAACAATGTCTTTTTTTTGTATAATGTTACAACAATAAGGCTTTTTGGAAATAAGAAAGACTACACACGGCTCCTTCCAAAGCTCTGAGAAGAATCCACCGTTCAAGCGTTTCCCGGTAGACCTCTACCAAGTCTGAAGAATCCCACCCACAGCGTGAACGGGTTTGTTTTTTGTAATGGGTGAAGTTTGATCCATTGTTTTGGTTGGTTCCGTTGTGGTTCAGCTCAATATATCCAGACCGATCATGACCGCCGCTTGGTCGCTCACTCACAGCCAGGTCAGGATTCACACCAGAAAGAATGCGAGGACCGTCGTGATGAAATCGAGAAGGGCCTTGGAATTATTCAACCTTGGGACATTAGTTTCTCCTGCGAGACCCGAAATGTTTTGAGGAACATCCGAGGAACATCTGAGATGTCCTGTTATTCTGAAGAAAGGTTGGTAGAAACCACATCATCAGTGTTTCATATATATTTATATATTTAGTATATGGACTTATACTCTTTCACAGACTCCATTCATTCTCTTCCATCACACGTTAACGTACAGCATCACATGGCTAAAGCAGCATGTTTGGTATAGAGAGCCCAAAAAAAAAAAAAGAAAAGAAAAGAAAAGATAGTCTGAGGACAGTCATTCAGAATTGTAGCAATGAATGTTGGTCACCGGAGAAGAAAAAAGAAGAAAAAGTCATCGAAAGTTGCGAAAGACACCAAAACGAACCCACCAGACGATCCCCCCCCCCCTCGTGTCCTCCAGTAGGGGTAAAACCAGTCAAAGGTAATGAATGCTAGATAAACACGCTGAGCTCGGTCGAGAATACTTTGGTCCTCGTGCCCTGGCTGATGGTCGAAGATGCCTTCCACTTTCTTGGTGTTTTTCGAAGCTACATTGGCGTATTTCCGAAAACGGTAGCTAGCTTTGTCCTCAAAAGCACCGAAATGAAAGACTTCCCGCGCTGGAGGAACACACATGGTAGATGATGTAGTCTTTTTTTTGTGGAAAATGAGCCTTTTCTACGTTGCCCCCTTTCGTAAAACTCTCACTCGTTCCCCCCAGTGTTTATCAGACAGCTGCCCTTCCTGGCGGACAGTGGTTCAGGATTTGGACCACGCAGGCTGCAGAGGAGTACACTAACTTTTAAGCAGTGATAAAAATCTACTTTGCTACCACTTTCCCTGAAACTCCAGTCTCCTCCTGCTCTTCTGACTCTGCTGCCATCATCACAACTTAGGTTTCCAATGGAGAAAGTCCTGGAAATGGCAACCCCCCTCCCCCCCTCCCTTGTAAACACAGAAGGATTTGACCTCAGTCAATCAACCAATCGCTCTCCGAGTTTCACCAACCTGTCTGGCAGAAAGAGACCCGTTAGGTGTGGTCCTGACCTTTCCAGATGCCTGCTAACTGTGCCTTCCTGGGTTTATTTCTTTTTATTTTTGAATGATTATTTTGTTGTATCTTTACAGGATTCATTTTTTTGGAAATAAATGTCCACATAGAGATGAATAATAATATCCTCCACATCAGAACACTTGAGGTAAAGTTAGCGGTCCGGCGTACAGATTGTATCCCACCCCGCAGCCTGAGCCGATGGCGTTTGGTCTCCATCTCGTGAAGATGAACAGGGAGCTTGTTTCCGAAAGGGCACCCGTCAGGGTCTTTGTCCAATTGGGGTCTCGCTTGTGGATGGTGGTTCTTGACTCCACCATCCGTGCAGATGGATGTTTTTTTATTCTATTTTAAAAAGAGGATTTGCTGATTTTTTTTTTTTTACATTTGATCTTTTCCGGTTGTATAGTCGATTCAATTGTTTCAAGCAAGTTTCTATGGCTCAGGAGGCTGTAGGGGGGTGGAGGGGGTGGGGGGCTGGGCAGAAGGAAGAAGATGGCTTTTTACGTTGCATAGTGATCAAAACTTCCTAGGTATTCCAAAGCTGCCTGGTAGCAAAACTGGTACTCGTCCTGCAAAAGAGACAGGCAAGAGAACAGGTCACACATGTGCTGCGGTTCAGGTCAGATTTAGGTCAGAATGTGGATAACAGATAATTCAAGACCCAGAAAGCAATGACCGATTTGGTCCTGACAACTATTTTTTCCAAAGTTTTGGATAAACAACATCCAAAACAGTTTTCCATGACCTTATATTAAACTACAAATCAAAAAGATGGAAAAAAATGTTTATTTGTGTCCACTCGCATCTAACTGTTGGCGACTTCAGTGAAGTCTTAGCCCCGCCCACTTTAACATGAAATTTAACAAAGGCTTGGCTCCACCCACTTTAATGGTGACTTTAAGGAAGGCTGAGCTCTGCCCGCACTCGGCTCGGTCATGTAGTATCAAATTTCACTGGAAAGCTCATTTACTGTAGAATCTAAGTATAATGCTGTTTGTCAACGCCAACTTTCACACAAATGCTACATTTCCAGGTCCTCAAAATATGCTTTTCTCCACATTAAGAACTAAAAATCAACTTCATTCATGAAACGTTACATATTAATTCCTTGGTACATTCTGAAGGATTTTACTGAAGGAGTTCCAAAAATGCTGTATGGATCTGGATTTAAGTCTGGAAAAGAGCTTGAAAAGTGTTTTATAATAACAATATACAGTGTTGTTCATGATTATACAATAAAATAAGATTTCTATGATCTGTTCTGTGAAAGCCTCTCTCTGGAGTGACTTCACAATAACATTTTATTTCTGACATCAACTACATTTGGAGTTGGGGGAACCATGTCGATATCATTTTCAGAAGCTCAGTGTGTTGTAAAACGGGAATCCTGATGTCTCACCTCTGTTTGCACCATGGCTGGCCGCTGAGTTCTCAGCATTTTGACTGTCTGGAAGATGTCCACCACACCCTCATAGCGCATCCGCTCCAGCACGATGCTGAGCGTAATGAAGACTCCGGTCCGCCCCACCCCGGCACTGCGACACGGACACAGGGACGATCAGAAACGGAATAAAAAAACAGCTGGCAACAGTGGAAAAGTTCCTAAACAGATCTGAACACATGGTTCTTGAACCTTTTACATTATGAGCAAGTCCTTTAAACTTTAAAATGGTTCCTCACACACATTTCATTCACAAAAAATGGCACTAAATGGTTCTTTCTAGCATGTTTATGTTTTTAAAATCTATCTACTACCTCGTTTATTCCAGTGAGGGCATTTGATGCTCATATTAGACACTTTTCCTCTTCTTATATTAATGTAATCTGATGCACCAAAAACAGTCCTGCTAACTCTCTCTGTTCCTTATTGTGTTACTGGACCTTTCAGGCTAATGTATGTAAAGCTCTGTTTGGCTGCCATGTAATAGAAACATGGTGACACTGTTTACCTACTTTGGTGTGTGCTATTTAGGGATGTTAAAGAATGATTTTGTAGACCAGCCCGTGACCCATGAGCCTCCTAGCATTTTCCAGTAAGCAAATATGATGTGCCAGTTCTAGTGGGAGTCACACCATTGGCAAACTGGTTGTGGGCCCACACGCACTCTGGCACACTAAGCCTCCCTCTTCATGACAGTGCCTGAAATAGGAGGGGCTGTAAGCTTGATCCTGCAATACTCTGGGGCCATGGCGTTAAGCCGCTCCGCTGCCGAGCGACTCCCACTTCACCCGTGGAGCGATAATTGATATGACAACAGATTTACTGTTTGCCGCTTCCACTCGGCGAGGCTGAAAAAGAAGGCTAAACTCGTAGAATGGACTTGGTTTAACGTTCACTCACTGTCTCTAAAGTCATAAAATATATTGACAGTAGATATGGCTCGATTGCCGTGTTGAACATCAGCATTCAGACTCATCCTGTTCGGACCGGATTCTAAAGAGAGGCGGCGTGAAATGAGGTGTCTTTGACGTTACCGTTGCTCCACCCAAGGAAAGAAGGACATTTTCCTTAATGCATTTTCCCGACACGGCTCTTAGACTTCATCAAACCCTGTTTAAGCACGAGGGGGCTTCAGACGTGACAGGCGTGGAGGCGCAGCGAATAAAAGGATTTACACTCCCATTTACTGTACACACTCAGGCAATTAATGCCCAAATCCACCGACTCCATTAGATATGGAATTTGAAAAGTGAGATACGGAGCGATGCGTCGAGATGAGGAAAGAGGGAAAGGGGAGAATGGAGTGGCTGACTAAAAATACAGTGCCACAAAAAGCATTTGTCCTAATTCCCTCCATTTTTTGCACACTTGATCGTTTCAGACCTAAATTTAATATAACTAAATTTAATATAAACTAAATTTAATATAAGGTAGCATGACCAGGGTTTTATACAATCACTCCATTTATTCAAGGAAAAAAGTACAAACCAGCTTGCCCTGTGCTGCCCACAAAGTAACTGCCCTCTTACTCAATCTACCCAATAACTTAATCAGTGTGATTGCGGATATTATTGTTATTACATGACGCAAATTTTGGAGTCGCTTCTCCTCTGAGGCGGCTGGACAAATTTGCACAGTTCCAACTCTGACCCGTCCTAATGGTGGTGTGCAGCTTATCGACTGGATCATCAGGGGCCGAATCCTGATCATATAAAGATTCAAGTTTTGACCCGCTTGAAATTGCTGGGTTGAGTCTAACAAAATTCATTATTATTGATACGCAATGCAGTTCACCAGTAATAAGCTCCAGTTGCTAAGCAACACAGCAGTCAAATTGTATTTAACCTGAATTCAACTGAAGCCATATGTGTGTATTCATTATTTCACAGCTTCAAAAGTGGCTCAGCCAATCAGATCTCAGAACAGCAGCCATCTATAAATTTAGCAGGCGTCCTCTGTACTGGACGCTGCAATAATGCAGCCGTAATTCCGTATGGTTATGTATTACACATCGCTGCTTATGCATTACCGGCTCTGTGCCGCAAACATCGTTTTACACAACCTGCATAATGCAGCCGTCCATACAACGGAGCGCTAATGACGCTGTAAAATGCAGCACTTTGTAGCTGTCAGCAGTGTGGTGGAAGCGACCGGGTGGTTATTTATGTGAATTTGGAGGCCATGTTGTTTTGCTGCTTGCCGCATTACGGTGCTGCCATGAGGAAGGACACTGGTGTGGAGGATCTTATTTATAATATCTTGAGCTCCATTAGAGGGTAATAGGACCGCAGGCGTCACATCCGGTGATGCCATTAGGGCTTTAAAGAGCAGTGTGAGGAGTGATTGTGTGTGTGCGTGCGTGTGTGTGTGTGCTCAAGGGAGCTTTCTACTTCAGAGAATGCCTAAACTTTATTGTACTCATATATTGTATTGTGGGTGTGGATATGTCTGATGTTTTTTGATTTTCTGAGAGTAGTTAAGTTAATTTCAAACCTCTGCACATTTTAATGTGCAATTACTGTTTATTTCCTAACTATATCATATTCTGGGGGGAAAAAAAACTAATATTTTTCAATATGTTAATCTCAGCAGACCAATAGAAACTGTGCACTAAAAACTAAAATGCCATAAATAAGAGTATTCTTTAATTTCACTTAGAAAATCAATGAAACGTGGTCTGAATATTTAAACATTCAACTTGCAAAAAGATTGAAATGATTAAGCTAAAATGACAACCTGTGTCTCGTTTTTTCTGCATTTTATAAATGATTCTGACATTATTAATACCATAATTCATTCATCTTCTGTAACCCCTTAATCCTTACTAGGGTCTTGGGTACCTGGAGCCTATCCCGGGGTCTACGTGCGCGAGGCAGGGACTCACCCTGGGTGGGCCACGAGCCCACCGCAGTAATACGATTTTTAAAAAGTGCAATTAATAAGTGCAATTATTAACAAGTGCTTCCAAATGTTTGAAAGTCACATTCACATGTGCGTGAACTGCGTGCTCACCTGCAATGGACAGAAATCGGGCCGTCCTGGCCGAACTGCTCCTTGGTTTTATGCACCTGTCCAATGAAGTCGATGAAGCCCTCCCCGGATTTGGGGACGCCCTGCTCCGGCCAATCAGTGAACTGGAACTGCCGCACGGTCCGGGACTGTCCATCCTGAGGAGGAGACGCAGGGAGTGTCTTTTCACTTCTATTTTTATGACATGTATGCCAGTATGCTATATTGTTATGACAGTATGCAACACAGCACACTAAAAAAAGCGGGGTCGAATTCTTTAAGGTTTCCTGGTATCCATGGCAACCGGAGCTTGTGAAAACTCATCACTGAAGTCTTAACAAACGACCGACTGAACGGACTGAAATAGAAATTTTGTTGATGACAGAATTCAGCAGCTCTGCTTCTATAGCATGCTGCAGTTCAACCGATCACTCGTTATTCAATTACTCAATTATTCGGCTGCGATCAAATTAACGCAGGCGTTCTGTGTGAGTGAGGAACCACACACAGAGTTCATGAGGCTACATGAATTACTAAACTTCAAAATTCTGACACCAAACACTATCTTTGCTGCGTTTGGGAACTCAGTAAAGACCCAGACACACTTTCTCTGTGTGTCTCTGTTTTCTGTCATTTTTCTCCCTCTTCGGCTGCAGGAGGCTGTGAGTTATGACAAAATCGATGGAGTGTGTGTGCCGTTACACTGTTCTGTGTGACATCAGAAGAGAGAGAGAGAGAGAGAGAGAGAGAGAGAGAGAGAGAGAGAGAGAGAAAGACAGAAGGAGCGAGAGAGAGAGAGAGGGAGAGAGAGAAGGAGGGAGGGAGAAAGAGAGACAGACCGAGAGACAGAGAAGGAGAGAGAAGGGTGAGAGAGAGACAGAGAGAGAAAGAAAGAGAGAGAAGGAGAATGAGACAGAGAAATAGAGAGAAAGAGAAAGAAAGAGAGATAGAGGGAGAGAGACGGGTGAGAGGGAAATGGTTAGAAAGGAGAGGGAAACCGAAAGATAAGGAGAGATTTATAGAGATTTATAGAGAAAGTGTACAGGAAGATGGATAGGAGGAGGAGAGAGAAATGGATATACTGCTGAGACAGAGAGGTGGATAGGAGGGGGAGAGAGAGAGAGTGAGAAAGAGAGAATGGAGGCAGACAGAGGAATAGACAGTATGGAGAGAGATATAAATACAGACAGAAAATACAGAGAGATACAAACAGAATGAGAGAGAGGAAGAGAGGAAGAGAAAGCAGTTGCAGAAGGACAGATAAAGTAAGAGAGGGAGAGAGAGATGGGAGAGAGAGAGGTGAGAGACAGTGAGAGAGAGAGGGAGTGAGAGACAGAGAGCGAGAGAGAGAGAGGAAGGGAGGGAGAGGTGGGAGAGATAGAGAGAGAGAGAGAGAGAGGGAGGGAGGGAGAGATGGATGAGAGTGAGAGAGAGAGAGAGAGAGAGGGAGGTAGGGAGAGATGGATGAGAGTGAGAGAGAGAGAGAGAGAGAGAGAGGGAGAGCGAGATGGAAGAGAGTGAGAGAGAGAAAGAGAGAGAA
>JBBPCX010000038.1:8478386-8488386 GCA_037974365.1 Hydrocynus forskahlii
GTTACAGGGACAGTCTTACAGTCATTAGTTACAGGGACAGTCTTACAGTCGTTAGTTACAGGGACAGTCTTACAGTCATTAGTTACAGAGACGGTCTTACAGTCATTAGTTACAGGGACAGTCTCAGAGTCATTAGTTACAGGGACAGTCCCCCTGGAGACACTGAGGGTTAAGGGTCTTGCTCCAGGACATGATGGCAGAAAGTGGGGGGGTTTGAACCCGTGGTCATCAGGTTCACAGGTTTTACCCACTAGGCTCCTACCACCCAGCTGTGGTTGTTATGGTTACAGTGCCATAGTAGTGATAAACGAATAAGGGAGAAGATAAATTCTGGATGAAGACGGTTTAAAAAGGCTGGAACTGAGACAATAGCTTGGCAGTGCGATTTGCTGATGTTCCATTGATGCATGTCCACTATGCTCAATAGTTAAAGACTTCTTTTACAGTGGTGCAAATTTGTGTTTCTTCCTTATGTGTGTTGTGCTCTTTAGTGTCCTCATCTGTGTCTTTCTTTTTACAGTGTATTGGTCCGAGTTTAGTTCAGCATTTGTGGGACTGTGCAAGCTTTCCCCGATATCTGATCCTGTCATTTAGGTTCATGCCTGATACCGAGTATTGGTTCGGTGCACCATTATAAATCTTAAATAAATAATAATAATAGGGCTTCCTCCGTCTCATAATAGTATATTTTATTTGATGCCGCATTCAGTAAAGACGAATTCTGAGTATTGCGCTCTCCACTTGCTCTGTGAGGCATCAGAATTTGGGGATTTGATTGAACAGGTTAATTACTGAGCCGCAGCACAGCAGCCCAATAAGTGGAAAGGCAACACAGCAGGTTTTGGCTCTGAGATCTTGGATTTCCAGACGTCCACACTCACCCTGCCCATCTCCCTCAGCTTGGTCAGCATCACCACGATGGTGGAGTTGTTCTCCCACAGCATGCGCCAGAAATCCTCCGTAGTCTCAGCTAACGGGCCCTGGGTGGCTATATAGGCCTTCTGCTGCCTGCACACAAGCCAGGAGATAATTAAAACACACCCACACATACAGCTGTGGAACAAAATAGGAGATCACTGCAACAATGTTCAGTTTCTCAGGCTTTCTCTTTTATAGCTGCAAGTATTGAACTGAACAGCTTTGCCTTAGTTTTTACCTACTGCTGACAATATTTCTCCTCATTTCCAAATAAAAATATTGTTCTATAAGCATCATTCAAAAGGAAATGACGAGACATCACAATGAGAGAAATGATGCAGCATTTACAGAACTTGAATAATTCGAAGAAAACAAATCTTAAACAAAATGATTACCTTTGACGAACTTCTAGTAGTGTTTTACCACCCAACTGGTCTCATTGCGAAAGGAGAGTGTTGATTACAGCAGTGTTTTTATACTTTCCCTCATTAAATAAGATGTGATTCAGGTGAACACTAATCAGTCCCTCATAAAGCAGAATGAGGTGCTTGTGTCGGAATTTAACAGACACTGGCATGGAATGGTTTCATACTCATGGAGATGCTGAGTTAAAAATAAACTGCAGTGTCTCTTGTTTTTTCCAGAGCTGGACACACTACCACACACCAGTATCACACAGTTCGTCTTGCCTGTAAAGCAGCAAACCTACACCCCGAGAATAACAAAGGCAGGCTATAACTATGAAGGCAATACTGCCTTGAACAATGCAGTGAAGGCTGGACTGAAAAAAGAGGACTTCACATGAGAAATAAATGGACTCAGAGGGTCAGATGAGGAGAAGACCATTCTCAAGATGAATGCCTCTTTTGCTGGAGTCTCAGAATACAGAATTTTGATCAAAATCAGCGATTCAATTCCGCTGGCTACGTTAGAACTGATAATAATAGAATACAATTAATTATTTTATTATAATTATTCATATTATTAAAAACTATTAGGTAATTATGTGTTCATTTGATAAAATTATAAAATTAAATTTTTAGACTACTTTTAAAAAGGGCAACGTGTTATTATTTTCATTTATATTCCTCTACTGCAAAGCAAGTGATCTAAGTGGGGTCAGAGCTCCTGCATACCTGTATCCGTCGATGAAGCTGGCGTTGATGTAGTCAGAGCCCTCCAGCCCTCTGATTGGCTGAAGGCACACCCGAGTGGTCTCGTACGGCATGATATTAACAAGGCGGTTCTTGAACTTGTTACAGGGTAGGTTGGCACTTATGAACCTGGAGGTGTGGGCCTTGGAGTTGGCCAGTCGCTGAAAGAAGAAAAGGGGAATTGAGAGAGGGTCAGAAAATACTTCGTTTTCATTGTCAGTTTATCGCCTATCTCTGTGTGAATTTATTTATTTATTCTGCATCTATATATGATCTCGTAAGATGCGATTTACTGTGAAAAAGGAATCATTGTAAATCGCACAACTCCTGGCGCGCGCACACACACACACACACACACAAAACCGTTAATTTTGTTCTGAGTTTTCAGTATATTGTGAAGCGCACTGCAACAGTGATGTGTAACAGCATAACCCTAAGAAGGTATTTCGTCCATACTTTGATGCCCCACGACAGGAGGACATTCTTTTTACAGTGGGCTTTTTATTTTTATTTTATTTTACCATTGTTTAACGAGGGAAAAGTTCCACTGAGATCGCAGATCTCTTTCACACAGGAGTTCTGGCCAAGTGGCAACATCACAACCCAGTTAGAATAAAAGACTTACAGACACCTACGAACATACAAAGCAACTGAATAAACAAAATTAAATAATCGTTTGAAACAATTACAAGTTATATGGTTGCCTAGCTTTTTACTCTTAGAATATGGCCGTAACATTAGCTTTGCAGCTAACAGCTAAAAGCCCAGTTAGCAGGCTACTGTCGCAAATGTTAAGGTAGATAGCATCAGGTATGTGTGTCAATGGTGTGTGAATACACACATTAACTCGAGTAATGTTCTTGTTCGTTTTTTGGACAACCGTGCTGCTGTTAGTCTATGAGCCATTGCTATACACGGTGAACATTAGCGCATGGTACCGCAAGCTGGCCCCTCCCCCATCCTCCACATTGCCCCTCCCCCACCCTCCCCCTCGCCCCGCCTCTCTCCTTATGATTTAAAGCTACAGACGCAGAAATGACGCGTCCTGGGGAAATCTCATTGTGGGACTGGCTCGAAGTGGCTGTAATTCTGCACCAAGGCTGAATTTCGGAAAGAGACTTCAGATACAGTATTAGGGGACCACTAAGACCTATATAAAACCATAAAAAATCAGCATGTCATGGGACCTTTAAGTCTCTTGATGTGAGTGTTGTGGGAATGTTTTAGCCACATGTGATTAATGTATGTTTCCAGTTGCTTAGCTATGAGCTGTAATGAGTTATAGATGCTTGCTGACCCTGTTCCCGGCGAGAAACCTGTCAGCACCCATTCCTTTCATGACCGCTACACACAGACACACTTCGCTCGCCAAGCCACAGAAGCTCTGTTAGAAATGGTGAAATGAGTCGCTGTCAACCCTGATATAAGCACACCACTGTTCTCTCGCTCTCTACTCTCACACACACTTGTTTTAATACAGTGTCAGACAAAACATTGTCCCATATGTACTATACCTATGTGTAATAAAATGTCCCATATGTATTTTATATACACTGTCTTCTGAAAAAACCTTGCATTTCCAAAATGGTAACTTTTAATCCTCAGCTATTTCTAAAGTTAACTACAGGAAAACACTATAAATACTTAAAACAAAAATAACTGACTACATTTTACAGTCTGTAGTAGCACACTATTCAGCCAAAAAGGCTCAGACTGTTGGTTCTGGTGAGACACATCAGGTCTGTCTTTAGTGACCGACATTCACTTTGTGTTGATCACTAAAAATAAATACAGCACTGGTTTGTGTATCATTGGACAGAATTTCATTCTTCAGCAGGATAATGAGCCCAGGAATTCTTCAAAAATCTCTCCAGGCCAGAGAAGAGCAGAAAGTTAAGAGAGTGATGTCTCGTCCTCCCCAGTGTCCAGATCTTTCTCCCATTGAGCTGCAGGGACCAGCTGGAGACCCACAAGATCCAAATGATCCAGAAAATCAGACACAACGTTTTCTGCTTGAAAAGGTGCTGGGAGGGTTTGGACACAAGTTATTTCCAAAAAACTGCCATAAAGGATGTGGTGATTGTGCTGCTGCGATTATTTTGATCAAACTCATTCAGAAACTTTCACACCATTAAACTGCACTTACAGTGAATACTGTTACACTTCAAAAGCAGTCAGTTAGATTTAAGTATTTCTTGTGAAAAAAGCTCAAAAAAGAAAAAAGTATTGTTCATTTCTTTTTTAACCCAAGGCTGGGTTCAAACTTCTGGCCTTTAGTATTGATATCTGAAATTATCGTTATACAAAAACTAATTTCTAAGCCTAAATCTAACCCTAATATAATCACAGCACTCAAAAATAATCGTTTGTTAAAAAGAAACATGGAACAAACACGGAGTCGGATTATTCATTGTAGGTTTTTCTGTTGTCCTTACAAAGTGAGGACACTTTTTCCTGAATGTGTGTGAAAACAACCACACACACACACACACACACACACACACACACACACTCTCTCTCTCTTTCTCAGGGCACCTGCCCCCAATGCCCCCCATGTCATGATCCAAATTAAGGCCTGTACCCATCCATTAACATCAGAGCAGCTACACTGGGCCCGACTCGTCTCTGTTTCTAGGTCAGCTGTCTGAGAGAATCCGATCCTGTTACGGGACGAGTCGGGCGCATCCACAGACTCTCGCTCTTTATTTCTCTCTCACTCGCTCCTCTACGTCTCCATGTCTCTCTCTCTCTCTCTGTTTCAGTCTATTCACCCTGCCGCCGTCTCTGTTACTCCCTGCTGTACCTCTCGAGTGTGTCAGTGTGCGTCTCGCCCCTCCCTGCACCAAAGGCCCACTCCGGGCTGGCGGTTGGCTGCATGCCAACACTTCCCTTTGACTCTCTTTCAAAGAAGCACCTGGAAGGGCATGAAACGGAGTGGAGAAGGGGGCCAAGCATGCAGCAGGCGGCCAGAATAATGAAACACACACAAACGTACACGCACGCTTATGCATATGGCATCGTACCCCCCCCCCCCCACAGGGGCTGGCAGGTTCAGCAGCCCAATGAATCCTGAGGTGGTAAACAAGGGAGGAGAAGAGTACAAAGGTACATGAACCTGAATACACTTCTACAAGCAGTTTACTCCCCCCAGCAGACCCCTACACACCCCTCATCACCTCCTCAACACACGGGGCAGGAGTGTCAGACTAGAGCCTGTGGGGCTCAGAGAAAGAAATAAAAAAACCCCAAAAAAAACAGTGAGCCAAAGAAGCTGAATGAAGAGAGAAACTGAAGTCGCTTCAAGCATGCTCATCATTTCCACATGAATAAAATACATATTTTACATCTCAATTACCGCAGAAAGTACATTCGTAGCAAAAAGGGAGCTATATGATGCCAAAAAAGGACAATAGCAGTTCTGTGTAATGTCCTGTTTAAAAGGGCCTTTAAATATCCATTCACACGGTCAATTTCATAGAAAGTGGAATTTCAATAAAAGAGCTTGATGTGGTACATACAGCTGTGTGCAACAATGGTTTGCTGATTTTCTTGTACAGTTTCCAACTTCTATGTGACCTGTTAACGCTAGTTTTTCAATTTATATTAATTGAACCTGTGAAGAAACAGGGGCAGATGATTCCAGATGATCAGGCAGTGATCAGTATACTGGTGGAGCTCCTTGTGTCTTTAGGCATTTTGCAGCCTGTCAGTAAAACATTTGTTCCCATTTCTTTCATTTAATCTACTCAGTATGACAAAGACAAGACAGTCTGACAGAAAATAGGATTTTTGCACCAATAAGGTGATTCAAAGGTGATCACAACCTTGAATGTACTATTCTCCCACAGTTAATGACGTTTACCATTTCATTTTGAAATGACGCCGACACAAAAACTGGTCAGCAAACAAGATGTATCACATCCCAAAAAAATCGAAAATGTCTACATTGGAAACTGCAAGTCTGCTCATCAAGTCAAGACATAAATAAACTGACAAACGACTGTGAACTATGACTAATAGCCTGAGAGAACTGATTATAGTGGAAGCATTTTAGGTTTTTATTCACTGCTCTACTGTCTCCCCGGTTGTTATGTGTTTTAGTTCTTTTGAGGCAGATTATAAACCTTGTTATGGCTGTTATATGTTTTTATGGGCTGGTGGTTGTTGTTGCTAGGGTATGGCCGAGTAAGGTGGAGTGATGCTTAATGAGATTCAGTCTGCGTTCCATCACTGGGAGATATCAGCATTCATGCAATGAAAGCCAAACACATTATAAGGAACTAAGTGTGGTATAACTGAAAATGGCTCTTAATTGTACCAAAACACTTCACTTGTGGTGAAATTAGAGGGGTTGTGGTGAACTGGAATCTTAAAAACTCCCAAATCAAACCATAATGAGACGCGAAACTCACAGCCCTAATAGGAACCAGAAGGATGAATTCTCTTCAGTGTTCAGGACCGCTGAGGACCACATGCACCACCCCGAGAAGCTGTAAAGGCCACATCTCTTTCTCTCTTCTGCTTATTCATCATCGTCAGCTATTAATTACAGCCCACTCCCATCCTCCCGCACGAGTTATTAACACAAGGCCAACTTTCAGCCCAGTTACGTCATCTTCATGCACTCCACTGCGGTGAAAAAAGAAAAAACAAATAAGGAGATGACATCCCAGGAGATGACAATCATGCCTGTCCTTTGGCTAACAGACACATCCCTCCGTTGCGAGGAGTAATTTAACAAATGATTACATGCTGTAGTACAGCGTGGTGTGCACATTCAGGTCAAGAGCCGCTCTGGTGGGAGTGGGCTTTAATGGGTTTTAGTCACGTAGCTCACCGCAGGAAGTCAACCGCTCCTTGACGCTGAAACAGGGAGCAAGCTTATATAAGCTTGGGCGCAGACAACAACAGCGCATCTGCATTCTACAGTGGGAACGAAACCCTGGGTAAGGGCAGAGCATGGCCGTTTATACCGCTGTAGGTCTGAACCCAGGCAGCAGCTTTTGAGAGAAAAGTGCTTCTTCGAGTGGTACTGTCACCTGATTGGCTAAATGACCAGGTGCTGACCAGTGTGTGTTTCCCTTCGTCAGCTAGTGTAGTGTGAACTGAAAACCTCATTTATCAGAGGTGGAGTTAAAATCATAACACTTTTATAACTTACAGAAAACCAAGAACTGCATCTCTTGATGATTTGTGTGATGGTAAAAAAGACGTTTTTTATGGGCAGTACTGTGTATTTTGTACTGATAGTGTGTTTTGAACCATCATTATTATGTGTTTGAATGGTCAGAATGGTCAGTACTGTGCGTTCTGAACGGTCAGTGCTGAGTGTTTCTGAACGGTCAGTGCTGTGTGTTCCTGAATGGTCAGTGGTGAGCATTCTGAACTGTCAGTGCTGAGTGTTTCTGAATGGTTAGTGCTGAGTGTTCTGAACAGTCAGTGCTGAGTGTTCTGAATGGTCAGTGCTGAGTGTTCTGAATGGTCAGTGCTGAGTGTTCTGAATGGTCAGTGCTGTGTGTTTTTGAATGGTCAGTACTGTGTTTCTTTTTGAACGGTCAGTGCTGAGTGTTTCTGAACGGTCAGTGCTGTGTGTTCTGAATGGTCAGTGCTGTGTGTTTTTGAATGGTCAGTACTGTGTTTCTTTTTAAATGGTCAGTCCTGTGCGTTCTGAACGGTCAGTGCTGTGTGTTCTGAATGGTCAGTGCTGTGCGTTCTGAATGGTCAGTGCTGTGCATTCTGAATGGTCAGTGCTGAGTGTTCTGAATGGTCAGTGCTGTGTGTTCTGAATGGTCAGTGCTGTGTGTTCTGAATGGTCAGTGATGAGTGTTTTTGAATGGTCAGTACTGTGTTTCTTTTTGAATGGTCAGTGCTGAGTGTTCTGAACGGTCAGGTCTGAGTGTTCTGAATGGTCAGTGCTGTGTGTTCTGAACGGTCAGTGCTGTGCATTCTGAATGGTCAGTGCTGTGCATTCTGAACTGTCAGTGCTGAGTGTTTCTGAATGGTTAGTGCTGAGTGTTCTGAACGGTCAGTGCTGTGTGTTTTTGAATGGTCAGTACTGTGTTTCTTTTTAAATGGTCAGTCCTGTGCGTTCTGAACGGTCAGTGCTGTGCGTTCTGAATGGTCAGTGCTGTGCGTTCTTAATGGTCAGTGCTGTGTGTTCTGAATGGTCAGTGCTGTGTGTTCTGAATGGTCAGTGCTATGTGTTCTGAATGGTCAGTGATGAGTGTTTTTGAATGGTCAGTACTGTGTTTCTTTTTGAATGGTCAGTGCTGTGCGTTCTGAACGGTCAGTGCTGAGTGTTCCTGAATTGTCAGTGCTGAGTGTTCTGACTGGTCAGGGCTGTGTGTTCTGACTGGTCAGGGCTGTGTGTTCTGACTGGTCAGGGCTGAGTGTTCTGACCGGTCAGAGCTGAGTGTTCTGAACAGTCAGGGCTGAGTGTTCTGAATTGTCAGTGCTGAGTGTTCTGACTGGTCAGTGCTGAGTGTTCTGACTGGTCAGTGCTGAGTGTTTTGAATGGTCAGGGCTGAGTGTTCTGAACGGTCAGTGCTGAGTGTTCTGAACGGTCAGTGCTGAGTGTTCTGAACGGTCAGTGCTGAGTGTTCTGACTGGTCAGTGCTGAGTGTTACCTTGAACTCGAGCTCCATGCCTGTAACGTGTTCTCCCGGCTCCACCTGTGCCAGTTTCTGGATGTAGGAAAAGAGGCTCCGGGCGGCCACCTCCGTGTTGCCGCAGGCCACAGCCTCCAGCAGCGCGTCGTGGATGAAGCTGTACTGGTCCTCCGTCTGCACCATGTAGTTCCTCTGAGCACGCATCAGCGTCACATGACCGTAGATGTCCACTGTCTTCTCGTGTTTAATGCGCTCCAGCATGGCGTCGATCACGATGAAGCAGCCGGTTCGACCCACGCCAGCACTGAAAACACACACACATACAGCTGTCAGTATAGGGTGTATGCTGGTACATATTTGATTAAAACTCTTTGTTTATAAAGCCTTTTTGCTGATAATAAAAACAAAATGATCACAACCCTGCACTTTACAGGACATAGAGAATGTATATTTATATACTTTACAACTTTTTGCTGTATATTTTTATTACCATAGTTTAGTCTTTCTCACTCTCCCTGTCTCTCTTTTCCTTGTGTCATTTCAGTTCATTTAAAAGTTTCATTTAAGCATGTCCTATTTAAAAGATTGATACTAAATTCTGCGAATGAGTTCTGACTGGTGACCTGCTACAAAAACACACACTGTTCTAGCACCTGCGCACCTCAGCTAGAACTGGAGTCTAAATTTAGCCCCTTTTTGCCCCAGTGGAACTTCTAAATGAATGTTGTGATAAAATTAATTGATAATGCCTAAAAAATATAGGCCAATTATATGGTACAGTCCCCTGCCAGACGCTGAGATCAGTGGCTATCAGTGGAGATCAGACTCTAAATAACACAATCATTAGCATGTCGTAGAAGATATGATGTCATAACCTGACCTGCTAATGGCATGATTATGTCAATGTGGCAGGATTTAAATGTTCCCGAATTTAGTCCAATTTTTGCAACTATTTTCGGGGTAAAATCTTGACTAGCACAGATCTGGAGTGTGTGTGTGTGTGTGGGTCTGGGTCTGACCTGCAGTGGGCAATGATGGGACCTGCATCTGGGGGGTTGCAGGTCTTCACCCTCCTCAGGAAGGCCAGGAAGGGTGTGGGATATTCGGGAACGCCGTGGTCCGGCCACGCCGTGAACTGGAACTGACGCACCTCACGCTTTTCACTAGAGCCATTCTGCAGAGAGACAGAGAGAGAGAGAGAGAGAGAGAGACAGAGACAGAGAGAGAGAGAGAGAGAGAAAGAGAGAGACAGAGACAGAGCGATAGGGGAGAGAGAGAGAGAGAGAGAGAGAGAGAGAGAGACAGAGAGAGAGAGAGACA
>JBBPCX010000038.1:8500418-8518665 GCA_037974365.1 Hydrocynus forskahlii
CAGTGAAGAATCAGGAGCAGATGATTCCAGATGATCAGGCGGTGATCAGTATACTGGTGGTGCTGAATGCTGAGTGGAGCATTTGTTCCCAATTTCTTTCATTTAATCCACTCAATTTGCCAAAGATAAGACAGTCTGACAGAAAATGGTGGGTTTTTCTGTGTTTTTTGTTGTACCAACAACATGATTCAAAGTAAATCAGAAAGGACTGTGGGTGGCTCAAGCTTTATGCACATTGCTTTATGAATGTCTACGATAGCATGTATGCACATTGACATGAGTAAGTGTTAACTACGGTTGCTCAAGAAACAAATGCATTCCTGGAACCAAATAATCTTCATTTCTTCTGTATTTAAACAGTTTCTGTTATGCACTGAAAGTGAAAGGTTTTAGGTGGTTCAGAGTCTCTTCACTGTAGGAAACTGTTTTGGAAAGATGCACTACTGGTGTGTGTTCAGGCGCTAGGCAGCTCTACACACATCTTTGTATTGTGAGCACAAGCACCCAAATTCAGGAGTCGCCTCTGAATCCGATTCCATGAAAGTCAACACAACAAAATATTTTTTTAATTCTAAAAACAGAGAAGGAAATCTAGTTACATAGATTATATTCCTAATACACAATACAATAGTTTGGTCACCACTGGTCAAATGACATTTTATCGACGACAACTGCTCACTATTTATTTGATGAATTTAACTTACATTTCACTTGACTTTTTGGGGTTTGGGGTTTGGGGTCTGGTTCCTTGTCCCTGCATCTACTGATGTAGACTGAGTGCCCAGGAATTTTCAACAGCTGAGATGTCAACCTAATCATAAGCGTGGATACCAGAGCTCCATACATACATTCTAATTTTCTGTTATTATGGGTATCATGGTGCAAATGCATTAGAATGTGTGTGTGTTAGCACATAAGGACATTGTCGTGTGTGTGTGATATGCTGTATGTATATTAGCATGTGTGTATATTAGGATGTGTATGTGCTAGGAGGTGTGTACGTAGGCTTGCGTGTGCATTACAGTACATATTAGGGCATTAACACAAAAGTCGACTAGTCGACTTCAGAGGCATGAGTCGTGTGTTTTTTTCCCGTCTCTCTGCCCTCGCTTGTGTACAAAATGCAGTCTCTGCCTCTGATTGGCTGAAACGCGTTCCTTGGTTTAACCAATTATTATAGTCCCTTCATAAAAAGGGTGGTACCGTTGGCGCAAGAGGAATCTAAACACAAAACCACAACAAGACGAGACACATGCAGCAGAGAACACAGACACACATCACATGTGTGGAGATACTTCACTCTAGACACACAAACAGCACGGTGACCTGCACAACCTGCAAGTCGGTGTTAAAGTACAGGAACAGTACCGGCGTTCTGCACTAGCTAACATGGCTACGCTAGCACCGCAGGGAGTCATCCTGCCGCGGCTTAAACTGTTCCCACTCTCAGTTGGACACTTACATTTTCCAGAAAATTCAAAGTATCAGCCTTAGTTTTGTTTTATTTAATTGTCATGTTGACTTAATGTTACAGAGAACTTTTAATAAAAGCTGCTCAATGTTGCACACCCGTGTTCCTCCGCTGCGTGTGTGATGTCATCAAACGACTCGACTTCGACTTTGCTGACTGACTAGTCGACTTGAAAAACTCTGGAGTCGTTAATGCCCTAGTACATATGCATATTAAATGTGTGTGTTTGTGAATATTTGCATTAGAATGTGTCTTCTTTTAGCATGTATGCATTAATGTGTCTGTATTAGCGTGTGCCTTTGTATTAGCATGTGTGTATAAATGTGTGTGTGTGTGTGTGTGTGTGTGTGTATATTAGTGGGGATGTGTATGTTTTAGCGTGTGTGTGTGTGTGTGTGTGTGTGTGTGTGTGTGTGTGTGTATGTATCAGCATGTGTGTATAAGTGTGTGTATAGTGTGTGTGTGTGTATGTATTAGCATGTGTGTCTGTGTGTATTAGCATGTGTGTGTGTGTGTGTGTATGTATGTATGTATGAGCATGTGTGTATAAGTGTGTGTGTGTGTATGTATGTATGTATGAGCGTGTGTGTGTGTGTGTGTGTGTGTGTGTGTGTGTGTGTGTGTGTATGTATGTGTGTATGTATTAGCATGTGTTGTATGGAGCACTGAAGCCTATCTCCCACAGGCAGCAGTGAGGAGGAGGAGGAGGAGGAGGCGCTTAGCGTGCCATGGAGGGTCCACCATTGCCTGAAAGGGGGTTGGACCTTATCAATGGGACGAGGCGCGAGCTTAAGTTGTCTGACATCACAGTGTCCCCGGAATGAAGCATGAAAGTGCCTGGAGCTCTTCCTCCGAGGCCCCCATTGGCCAAGCTCCCTTTGCCCCGCTGTCACATGAAAGACCATGATGCTCTTTACCTAAGAAGGGCTAAGTCCGTTTTCTGCTTTCTCTCTTATTCGCTCCATTTATTTATTTATTTATTTCACTTAAGCTCTTTCGCCACAGCCTCAGATATGAGAAAAGGACGTCTGGGAGTTCTGAGGGACCATGGGAGCAACGTTCCCTTCTTTGAGAGACGGAGTTTCTGGCCGAGCCACATCAGTCGGTGCCGATGTGTGCGTGTGATGAGCGCGAAGACTGACAGGCAGCTGTGGCGGAGCCGTCACACACTGACACCTGAGACTGGCACACACACCTGTCATGCTAGAGGTAGATTGCGGCAGCACTCTAAGGCAGCGAGCTCCGGAGCTCCAGAGTACGGCACTGAGCTAGATGAGCAGTCTTAGGAATGGAAGATACAGACAACAGAATACAGTAAACCCCCAAAATTCGCAGGGGTTACGTTCCAAGAGCAAATTTGTGATGTGTTAAAAGAAATGCCTATTTTTATAGCCTAAACCCTAAATATGCTCCCAAATACGCTCCCAAAACACTTTAATTTAATTTTAAACTCAGCTTAATACATAACCCCGGAAGAAAATGTAAAGGTAAACTCGAGACTCTCCACGCTGAAACTGTTCTGATGCGGGAATTCTGGACTGCAGCTGCCAGAGATGCGTCACAGGGCAGCAGCCAATCAGCAACAAGGAGAAATAAATAACGTTCTCAGATTGGCTACTTTCAAACCTCGCGTACAGAGTACAGCGGTATTTCTCCATCGCAAGGCGCCTTTCTTTGTGTCTCTTGACAATACCAAAAAATGTATAGTTACATTTTATATGGAAATTTTACTGAATTTATGTTAAGATTTCTGTTAACAAATTTTATTTTTCTTAATAATTTAGCACTAAAATGCATGAGTAATTATATATTGTCACAAGAAAAAGCAAGGAGGATTTTTGCAATTTCCGCAAATTTGCTGGGGTTTCCAGAAACAATTATTAGTTCGGTTCTAAGAAAAAAATCTGCAAACGACTTTTTTCCACTAACGAGGGGCACCTGTGGAGCAGTGTGTGGGGATGGTACCTCGCTCAATAGTCCCTCAGTGGTGTCAATAACAGTACAGGGATTTGAACCCATAACCTTCTGATTGCATTGGCGACTCCCTAACCACTGGGCCACCAGCTGCATCAGCAATAACACTGCTGTCCTTCTTAAGTTTTATTTGTATTTTTTTTATAGCCAGAAAAGTCCCCACTTCTCCTCAGATTATGCAGAATTTTGGAACTGCTCCAATGTCAAGATGTCCATTAATATCCAGTGCAGTGCACGTGTATTCACATCAGTGATCAGTTGATCAGGGGCCGATTATCGACTCAATCAGACTTCAACGCTCAGTTCAGTTATAAAATAGACATGTGTCACGGTTTCTTGCAGTTCATCACAAAGTAAACATAACAGCAGTCCTTAACCATGAATGGCTTGTTAAGAGGTGACATGTTAGCGCTCCCTCAGTGGTTCAGTAGTAAGACACTGGATCAGAAGGTCGCTGGTTCAAATCCATGGTGTGAGTACATTAAAACTTTTTTTTTTGCCCATAATACCAATGTCTCAGTGCTTTTATAGAACACATGCAATCACACCGCCAATTTTCACAGAAATGAATCTGGTTATTATTGACATCTCCTGTTGCTCAGTCCTACAGTTCACACCAGCAGTTCCACAAGGTCCCTTTATTGTTTCCCCCCCCCCACCAAAGATTATGTTCCATTCACTGCTCATTTTTCCATCACAGTGAGGTTCCCTGGGGCTCATTTCACAGTGTGCAAAGATCAGGGTGTGTGTCATGATGACCGCATTAGAGCTCACCTGCTCCCTTGGTCATCACCAGCTTGGGTTTGCTGCGAGCGCCGTCCCCCTTGGTGGTATAGGCTGCCACGGTGATGGAGTAGGTGGTGTCTGGCTGCAGGCCTCCAATGACCATCTCCTGCAGTTCGGGGACAGGAGGAAGAGTCGGCATTCAGGAATCAGGATCAGGGGAAAAAAACAAAACACATTTCTCCAGGCCTGAGGAAGACCTTCTGAACCAAAATGCTTTCTTTTCACCACCTCTTTATTCCCTTTTTATTGAGGTTCAGTTAATCACTAAAATATTCTAACATAATATATATATTTTCAGCCTTATTTAAATTAAGGAGATCCTGTAAATTAAGTGATTTTAATCCAGTATGAATCTGCACTGTGTAATTTTTACAGTCTGACCGTAATAATTGAGGAGTGATTTTAATCCAGTATGAATCTGCACTATGAGTTTTTACAGTCTGACAATAATAACTGGTGAATGTTATTAATGCAGTATGAATCTGCACTGTGTAGTTGTTACCAACCAATAAGAACCAATTTCAAGCTGACCTGAACTCATCAACTAATCAAATTACATCACCCAACCTGATAGAACTAATCCAAATCAAAGCATGAAGTTACCAAATTTACAGCACCAGCAAGATAATAAGGCTTAAGATGAACTACTAAACTATAAACCTGGATACGAATGAGTTAATGGCTGGTTTTATTTTGAATTTCAGCTTTAAGAAAATGTCTGAATTCCACACCGAACAGGCGGAATCAATTCAGAACGGCAGATCCACCTTTACATGCTACTCATGCGCTGATATTTAACACCAATTCATTACAGACGGCGAGTCCTCAGGCTTCCCTCTCTCTCCCCTGAACCTTCCAGAAAACGTGTGAGGGGAATTAATGCAGGGGAAGCCTGAGCAAACAGCTCGGCTGAATAATGAATTTCTGCGGATCGGCTGCTAATCTGTGTGCACATACGTTCGGTCGGCCATTATTTTCAGTAGTTGCTGCGAAAGCTGGGGCCTAAGATCAATGGGAACGGGGGAGGGGGAGGGCAGAAAGAGGAAACGACCCCTTCTGTGGACCGTGCTAATGGTTATTAAAGCACTGCCCTTCTGAACACCGATGTCACAAATATGCAAATGAGCCTCGAACCAATTACAGAATGTTTTTCCTCGTATTGTAAGTCGCTCTGGATGAAGGCGTCTGGCAAATGAATGTAATATAATGTTTTATTGTGCTCTGAAAATCTCCTGTCCAATCACTGATGTTCTTTAGGATTGTTTTTTTTTAAATAATCATAAAAAAGGCTCATCTGTAAACATATCAAAAGTTCTTCAAGACTGGCACTCTGTCTCGGGCCAGGGTCACCAAGAGTTATCTTTTTAACTTTACATGTTGCCTATTTAGAAAAACTGTCTTTAAATACTTTGCTCACCTACAGTTTGACCCCTCACAATTAAAATGAGAGGTTTTCTTCATTTTTTCCACCAAATATTTAGTTTTTAGTTCAATGTGTTGAAAAAGAAATATTAAAACATAACTTTTGGCCAGGCCACATTATGACTTTTTACATTCTTCAGCACATAAACACTAACACTGCAGTAAAATGTGCAGAAACGTGTCCCCTGTAGAGGACGTGCACACATGCAACTCAAAACTTTTGCACGACTCTGTGAAGCAACATTGCCTTGCCTTTGAACTCAGTGGAAAGATGTTCTGAACAGAGCCAACCTGTTTGCTCTATTAGATCATAATTATGGCACTGTACTATGTGCTTTGGTTCTAAAAGTACTTAAAAAATAACAAATGAAAGGAAAGGGGCTTTAAAACAGCAGACGATATTAAAATGGGTGTTTTCTTATTGGCTGGAGGAGTGGGAAGGGCAACTTTCTAGTGAACCAATCGAGTTTCCCCAGACCTGCGGGGTCTACTTTGGGCGCCACTGATCTAGACCACCCTTTTTTCTACCCTTCTGAAAACAAGCAATGTCCTCCGGGATCTAAAATGTTCTGAACTCATTATATTACCCTTCATTTGGGCTACATTGGGGGGGATTATCTTTAACTGTTTCAAATATTGTAATCAAGTCAAGTAGGTTTTATTGTCATTTCCACCATATACGCAGAGTACACACAGAGTATGTGCAACACAAGAGCAGAACAGAAGACTAATAATAAAATAACACAATCTGACCCCCACCCCCCCACCACTGTTCGCTCCTTGTGCATATTTTTTGACACCATCAACGCAATACAAACACAGTACAACACTTCACAGCACCACTGCAAAACAAGGCACATGACAGACAGACAGACACACACACACACACACACATACAAACACACACGAAATACGGTCAGGCATTAACAAGCACTTGGCATTGCATCATCCTCTTGGCATGTCATCAGTGGCGCATTCTCACTGGTACTGCGCGCTCGCCGTAGATCAAAGAGCCCAATAGCACCCCAGCCGTGGCTTTAAAGCCTGTTTAAACGGGCCGGGCTGGGCCGGGCCGGCCGTGTCCACTCTGAGCGCTGGAGGTGATGCAACACCGCGTGCTTTCTGACTATAGCAGGCGCTTGGCGTCTCCGTACTCACATATTCGGCCGTGTCGTCCGTTTCCCACTGAACCCCCCCACAGAGGAGAGTGCAAGAGAAAGCAATTTCAGAGAAAGAGAGAGAGAGAGAGAGAGGGGAAAGAAGAAGAATATGAAAAAGGAAGGCAGGGAAGAGAGTGTCACTGAAGTAGACGTCTCCGAAGTGTTTTAAAAGTAGGTCATGAGGTAAAAGGATAGAAAAATAAAGAGGAGGGTGAAAAAAAAGCAGCCCAAAACCACTCAAGCATTCGGCTCACTCTGCCTGTCAGTCTGGGACTTTATTCACTCATTCCAGCGAGACTCTCCATCCCATCTGCACGATCCAGTTATAGCCACACATAAAGAATAGATTTACAGTAATTTATGCACGTTCGCTTCCATTAACGCCTCCCTGGTTCCTGAACGCCCTGCCGAGGAGCGTTTAAGGGAATAAATGTTGGGATGTGCTCCCGTAGGTGGAAGAATCCTGCTTCATCTGGATCCATGAAAAGATGCTGAAACTGGCCATGAAACGCCGGGGCTTCAGGTACTTGATGATGCAGCAGCACCTACACGTACTAAGCTCTGGTAAATTAATAACACTTTATTTAAAGTGGTGGAAAATGTTTGGGCACCTCCTCAGAGAATAGTTGGGATTATTTCTACTGTACTAAAGTAAGGCACAATTGACTGGCATCTGTGATTATTAACAGAAATGATCATTTTGTTTGCAAAGCTGTGTTCCAAAGAAAACCTTTCCGTCTCTCTCTATTTTTATGGTCTTGCAGTATGTCTGCGGTCTGAATGCTCGGGTATCTCTCTCTGAGCGGTGTGCTCGGTGCTCGACACCGGTGGAGTAATCAGCTTCAGCGTGCCGTTATCGGCTTTAACTCCTCTAAGGTTTGTCTATGCAGTTCCACCCTAAAGGAAGATAAGAGCTTATAGACCACTTCGGGGTTCAGAATGTGGACGAGGGGCTATAAAAGAAGGATCAAATACTTCACAGCCCTTTAGTAAGCAGGTGGGTTTATATGGTATTTGGCAGGAGTGTAAAAACGTATCAATCGATCCATTCAACTGCATTGCACGGCCGATTACAACTGAATAGTAATATATAGTAACAAAATTTGCCCATAAAAAGTCAGCTTTACAGTTTTATTCAGTGTGCTCTTAGAAACAAATCAAATTGTGAGATCCATGTTTCTAGAATTATTAGCTCATAATTAGCTGTATGTGTTTTTCCATATTTTGTGTTATGGCCAATGACAAGTGTACGTGATTTAAAAATATATATGTTCTATAGCATTGTCATTAAAAGTATTGTGAAATTAAAAAAAATACATAAAAGGAAAAAAAGCTAAAATTCAAAAAAAGATGAAAATGAAGTATGTGCTTTCAAGTGTCCTTGGCCTGCGGGCTCTACTTTGGACAGCGACGCTTTAAAAATACCTTTTTTTGGTTAGAATGAGTTATAATAAGCTTCATTTGGGATTTTTTTCTTTTTGGGGTGAATTTTTTGATATGTCTGTTTCAAACGCCGCAATATTTCTATGCCTAAAATATCGCAATCTGGAGTTCAGAGCACCTGAAGCTGCGTGTGATAGGGTCATCTTACCTGAGCGTCCGCGAGCATCACGTCTTTGATGAGTGGCAGCCCGCGGGCCTCGCCGTTCTCCACCCGCACGTAATGCACCTGGTAACCACGGATCTGTCCGTGCTGCCGGCCCGGCGTCAGCGAGCGCCACATCACCTTCAGGGCCGTGGAGTTGATCACCTCCACCTCCACCCGCCGCGGGGGCGCCCCAGGAACTGAGGGCACAAAGACATTCCGTCTTACACAGAAAAACAAGACAAAACTCATCAAACTGCTGCAGACGTGACATTATCGCACAGTTCACCACGCTTGGAGGAGACCATTAATGACTGAGATTTTTCCCCCTGTAGATGATGTATTCCTACAAAACAAACACACTATTATAACTTTTAAATTATTTAGATTATATTTTATATACCATAATATCTGCACTATTATAATTTTTAGAAAAATAAATACAAATGCATTTTTGATAAAGTGTTTATGTTTATAATCCCTACTGTTACTGTAACCTTTTTTTGGGGACTATTTACACTTTGTTTTGCTTACAGTGTAGTTCTGACAACCTCAGCCAGATTTAATATTTAGTAACTGATTTTGATTTCATTCCTTGATTTACCTATAACCAGCCTGGTTTAACTATTAGAAGTCTAGTGTTAACAAATGCACAGTGTAAATTTAATAGGGACGACACCAATCTGACATTGATATCAACGCCTCTCCCTAATTCCTCGCTCTGTTTCTTTTAAACAGGGGGAGAAATTCCCTGGATATTGCAGATTCTGAACTTTTTCTCCACGCCGTGTGTGGCTCAGTGCTGTATTAGATGCTGTTCTGACAAAAGAGATCAATTTCGTGTCTCCTCTATTCTTTTATTTGACTGTTATTACTGCTGTGGAGTCGCCCACCGACGGGCTGGGCCTCACGCTGGCAGCGTCATCCAGGAGCCGCACAGCATCTCTATCCTGCTGCCTTCAGCGTAAACGCCATTCGATTAGGTGAAACAAGTCTCAAATGCACTTACTGACTTAAGAGACTTCAAATCAAATATCTCGCCTTTACACATTCACAACCCGCTTCTGCTTTATCGCTGCTTTCTCCTCCCCACAGAACAATCTGCTGCCTGTCGGCCTGCAGCCTCAGAAGGGAAAGCTAATGAAAAATCTGTTCATAAGACGCCTTGGTGTTCAAATGCTGCGTTTATTGTGCATCGCTCTCAGGAGCAAACGGTACTCCATCAGTGAAAGATACCTATTGTGTACAGATGAAACGTGTGTGTAGAGGTCACCCATGTAATTTTTAACACATTTATGTGTCCGGTGGAGGACACACATTTAACATGGGTTGGTGACAACAGCACTTCAGGTGATTTTGGGCTGTTCCTGGATGAAAGAAGACAATCATGAAACATTTCTTTGGTTGTGTTGATTTCTTTTTTCATTTGTCCTGAACGCTGGTCGTACATCATGTGGTGAGAGACATTTAAAGGTGACCGTTGCTACAACCTACAACTACTGACCTGCCAATCAAAACACAGCACACATGGGTCCACAACTTCACACACCTCTAACACATTCTGAGAGCGTACACTATACACTGTGCAAACATTAATACGCTGAACGAATGACTCATATGTTTTATAACTACATAAATGAAAAGCAATTCACTTTATTATTGCCAAACTTAAGTAAACTGAAACTGGAGCTGTCAAAGTTACAAAATTAAATATACTTGTCTGCAATAAATTATTAACTAACCAGTCATTGTTTGCACTGATAAACTATTTTCCAAGCTTGGTCCTTCATTTGGGACAGCAATTTATCAAACTGTATTGGTACCAATTCCATTATCGATTCCCTTATTGACTGCTGGTCAGTTGTCTTTGCCGGTTTTCACCATCAGTGCAGCTGTTTTATAATCGCTCGAGTCTTGTGTCTTTACATAAGGCAGATTAGTTCTTACAAGACCTAAATCTAACCCCATACATACAATCAAATGGTTCATCAAATACAAATCATGCAGTAAATATACTGATACATTAAGTACATTGATTTCTTTTCAAGTATATGTTTATTTTCCCTTACACTCTGTCTTAATTCTTCATGAAACTAAGCCACACTTTGGAACAATGTCATAGACACCTGATTCCGTTTGGCATAGAGATCCGACTCCGAACGATCGGACAGTTTAGAACCAGTTCTTAACTGGCAACGATCCCTAATCTTCAACCCATATGTAGCAGAGCAGGCTGAAGCCCTGCTGCACACCCTGTATGCTGTTGTGACAATCTGCGAAGGTAACCTGGGACGTTAGTGCGAGGCTTCAGAATAATGGCAAAATTAGTAAGTATAATAGCATTTTTGTCTAATATTCATTTTGATTGTTATTTGTTGTGCATAGGTGTGAAAAGTGCTACTGTTTGGATTGGGCACATTTTTTTAAAGTTAGGTAACTGACAGGCTAAACAGAAAATTTAGCGATTTGCTAGCTACAGCTTTAGCAACTGTCAGAAAACTGGATTACAGAAAATTTTGAACCAGAACCCATCACTATCCTTCAATCCATCTGTAGCTGAAGCCCTCCTTCACACCCTCTATACTGCTGTGATAGAATCTGTAAGGATCGTTCCAACACAGGGTTTAAATGACTTTTAAAGTGACACCTTCAGCACTTTTGGGCCACATTTGGACAAATAAGACCAAAGCAATTAATAGTGATGAATTATTTGAATTGCTTCACAGCTCAAATCTATTCATGCCAGTTGAGCAAAATGAAATAAGTACACTCAGTTATAAAATGGCACCCACATAACACTGTGATGATGACTTTTTTGGGCACGTAGAACAGACTTTCTAAAGAACATTTCCCTTTTGGATGGGTCCGTGGCCCCGTCTGACCTGTCTAACCGGAGCGAGGACCCTAGGGCCTGCCTCCCAAACACACACATCCATCATGGAGTGTTGAGCGCCAGGCTGGTGAAGAACAGCGCGGGGCGTTCGGTATCGATTAGCAGCTTGTCCCCTGAACTCCAGCTGTCAATCAGCCGGGAAGACTTGTCAGCGGCGATGTCGGGCACAATTTCTTACAACCGGTGGCTAGCTGAGGATCATTTTAAAGCTCATAAGCTGCCTGTCCGCCTCAGCGACTGCAAGCGGGCATTGGAAATATAAAAGGGCTCCATAAAACCAGCATTTTCCCACAGTTCCACTAAAGTGTGGAACTCAGATGGCTTGGAAGCGTCTTTATAAGCACCTGCAGTGTACATCAGCGAGACACTGTATACTGTCTTCTGGGGACTTTTAAGCTACCTCTGAATAGCTTCTACTACTGAAAGAAAAACAAAATAATACTGCACGGTAATCTCAAACAACTACTCACAAAGTCCTGGCAAAAATCTCATTAAACCTAATCAGAAGCGGTAGACTGGGACTTCTGAATTACGACAAAATGACTAAATAAAATATCACATTAGTCTAATCTACAGTTAGGTGGGAATAGAACCTATGGAAGGAGGTACGAGATTTACAGGCCTTTCAATGGCTACTGCCATCTATAGGCGTTAAATGGGTACACTCATGAAGACTGAACTATAGTAGAGTATGAACAAACCGATTTCACTGCAGAGGTTGAAAATATTGGTGCAAAATGGTGAAAAATATAAATTCATTATCTTATGGTTCAGTTTCTATAAATCATCAACACAACACTGCTTTAGTCCTTTACATAAGGCGAAGAGTTCGTACCATCCTCGTCTGTGCGGCAGGTGAGGGGCGTGCTCTCGGGTCCGGGCCCCACAGCGGTGGCGGCGGCCACAGTGATTTGATACATCGTCCACTTCTCCAGCCGCTGCAGAGATATCTGGCTGGAGGTGGCTGGCACCTGGAGCTCCTCGGCGGGTTCCGCTCTGCTCTCGGCTCCACCCCCCGCCATCGTGTAGCGCACTATGTACCCGGCCAGTGGCCCGTTCTGGCTCTCAGCCGGCGGGGGGCGCCAACTTACCAACAGGGAGGTGGAGCTGTGGCTGGAGCACTTAATCTCTTGAGGGGGGGCGGAAGGCTCTGCTCAGGCAGGAAGGAAGGGAGGAGGAAGAGGAGGAGGAGGAGGAAAGAAGGGAAGGGGCAGGGGAAAAAGGGAGGGTGGAAAACAAAAAACGAAAAGATGGGAAAGAGAAAAAGAAAATGATAAAAGGGAAAAACCAAACTGAAAAGACAAGCAACGACAATACTGAACGTAAGAGCGTAAAAAGAACACAACAAAACAATGATAGAGAACCAAAAACGAACAAATTGATTTGAAGGGCAAATGCAAATGTGAACAGAAGAGGAAGGTAACATGACGTGCATAATTATGAAACATGAATGACTACAAAAATAGGTTTGTATTCAAAAGCAGGCCGTCCCAATGGGCTAGAGTTCGACCCAGCTGAATTTGGTTACACTAATGCTACGCAGCTGGATGCTGACTGCAGGTGTAGCAGGCGGTGACTAGCTTCGGCCTGTGTAGTCCTGTCCTGTTGCTTATCACACCATCAGTTTTTTTTTCTTTTTACATCAGCGTGAGATTGGATCTGTTTCAGCTGGTGCTCTTGGTGCGGGTGAGATCGCATCGCCACCAGAGGAGGGTCGTTTTATCAGCGTCCGAATTGATATTTTTCAGCCTGGTGTTTGTGGTTCTCCCGTGGAGCGCTCTGCCCAAGCATGTGCAAAATTACAAAATGTGCGAGGCTCTAAATCAGTACGATAGGTCAATTTGATTTGTATTGACACAAACAATCCATGGTGCAACTGTAAAAGCAGGGACGCAGGGACGCAGAGGCGGTGAGCTTTAACCCAGCAGCCGCTCCGCACTGAAGGAACCGCGGCCGCTCGTCTATTTTCTACGTTTCAATAAATCGCTCCTCTTTCTTTTCGACATTCTTTTTGAAAGTAGCCCAGTTTATTATTACAGTGCCGCTTATCTGTACCGGCGAAGGCATGTGTTCAACCCAAACAACAAACAGATGATAAGGGCATTTCATGGAAAACAAATCAAGAGAAAAACATAATTGAAATTTCAAGCGAACGGAACATCCTTCTGGGAAAAAAAAAGAAGCTGAAATTAATTCAAAAACTGACTACAGGGATTATGGGAAAATGAATTTCTCTGCAAAATGAATAACTTGAAAGAAAACATTAGGATCCGAATGTCAACTCATAAGATACATGGAAAAGCTACAGTGCTTCAAACTGAAAATAAGAGCATTAAAAGCAACAAAACATTTGGTTTTCTTGACATCATACGTACCTGGCTTCTTCAAACACAATTTTTAAAAAGACTTTCTTACCACAAGCACCCGGCCACGGGGAGACTGTTCCCCAGGCCTGCGGGCATCAACCCTCCCCCTCTGTGAAACTCTCTCAGCAAAATGCAAAAGCTTTAAAAGCCAAATGAGTTCATAGTGGTCCACGGTGATGCCGACTCGTGGTATATTAGGTTTGCTTTGGAGCCAGCTTTAGGCTGGCCTGTGCTAGGCAGAGGGGAAGGACTGTCCCAGTGCTTTAGCCAGGACTGTACTCTACACTGCTGACACCAGTCTGAGGGTCCACAAGGCTGAGAGAGGCACTGGTATTCACCTCCATCCTATGATACGTTTACCCTGAAGTCCAACACCTAAAACCCCTCCCGAACCCTCTGAGACAGATATAATCCCATTCCACAGCCTTTCTGTCGTCCAAGACCATATAGATCATCTGCATAATTAATCTGAGGGTTTGCAGAAAACTGACTTTACTGACTATGGTGGGCTAGCTAGGTATGGTTCAGAGCTTGTCTATGTAAAGTAAAGGGATTATGGTGTGTCCTGAAGGGCATGGTTCAGAACTTGTCTAAGGTGTATCCTGAAGGCTCAGTTTGAAATATTTGTCCAAACCTAACAGGACCCAACTATTCACTCCAGGTTTGATCATATTTGGACACCATTTCTTTAACATTTGCTGGCCAATGGTTGGTCGTGTTGGTCAGACGTAGGCCTGGAGGTCCATTATGTAAGGTCTAACCAGACTACGAACTCACTAAAAACTGAGAGTTTCATCTGTTCAAGTGAAAGTTAAACTTAAATTTGGACAGGTGATTGAACAGCTATAAGGTCTTTGGATAGTGGTGGTCAGGTTGGGGATAAGTTTTGTCAGGCCACAGCTGGTAGTTGCATGAGGTGGGACAGAATGTTCTCAGGATATATTTGGGTACTGACAAAAATTTCAGGCCTGATTAAAGCTCTATTCTGTGCAGCCTCATAGACAAGTAAGAGCCAGCCATTAGACCGGGATCCTACCGCTACTGCATTCACTGATTTTATATCCAGGGCAAGAAGCACTCGGCCATTTGTGCTCGAGGCAGCCTAAACTGACTTGACCCATCACTGAGCTCCTTTTATTAATGCCTGCCACCAGCCCTTTGCAGGGTCTTCTCTTACATAAGGAGCTCTATTCACATCCTTGTTTATCGCAAACGGATTTATTTTGTACAGCTTTAGCGGATTATCTCACTCCAGTCCCCTTTCTCTTTTGAAGCGTATTCACAGTCTTCAAATGTCAAAATCGATTGTCCACTCCATTTTAGGGCAGAAGAGGGCCTCGATATCTGACAGTGACATGGTTGTCCATGGAGATCAGCTCAAACCCAGGAAAAGACTGTGCCTCTAAAATGGTTTAGGGATCAGCAGTTGACATTTGTGCCAAGAAACTCTTATTATTCTTGTGACTATTATTAGCAGTGGTTCCTTTGAGGCATAGTCGTTGAAGTTCAGTGCTTGGATAAACACCAACCTCATTTTGATGGTTTTCGTCATCGAGTACCGGACCTGATTCAGGTCATTCATGACTCGGGGTACAATTGTCCTTCATTTGCAATATCAGTGTTCATTTACTGTCATCATTAGGGAATTAATCCTGTTGTCAAATGGACGGGCACACAATAATATCCTAAAAATCTGCTGCAATCACAGTAAGTGGGAGGCTAAACTGCTTGTTTGGCCAAACACAGAGGATTTAGAATCTGCTGTTTTAATTTGTATGATAGCATTGCCATGGCCTCTGGCAGCTTCAAGGTATAATCTCTCCCTGCCTAAAGGACTTCCCCCATGGGCTTTGATAGTTTTAGGTCCTTTTGGTGAAAGGAATAAAAAGGATATGAAATGGGATTCTTATCCACTACTCTGTTCCATCTACTCTTCAAAGAACTGCCTCCACCTCCTGAGCTTCCTGCCTGGACAACAGGAGGCTGGTGCAGGGTCTCTGGAGATCAGCTTGTGGACCCTCTGAGACCACGTCTGAAGCGAATGTCACTGTCTGAACAGCCGCTGACTGGTAGAAACGTGATTCCGGGAGGCCAGGGTCTCAGCCAGCCCGCTGACCAGTCCAAGAGTGTCTGTCTCTCTAACCCCCGGCACATCTCGCTTAGTTGTAAGGTTGAAATTTTTCAAGTGTGAATCAGTGCCTGCAACCCCAGGATAAGTCCTACTATCATTTGAGGGACGAGCTTACAGGGGGTTAAAGAGTACCCTTTGCTTGTCAGAGCTCTGGTCCGTGACTATAGGCTCACATCGGCCTACAAGGACGGCCAGCAGGAGCGCCGTGCTCAACATTCTGCAGACAGTATACTGTACCATAGAGGGAGTAAAAACACACACAAATTTCACTCTTCCTTCTCACGTTTATGAAGAAGTCCAGGTTGCCCCTCTGCTCCCACTTGAACTTGTACACAGAAGCACGAGGCCTCCGGTACAAATGGTCATTTAGTCCAACCCATTAGTGCTTGAACACATGTGAGGGCCTGAGGAGATGCTGGTAAACATGAAGGCGTCTCGCTACGGCTTGCGGAGCACGTGTAAACATGTGCAGCAGTCTGATGGAGTGTGCGCGCGCGTGTGTGTGTGTGTAAAATGAAGGCACCCGCACTGAGGTAATTGGATTTATAGCTTGCGGGGAGAGGAAATGAAAAAAAAAGGACGGAACTCCTCTATCTCACTGTTTGCACCACTCGCGGCTGCCCGTTTGTTTGCGTTTGGCGAGACGGCTTAGTTTAAGATCGTCAAACTCTCTATTTCTCTCACTCTGTGCTCCATTACTGCTCGAGCGGGGATGCTTCGTCTTCCAGAGGCAGAAGGCTGGGCATGTCGGGGTTCAGCGTTTAGCGAAAACCCTGGTTAAAAGCACCCATTATTTTAATCTAGTATCCACAAGTGTCAAACTGGACCATGTCCTGAACTGCCAGACAAGGTACTTTATACCATGAACTAATATGGTCATCCACATTCTACAATTTATTAGCTTTTTCCAGCATCACATTCTGAATGTGCCATGCTTTGATTCAGCTGTAGAAATGAGTGGATTAAGGTGCTACAACTAACTTTCCTCAGTAACTGATCTGCTATTAGCTAATGTTGAAGCTTCAATCTTGAAACAATCTTAATCCATCACTGGAAAACCAATTACATTCGAAAGTGACCATTCATACGTGAACACACCACAGCACACAGTGTGAACAGCATGAAATTCTTCCTCTGCATTTAACCCATTTAACTCATTCACTAAGTGAAGCAGCGGGCAGCCAGGAACACGGTACCTCAGACCATGCAGTCTTGAGATTCAAACCCACAACCTCCTGATCGCAGAGTGCCATAGTACGTTTTGGCTTCGATGATGTCATATACTGTTGTTCCATAATTTGGTTTTAACTGAATAGTTGTCACTATTGATAAAAATGCTATTTAATAATACATTTTTCACCAGTTTTCAGCTTTGTATATTTAGTTTATTTGCTCTAAACATTTTACACCATTTTCATTCCAAATTATTTTGCTTTCTGGTATTTTATTAACATTTTTAATAATTGTATTTATTAAATACACAAGATTATAAATGACACGGTAAAAAAAAAGATAAAACAAATAAATTGTAATTATTTATTGATAATAAAAAAAATTACTGAATGGCTATCTGATCCTATGCCTTTTGAACGCGATTCTGGATATTATTATTTTGAAAATATTTTTAGTTGATGCTGTATTATTACTGCATCATTACTATATCATCTAAAGCACCATTCAGCCTTTTTATTTATTTAATTGCACATTTTTATAACCTCATACAAAGTGAAGAATAGAGTTTTGGCATCATTTCAGAATGGTTTCATACACAAATGATTTTTATATATTAATAAAAATTCCAGACTTTTGAACTGTCCTGTATACCGAAAGGAGGCTACGTGCAGACACTTACGAACCGCAGATCTAATCTTAAGCAAAAAAAAAAAAAAAACTGGTCCCATGACAGCGATAGTGTGGACCTTGGCAGGAGCTCCATCCATGCATGTGAAACATGAACAAGCTGGAGCATGTGGAGGAAAGATTTCCCCCAGGCCCACCATCTCACCGTCAGATTCACAGCGGTGATTTATGTCAGATAGGTTACATGACCAACGATAGAAACGGTACAAATACATCAAAGAATAAACAGGCCAGCGGCTGCCTGGTGAAGATTAAGCATCCCCAGCTTCAGCAACAATCAAGTCAAGTTCACTGTATTGTAAAGCACATTTAAAACACCAAAGTGCTGCACACGCACGGGTTTCCTAGTATAATCTTAACCCCTGAGGGTCTCTTTCCTGTTCTTGCATTACTTGATCTTTTCTCATGTTTAAACAATGTGTATAAGTGTCTCATATACTGTCTGTACTGTTTCAGGACCATTAAAGCGCTGGTTACGCCCCCAACACTCTCATACACTCCTTCCGCCCACCCCCACCCTCACACACACTTGATTGGGCTTCTCAGACCACATGTTTTTCCACTTTTTTTACATTCAGAAATAGAAATATATATATATA
>JBBPCX010000038.1:8518765-8536628 GCA_037974365.1 Hydrocynus forskahlii
AAGCTCCAAAACTGTCAGTTTCAATTTTTGTTTAAAAGTTGGAGATCTCTGATTCTACATGATGTACGATCACGAAGCTTACTGTGATGTCTGAAGCCTCCACTTCTGACTCAAACACACGGAAGCTACAAATAAGGGCGTACTTTTGTATGCGACGGTGTTTTAGCCGCGGTGTGCTTTTGACACGCCGGCGCATCATTCGGGTGCTAAGGGTTAAAAGCAAATATGAGATAAAAACAGAATAAAATAAGTTAGAGGATGACATATGTAGCTGGAGGCCATGGTGGACTTGTGACGTTGCAGGAAGGCGCAGTGGTCTGGACTTCTTCAGAACAGTGATCACTTACCTCTCAGGAACCCACACTCTAATGTTAGTTTGCATGTGTTGCGCTCTGTGTTGGGGCTGACTGTTTGAGACTATGACCTTCCTGACCTCTTTCTCAGAGCGACTCCGTACTTATTACAGCTTCTGCTCGAGGGAGGGCTCTCTGAGAACCGAAACGGTCCACCTTCGAGGGCCTCCATTAAAGCTTGGCCCGAGCAGAAGGCAGAGACTGTCCCCCAGAGATACTTACTCTCACCTTTAGTTTAATGGATTTTCTTTGGTAATGCTAAGTGCTGTGCTGCTGCTGCTGCTGCTGCTGGGGGCTGAGGTCGCTGACTGTCGTGACAAAACAAAGCCAAAAAAGAAAAAAAAAAACCAAGGGCAAAGGAACTCACTGAAAGCTGTCCTCTGATGTGAAGTGAACCATATGTGTCTCATCAAAAAAAAAAAACAAGAAAAGGAAAAGCAAACCCAAATCTCTCATAAAGTCTTTATCTGACACTGAAAGAAACAAAGAAAAGCCAGGTGACGTCAAGCCATACGGAGGGAAGCTTGTTTCGTTTCAGCGGGAACAAAGTGAAACACGTACACGCAGACACACACACACACATACATGTATATTGGGTTGAGGGTATAGATCAAATTTGTAGCTCGTCAAAGCAGAAAAAGAAAGAAATAAACACATAAATCAAATGCAAGAGAGGTAAAGGAGACACGAAATCACAGACACATATAGAGGATGGAGCAGATGGATGCAGGTTAGGTTCATGCCTGGGCCCAGACTGGACTGGCCTGGCCTGGCCAGCGTGTCCGGGGAGGGGAGTGATGCAGTAACAGGCTCTCCAGAGCGACTCCCCCTTCAGGCAGGTGAAGAGTGGTGCATGCAGCCTGTGAGGTCTATCGCTCAAGCTCGTGACTGTGTGTGTAACCGCTGTGGATTACTGTCCCAACACACACACCCCCACCCACAGCTGCATAGGTACTAAGGCAACAGGCTGCAGTGTTAAAAACAGAAAGCGTGTTAAAGATAAATTGACTCCCGCCGCCACGGCTTTCCTCTGTTTTCCTCTCAACAGTGGGTTCGGCTCTCGGGTTTTGTCGGTGGCTAATCTGACACAATTCGAACTGACGGATAACTGTGGGCGTTCATATTTACAGGGAAAAAAAAAAACTGAATGTGGTGTACAATACCGTAGAACTGTACTGACAAATTTGGTGAAACTGTAAAAATGTGTGAGATTCCGAGCTGAAACCTCAGCAAAAAATAGTGATCAAATTCTGCTCTATGACAAAAATTGGGTTTCTTTTGACTACAGAACAAGATTGTGCTGTGCAGAACTGAAAAAGTTGCAACAGAGATCATTTTGCAGGTGCCCGCGAGCATTGAATATTTGATCACTTGGGCATCTACTCCAAATCGTGATGTCAGGGTGCGAGTGTGTATTTTTAGGCCGCAGCATGTGAATAATTCACCGTTCCTCCGGGTGCGCAGGCCGCCCGGCAGCGGGGCTCCGGCGGCTGCTGACTGCGAGGCCCTCAGTACAGCCCAGCGAGAGGCGAGGCGGAAAGCCGAGGCGAACGCCGGAGTCAATGACATTTTGTACGTTTTGGTCGCGAGGGAGGACAAAAAGTGCACTCGCTGTTGACAAATGAATAAGAAATATAAACAGAGCAGTGGGAAAGAGGGGTGGGGGGTTGGGGGGACCTTCTCTCCAATCAATCTGGCCACATTGATTTGCTTGTCTCACATTTAGGGAATCTCAAAAAAGTACAAATTGCCAAATTGCAGGCAGAGGCAAAACAAGAAAAGGGGTGAAATAAAACATTAAAAACAAACGGAAAGGTGGAAAAAAGTGCAGGGTAACGGCCAGCGACACCACCGCTGACCGATGGGACAAAGAATCCATTAAACTAAACAATTCGTTCAGTTTTTTTTAACCTCGTAAGTGAACCCCTACGCTTCAGAGAGACACGCATTCAGAAACGGACATTAAATCTTGTTACACAACATCTCAGACAGCCTGTTTGTCGTCGCTGGGAGAGAAATCATCAGTAATTTTGTTCAGACAACACAACAATCGAAGTTGCTGTAAAAGAGCAGAGGTAGAGTTTGCATTTGATTACGGCAGTAAAACATCATTATTCTAAAAATTATTCGGAAGCACAACGTCAGGCAACGTCAACCTGTGCAGGCTGTTGGCAACTCTTGGTTAGAGCTAAAAAAAAATAACAGTTTTGCACATTTCTCTCTCTCTCTCACACACACACACACACAAACACACCCCAAAACACACAAACACACCGAAAAACACAAACACAACACCAGAAAAAAGGCCTGAAATGCTTTGGCTGCTACCTGCCATAAAGCCCTTGTCAGAATACATCTCTCTTGGTTTTAGACAGAATTTCATGTCCTTTAAACAGATCTACTTCAGTCAGCCGTCCAGGAGATCTGAGTACTCGGTTAGTATTTACTCCTGACATTTGCGGAGCCCTGATTTGGGAGCTGAGGGATGCGTGTGATGTCTAAGAACACATCAGCCAAAATAACAGCAGATTTCAAACAGAGTTGGTTTCTGAAAGCTAGTAAACGAAGTGAAAGCAGTACATACTGGCTTGCGCAGTCTTCTGGGAGATCTCGTTGGTGAAGGCTCCAATGCCTTTGTTAGAAATGGCGGCCAGGGAGAAGATGTACTCCGTGTTTGCTCGGAGACCTTCCACCACGTAGGAGGACCTCGGTTCAAACGTTTTCGTCTCCTGTTCGTTGGGGAAGAAGATGTGAAACCTCACAGCAGAACGCTGGTTAATGTCCAGCAGAGCAGTTCAGGGACGTCCAGCCAAACAGGAGAATGCCTGATACTGATATTTAACATGTGTTCAAACTAAGGGTGGACGATAAGACGATATATCATACTTTTAATAAAGTCTGTCATGATGGGTTTTTTTCTGAGCACACTGCTGGTATTATTAGAACTTCTGCAACTCTCATCAACAGCAGGTTCAAAAGAGGTTCAGCAAATACCAAACTGATATTTATTAAAATGAGCTAGTTTTAACCAAAAAACCTCAAGAAGAGCATCTAAAAGTAGTTCATCATGCTCATGCTACTGAAATGTTCGGCTACTCCCGTGGGAAGAAATACACAGCTAACAACCTAACATGGCATAGTGTGTGTGAGTGTACACTGTTTCAAGCTAGATTTGGATTTATTGGATTGATTCTTTTTTCCCTTTGATTACTGCTGGGAAATAGTGCAGGGCAATTTACACAAAACTGAATAAACTGGTGCAATCATGCAACATGAGACGTATCTTGACATTCACGTATCTTATATCTTAGTCCTGACACCAGCCCCTACTTCAGACAGCTGATGAGGCATTCAGTCACTTGGATGGACTGAAAACCTGCAGCCACTCTGGTTAAGACTGGATGCCCCTGCTTTAGTCTGAACCTTTTGGCATCGCTCTGGCCCAGCAGTAACTCTGATGGTCACGATAAAACATTCTGGCAGCTTTAGGAGAGCGCATTGGACAGATGCTGGAAAATTTAGAGCACGTACCAAGCTCCTTTGACTGCCTTCTTTATAACGCAGCTCATAACGGATGATTCCTTCTTTCTCAAAGGCGGGCTCCCAGGTCAGCTCGATGGTGGTATCGGACACCTCGCCAATCTGAAACTTGGAGGGCTGTCCGGGAACTAAGAGTAGAGGCAGTGTGAGAGTGTGACACAAAACCAGAACACAAACATCAGATTAGCCAACAGGTCATCCACGGACCACGGAACGCATTTGTGGTTCTACACATTGCTGTGAGAGTTTTGCTCCTTGTGCACTGGTGTTCCACACTAAAATGAAACAGTCCATTACTTTGTGTTGTAAATTGTTCTTATATTTGCTACGGTTGTGCCGCCTGACTGCAGAGTAGCTAAACGTCTCCTCGTCAGTGAGACGATGTTCGCCTCGATGTTGGTGTCACTCGTTTGACTTGTTGGACAGGATGATGATTGTTGTACAACAGCAGTTATGAATGAATATGAGGGCACGAACAGTACTCCATAAATGCAAGTAACCAAAACAACTTTTTGGCCGCATAACTTGCTGGTGTTGCTTTGATGCAAGTATGCTCAATAGTTATGCTATGCAAAATGAATAGATTTTACAGGGTTTTCTTCATTGTGTGACCTGAACAACCTTTCATCCATCAGTTGGTGGGACGCAGCCCGAGTTTAGTGTGATTTAGTTCCAAATGGACTGTGTGTGTGTGTGTGTGTGTGTGTGTGTGTGTGTGTGTGTGTGTGAGTTTAGTTCCTGATGGACTGTCACATGCATAAAAGTATAAATATAAAGCATAAAGACAACAGTTTATCAACTGTAACCCTGAATCTCCATTAACCTGCAGTGTTGATCAGCAGTTATAGGTGTCAGAATGTTTGTTATTGAATACTCCAGTGCACACCAGGGTGATGTTACACTTTAGCATTAGTCAGGCGGCACAACTGTGCTGAAGGGTTAGTCCTCTTGCACTCAGTATAACTGATATTACAGGAAGTCCTTTGGTCTAGCCAGTCAGCGTGATAATGCCATTGGCTGAGCAGCATACTAACCTCCTTGCAGCACTTTGACATGAATGGGATCTGAAAACGGTCCGTCTCCCACTGAAGTAAAGGCCAGCACGCGTATGGTGTACGTCTCTGAGGCCACCAGGTTCTGAATGGTCGTGATCATGCTGTCCTGTACATTGTGGATCTGCCACTGGTTCATAGGCTTCGAGGGGTCCATGGTAAAGTACACCCGGTAGCCCTTAATCTGGCCGTTGGGCTCCTCTGGCTCCTCCCACCGCACCATCATGGTGCTCTGGGAGATAATTCTAGCCTGGATGCTCCTGGGAGGACTGGCAGGAGCCTGTTCTCCTGTCCTAGCTTCGACTGGCTCACTGGCCGGACCCTGGCCGATGGTGTTGATGGCAGAGACACGGATTTCATATTCGGTGTTGGGGGAAAGGCCACCGATGCTGTAACGAGTGGTGGTGATGAGTTCCATCACGTCAAACTTGCTGTCTGGAGTCTTGGCCCGGTACTGGATGTTATAATGCAAAACTGGCTCAGGGTTGCCGCTGTCCCAGGTGATGGTGATGCTGGTTGCTGTGGTTTCTGTGACTACTGGGGTACCTGGTGGCTTGGGCAGAGCTGTAAGAGCACAAGGAGAAAAAGAGAACAGTTCTGCTTTACCAGCAAACCAGCGCCAGAAAGAAGGGCGACATTATACTGCCCCGGCCATGTGACGCACTTCACGATCTTCAGTACTGTGCACTAGTCTTAGGTACCTATGCAAATTGTTTGAAGCCATTTGTATCAGCTTTCTAGTTTTCTTTCTACCAGCAAAAACATATCAGACTAAATGCAGACAAACAAGAAAACAGTGAAATGTCTGAAGAATTTCTTTTTTTACAACCTAGTTGATATTTTGTGAGCTGGTTAGAAGAACCCAGGTTTCTGCTCTATGACTCCATCGAATTTAATCTACTGAAGTAAAACAGAGTAAACCAGGTATTTGATAGAGTTGCAAATAAAACGTGTACTTTCATGATGTCTGGAAATGGTTTGCTGTACATAAAACCACTATGTACTGTATTAATAGTATTTATTGGAATATTAGTGTTTTAACACGAACTTAACACTACTGCAGTAATAACCATAATTTAAGTAAAAAGTCTTTTAAATGTAACTAAAAAAAAGGCTTTTGCACAGTACTGTATGATTATAACCTCTCTAGAGAAGTATTACGGAAGTATAATATGGCATTAATGCAATTATGTGACAATAAAGCAATCCTCAACACATTCAGTGTAACAGCCCACCAGTGACGGGGGCACCCCCCTTACATTTGACGATGATTTGGGACACGGCCTCGATGATGCCCAGGCTGCTCATGGCCACGCAGGTGTAGTTTGCAGACTCTCGCACGCTGTTCAGCTCCAGAACGTTCCGTCCCACCGGCATGTCGTCTTCTGGTGTCAGGTCTTCAGAATTGAGCATCCACTTGACGTAGGGCATCGGGGAGCCCACGGCCACGCAGGTGATGTTCACGCTGCCGCCCGGCATGATCTCGTGACTGGTGGGCAAGATGGAGAAACGAGGGGGGACTCGGCGGACTGCGAACGTCCAGGATGGAAAACGAGAAAGAGAGAGAGAGAGAGCAGGAGAAAGAAGAAGAGAGGGAGAGAGAGAAAAAGAGGTGACAAGACAGGGCGATGAAAATGAGTCCTTCTTTAGAGCAAAAACGTTGTCTAAAGAGAGGACAACAAATCATAAGAAACGTGAGACTTGTAGAAAGTAAAGAAAGTCTAAAATCATACAAATCAAAAGAAGGACAAATTAAAACTAAACTAACGGAACTGCTTCACCGACAATATAGATTGACATTAAAGCAACAGAGTCATAGCAACAAGGTTCCATTGACTAATATCTGATCCATCACAGCACATTTAATTACACAAAAATCTATTATGGGTTTCTCATCTTCGGGAAACTGAACCTGCATGGTAAAGCGAGCGTGATATCTGGACAGGGTTCATGTGAGCTACGCTGAGGATGCGAGGCTCCGTGCTGGGGAGGCCAGCAGGAGACGTCTCAGCGGAAGCTTCTCTGACTGCAAAGAAACGTAAATAGATCCAAAAAAAAAAAAAGAACGTCAATTGCTCTAATCTACACCTACACTCGAAAAGAAGAGGCACATGTGGCCTCTACATGTGTGTGTGTGTATGTGAGAGTGTGTGTGTGTGTATGACGGATCAGTTCTGTAGCTTGACACTAAAGATGAGAAACCTTAATCAGATTTTTGTGATTGAGGGTAAATCAACTGGACAAAGCCTCTTTAAAATCTGACACGGTTCCATTGATAGATGCAGCTATCATTTTCACAGACATCATGCATAAATAGGTAGAGGAAAAAACAACATGTAGAAAAAGAGTGGGGAAAAAAAAATAATCAAACCAGATAGAGAAAGAGATTTGAGCTAAAAATGCATAGAGGAATGTAACTGAAGGGTCGCTAGCATGCCCAGACAAAAGACGACTGAACAGGAGAAGAAAGAGGAAGAGGAGGAGAGGAGGAAGGAATAGAGAGCGTCACGAGGTAGCAGGGTGGCGGGGAGAGAGGGGGTGGGGGACCCACTTCGATGCTGAGAACGTTTGGCTTTTCTCTCCAGCCAGTGAGACTTTAATGCGACACAGGTGGTGCCGCATGACAGTCCTGGCTGGAAGGACTGGACGCAAAATAAATGTGTAGAAGAAAATCTGCATAACATCAGAACGAGGTTCTATTGCAGCTCAATGTCACATTTATCAAAAAGAAAGGGTTGTTTTTTTTTTTTTATCAAACTGAAGGAAAAATAATGAAAGAGTACATGACAGGTGGGCTAGTCTACAATGGGAACAGTTAAGCACTTCTACCACAAAAGGCTGACTAAGCTACACATGAAAGTCAGGGGGCGTGAGGATGCCATGAAGAGAGAGGAGAGGAGAGGAGAGGAGAAGAGAGGGAGGATTTTTTTAAAAGAAAGTTTAGCCAGGGGTTGCTTTTTTTATGACATGTCCAGCTTTTTCTTCTTTAAAAGGGATTCTTGCGAACTATTCTCTGAGAAAGGTCATTTCACTTTTTGGGCCCTGGGTATTTATAGCAGGGTTTGCTGATGTGTGGAAAAATATTTTTTATTGGAAAATCGAAGAGGTAGTACAGGATTATGTAAGTTACACCAATTAAAATACATGTTGATGAATGAAATCCAAACCTGGCTTTACATGATGAAACTTACAGAAGGCATAGAATGGGTTTGACTGACTTTTTTTTTTCTGGTTGCCAGTTACATTCACTAGCCAGCTAGTCAGGTAAAATTAATATGACATCTTTTCTTGAAATAGAACATACTCAGGCAGCGCCAATAGTTGCATATTTCTTCTTGGAAAATTGCAAAGCATTTCAGTGGTTTTGTGTTGCATTGCAGTATTGAGAGAATGCATAGAATGAGGGAAATACTAATTGTGAAAAAACGTCTATCAAGAATTCCTGTTAACTTCACTGATTTTGTTTCTTAGATCACACAGTCCTAGAACTGGACCTTTCTGAAACCCTGGTGTTTAAACTTTTAAAAATGTGTCTAACTTAAACAAATGTAAAGCACAGATTTTTGTTGAGCAAATTTACTGTTAGTCCAGTTCACTCATTTAAAATTTTTTTAAAAAACATTGTTTTTAACATTGCGGCAGCTGGCCTTGCTAGTTTGGGTAAAAATCAAACTCTGACTCGGTATGATGCTTTTGGAGTTGACATGAGTGACCTGTCAAGGTATTTTTTTTCCTTTATTCTTGGTGGAGGGGTGCACACAAGGTGATTTAGGCCAAAATATAGTCTACAAAGAAAATCTGCGACTAATTTACCATAGTCCACCTTCCCTATAAACACTCAGAAGACGCCTGTAGCATAATTAGTAAATAAAAATTGTGTTGCAGACATCGTGAACTTTGGTTCCATTCACCATAAACAGTACTGGGCTAACAACTTGCAACAAGCATGCAGGTTTTATCATCTAAAGCCAGCGTTGTTCCATCTAAATCCCCACAGACGGCCAAGTCCGCCTCTGCAGGCAGAAAGCATTCCGGGAATGAGTTTGTAGGGAGCTGTGGGGAATGTATACCAATTGAGACGGGGGTCATGTCTCAAAGGTCAGAAGAGGGGGAGAGAGAGAGAGAGAGAGAGAGAGAGAGAGAGAGGAAGGGGGGGCATGGAGGTTGAGGTGCTAGGGCTAGTTAAAAAAAGAAAATACAATATAATAAAAAAGTAAAAGAAAAAAACACACAATGACACAGAAAGGACAGAAACAACAGGTGGAGACGGAACATGAGGCAGAACAAGAGTCCAGCAGCAGGACAGCGGACAGAAGGGACGGGACAGAACTTTTGAACGTCTGTTTGGGGCTGGAGACACAACAGGGACAATACGGGGTGGGGAGAGGTCAGAGGGGAAGGAGAGAGGGCACACAGGAGAGCCGGTCGGACTTCAGCAAAAAAATACTCCCACAAAGGGGCTTGAAATCTGAGAATCGACTTCTGATGAGTAGTTGAAGAGACAGAGGTCTGAAAGGACAGAACCGCCTGGAAATCTATCATTCAGAAGGGCTTCAGCCAGTGTTGCCAAGGCACAGGCACATCTATATTGCACATAACACTGTCTCTCTATATTTATTCCATCTAATAAAAAAAAAGAAAAGATCTAGATTAGATATAAGATTAATAAAAGATTCAGAATTTTATTTACAGAGCGTGGTAATCATGGTAAACCACTTCAGTACAGCTGATTAAGTGTGGAAAAAAGAGGAAACTGCCAGAAAGGTCAGCTCTTTGATTTTGATTACTCTTATGTGCACATCATCCAAAAGGGTCATTATCATTTTGTGGTCCTGACCATTACTTATAATTACTTCTCAGAATAAAACGACCTCATGACCTCCTCAGTCTTCGCTCAAACACGGCAGCTGAAATCCAAAGCCTATAGAGAGACACGCACTCGCATCTACGGCAGCGTTATGATTAAGCTTGGATCTATTCAGAGGAGTGGTTTGTAAAACCTCAGTGTGAGGGATGACCTTCTATTGTCTCCAATGGGCGATGATCACGTTTCGACTCTGTTCACAGCGGTGCTGTACTGGAATCCACTCTTCTATGCTACTTATTAAAAGGAACTCCTGCATAAATAAATACTTAAGATAATTAAGAAACTTACCGAGTCAAAACTGTTCACACTGGTGGTGAATGGAACCAGATGTTCGAAGAGGTTAATGCCTCTAAAAGCTCCCTCGAAGAAAGTTGCTCGCAAACGCACTGCCTGAGGCTTTGTATTGCCAGAGTTTTGGAACTTTGTATTGCCGGAGTTTTGGAACTATTAACAATTATTTCAAGGTGGAGGGGTACATTTAGCGTGTTGTGTGGCACAATAGTCCTTTAATTGTTGAGGTTTCACAATATTTTACCATAATCAGCATTTAATACAAACACTAAAACACATGCAGATGCACTGGTGGGTTTGGACAGTAAGTAAAATGGCAATTTTTGCTTAATTTTGCATGACCCCTGCTTCCATTCCCCACCACTATAAATGTCTTGAATTATGCAGAAACTACGGAAAAAACGTAGAATTTTGCCTTAAACGTTACGCAGAGTGGTACTGAGTGCTATGTTATGTATTAAGACACTAACAGGCCATTGCATGAAACATTCATATTTCCCTGTAGGCTGGGCTTCTGCAATTTTAACGTTTAGACTTTGGGGACTGATCTATGGGGGAACAACTCACACACTTGTAAGCAACACCCCAAAAAGAGCATATCCAACAATGTTCGACAAAGGTGAAAGGGCAGCCCATGTGTCACGAGGTCATGCATGGCTATGACTGCATGAGGGACAAATACAGTATGGAACCAGACTGTCCACCACGTCAGAGCTGGTAGAGTCAAACTGCCCAGGACCCATCCAAGCATGCAACCCCGAAGATACTAGCGCAAGTGCAACTTCAGCAACCATTTAAAATAAAAAGAACACACAGACACACAGAATTAAAACAGTGCTGAAATATCAACAAAACAAAACAAAAAACAAAATCAAAGCAAACACACATATTACAGTGCAGGTGTGTTCAAGGCTCTGACTTTGACCACTGATCACAGTAACAAACTGACAGCGATGTGTAGCGTCAAAATCGTCTAACCAGATTCACGGCACCAATTCCAAACAAAACAAGAAAAGAAAAAAAAAAAAAGAAGAAGAAAAAAACAAAAGAAAGATCCTGTCCGGATGTCCAGCTGTGTCATGCTAATTTAGGAGGAGCGCAGGTTTGAATTTGCAATCGGCCAGTGGACCATGAGCTTTGGTAGTTGAGTGAATGAGGGCTGCAACCTTTCACCTTTTGATATCAATCATATTAATCTCACACTGATTACTGTTACGTGTTAATTCGGCTTGCCTGTGCTGACGGAATGCTGTAATTACTATTGTTCGTTATGAATAAATTCTAAATTAGAAATAGATACATTACATTAGAAGAAATGGAACTAAACTTCGTTTTGCAGTAAAGGAGCCAGAACGGTTCTTTAGCATGAAGCAGTCGCAGGGTCGTTCAGTTCCGGTCCTGGTGTGTCGGTGACTCCGCATTTGCTGACTGACATGCTCAAACAAACTTGATTCAACTTATCACTTAATTGCACGGTTTAATTTGCATGCTAGATAAGCTGGACAACGGTCTCCTGCCAAAACAAACCTCCGTATAATGTAAGGTTTTCCCCCTTTAGGTTTCTTCACCAGGCTTCTTCGCTTCCAAGACCCTGAGGGGTCATTGCTGGGCACACACTGTGATCTTAACCGATGAGTTGAATCAGGTGTGCCTGATTATGTGAACCATCAAACTCTACCAGGATTGGGACTGAAGAACCTGTTCTACACCAAATTCTACATGTAAATCCAGGGCAGGAACCATTAGGGAACCTTTACTTTTAAGATTGTAGCCATGTTAGTGACTGGGGCAATCCACTAGTTTTACTATTTCCTTCGTAAAAATGAAAGGAGCACTTTTCTTTTGCATGGCTTGGGTCAAAACTTGGATCTGCCAAGCCGTCTAAGAGAGTGTGAAAATCTCCCTGACTTCAAAGCAGACACAACAATGCCTGAAAAACACTTTATCCGCCCGGCATGGTGAATAGGGCTACTCTAAGTGAGTCTAACGTCTTCAAATACATGTCATCATTTGTATCCTAGCCTATCGATCTATCGGGCTAGTCTGACTTTGAAGTGTTGCGGCGTGAAATAGAGTACGGTTCCGGGCTTTTTCCTCAGCCCTGACAAACGGTCACACAGCTAACGCGCTAATGTTTGATGTATACTGGAGCTCCCTGGTGTTTTATGCAAGACAACTTGGCGCCAAGTTGGACACACTCCTCATTCACTAAGACCAAGAGAATATAAAGCACAAAATATATGTATCTATGTATCTACACAGGTCTTACAGGTGCCAAGTCAAAACCTTGTTTCAAGCCCCGTCATGGAGAGAAAGACAAGCCGAGGAATTTGCGATGGACAAGGTGAAAGGCAGTCGAAGGAGTAAACGCCAAAGAGTGGTGGTTCGTTTGTGAAGCTGTTTTGGACAAGAAGGGAGCGCCAGACAGTCTGCCCAGCCCCAAAATGAAGGAAGCCAAAATAAAGGGCAGCCTCTAGTGCCGAGGAAGCTGAGATTACACCTTGCTTGGTGCCTCGGTTAGCAGAGACCTGGAAGGTTTCATTCTACTCAGGGAGGGGTGTGGTGGGCATTTCCCATTTCCACACAGCCCACAGGGGTTGGCCGCATTAGCACACACACCTGCGCTGCTGCAGCGGTACGTAGTCTCAATTGGGGCTCAGAAGAATCAGCACCGGTAATGGAAGTTATTACGCCAAGCGTAAACATCTGCCGCCGATTTATCTGATTACGGCAAATATGAGAGTCTGAGACTGCATGACTTTAGAGGCTTCATGCACGTAGCTCTCCTGCCGCTACAGCAGAACGGCTACATGCGCAGCTAAAGTGTGCATCGACTCGATACGGGATCTGACTTTCAGGCCTTGTCGACAGACAAGAGGTCAGAATTGCCCACCAGAGAGCAGGGTGTAATCTAGCTTTCTTTTTCCTGGTCCATGCCAAAATGCATAGAATCACACATGCAAGCACATGCAAGTCAAGGCATGCAGCGAGTGTGCGAATGCACATGCAGTTTATCTAAAAGGCATTAGAGTGGAGCACAGCACTGCCTGGCACAGCACAGTCTTCTAGCATCACTTTGTAGGTGAACTTCTCCAGACCCCAGCGCTGATCACCACAACATCCCCCGAAAGAATCAGAGGTCTAAGAGCCTTGAATGATATCATTTGCTCATTTGAATGACTTCATTAGGCTACACTGAGCGCAAATTACGAACGGATTGTCAGAGAGCAACAATGGGAGATTAGTGACCTCATTGAAAGTGGAAGAATTCTAATTTCTTACATTAATTTGGCACAAGGTGGACTGACTCTCTATTCTGAAGGGGCTCCGTTCTGCTAAATCAGAGTTCAAAAGGGGATTACTAGACATTGACTTCAGGTTTCAAGTGCTAATTGTGGCTAACAGTACTCCAGTGGGTTGAAAGTGGTAGGAAAAGAGCAGAATTTGACCAATTTCAACCCAATATTATTAACAATGAGGGCGTTGCTGATTTTAAGTGCAACCTGACATGGCTAAGGTTATCACGGAGGGCCAAATTAAGTACTTGAGATGGTAAGCACTTGCAAGCATTCGCGGTAGGCACAACCTAATATGAAAAATTAAGCCCTGCCAATAAATGCCAGGCCTTGAGAGATGGATTCAAAGTGCTAGGCATTTCATTATTTATACCACCACGGCATGATGGCTCAGGCTGCTCCTCTGCCCCCCAACCCCACCCCATCCCCCCCTTTATCGCCACCATGTCTTCCTCTGCTAATGAATTATTCAAGAGGCCATTTTGTTTCCGTGCAGACATTATGAGATGGCTGGTATGGTTTAGCACCACAGCCACGGGGACATGGGGCCAGGACTGTGCCCCATGTCCCCAGAACTCCCCTGTGAAATAGCGTCTTGCAGCAGGACAATATGGAAACGCTTTAAGTGAGCGGTACCTGCCTCACTCCAAACTCTGCATAATGACTTCCAGTGAGGTAAGTTTGCTACACCCTGTAATGGATGATGCAATCCAGAACCAGCCATGCTGCAAGACCCAGCATGGACCGTTACGTTTAACGTGTAAAGCATGAAACCGATATGCTGACGTGAGGCAGGCAGTCAATTTGGCCAGTGCAGGCACCAGTGGGCTGAGCTGGAATCGGGCCCCAATTAATTTGGCATCTTCTGCTCTAGCATTCGAACAGGATTAGGATGTAGAGGCTCCAACGAGTCACTAGTTTTTTTTTTTTGGTTTGTTTGTTTCAGGTCTAATTTAGGTTGCTTAATCACACAAATCGTGGAGGCGAGAAGCAATCCGGAGGCGCCGAGGGGATCGAATGGATGATAAATCCTGGTTTGATTGAGCCGGCTGACTCCAAAAAGGACAAGTGGCAGTCAGTCAACAAAACGGTCCGGCCGCCAGCGAGAAATGCCAAGGCTCTCCATGCTCTCTCTTCTCTCCGAGGGACTGTTTGGAATGCGGAGATCGTTACATTCACCACTGATCCCGGTGACACAGTAAAGAATTAGCCGGGAGTTAAATGCCACAGGAACGAATAATAACGCCCAATCAGTTTCTGTTTGCCACATTAGCTGAGGGCTGAGACGGCAGGAACACTGGCTGTAAACCCACATTTTTTTTCAGTAATTCTATGTTGGAACTACATAAAGCTGCGACATTACAGGGGACAGAAATACATACCACATCTAACAAACGGAAAATTCCAACATAAAAGCAGTTGGACAACAGTACGAAACAAAAGCACAGAACAAACAGCACCACAATACAAGGAACTTGCTACAGGAGAGGCCACAATAAGACTTAATTATGGGGGGTGGGAGGGGGAAATGTTGGAAAACAGGAGAGAAGAGAAAACAGAAAGTCACAGAAACACAGTGCAGCGAAGGAAACACAACGTTCAGAACATTCCATTCCAGGCATGCAAGCACAGTTACATTCTCCCATCATGCACCAGGCGCTGTTTCTTTTTCTCAGATGCTGGCTTTCCATGAACAGATGCAACAAAGCTTTTCTCGTGAGCAGAAGCAATACCAAAAGATGCAAAAGAGATAAGGCCCCACAATGCAAACTCAAATATAAAGAAAACAAACAAACAAAAAAAATAATAACCCCGACTTGTGCGGGTTTCTATCACTATTATTCTTCTTATTACTGTTATTATTATTATTATTATTATTATTATTATATTATTTTGCAAATAAATTAAAATTCATATTCACTATTTAGCAGGTTTGAATCTGTATAGTTTGTGCATTAGCAAAGTGCTAATGAGCCTTGCAATGAACAAATAGTCTCAAAAATGTAAAACATCTTGCTTTTGGTCTTTAATGTGGGTTAAAAAAAGGAAAAAAGAAAAAACACACCAACCTTCTCGAAGCTCTGAGGGATGTAAAGGGGTTGATGCAGAACACAATGACATGAGGAGAAGAGAAAAATAGGGGAAACACAGAGAGAGTAAAAAAGGCCACCTCAAGGCTTTAAGCTGCATAATCTCTGCTATTTGCGTTTTTATTGCTTCTTTTTTGCCCTTTTTTTCCCGAAGTCTACTCATAGCAGCGACACCCAGTTTGTCACAAACTTGCCTGTCGCTCGTTTTTAACCTGTTTTAACCCAGAATGAAAGGATTTCACCCCAGCGCTAGATCTGCTGCCTGCTAGAGAGAAGAGTGTGTGTTGTCCGCTGGGGTCTCTGAAGGGTGTTAGAGCAATGAAAAAAGTTACAGCCACCTAAGAAGCTCCCATGGTGGCCCGTTTGCTTAAATGAAAGAAACAGAAAAAGAAAAAGGAAACAAAAGAGAAACCAATGAAACAACTCAAAGAAACAAAAACTAAAAACTGCACAAAAATAAAGCATGACTCAAATTTAGCAGCTACAATGATCTGCGTTCATCTTTAGTGCTTTAAGGGCCAGTTTCGGGGGCCGCAACTCGATCGTTGGTCCGGCCGTTTTTTCTGAAAGTGTGTGTGAGGCTGTCCATTGTAGCTGTTAATTTCAAATGCAGAATAGTCTAAAAATCAAAAGACAGTTCAGTGACAAGTCAATATCAGAATCAAGCTTTGAAAACAAACAGAAAAAGGAGACACATGAAACATTTTCAAGGGCGTATCATCACTTCTGATGACCAGCGAGTTACCGGGAAGAGTGAGGTCTGACTATTTATGGAGGTGGTTTTTCAAGCCAGGCCTCAGGGAGCCCCAGACGGTCCACATTTCTGCTCCTTGGGTTGGATTCCTTCTCGATGGGTTTAGAACAAAAATACGAACTGTGAACTCTCTGGGGGGCCCTGAAGAACAGCTTGAGAACCTCAGATTTATGCAATTGAAGGACCTACACTCTTTAAAAGAAAGGAAAAAGATGCCACAAGGGGTTCTTCGAGAGAAGCCACAGATAAACTGCTTTTGGAATGTTTAAAGAGCTTCTTGGGCATAAACAACAGTTAAAGAGCTTCAGAGGCTCTATATTATTTTACTGTTTCAATTTAAGGTTCCTCAGACCATTACATTGTGCTTCATACTCCCACATCACATTCATGAAAATAGTTCTAAAGCAAAACCATTAAACCTTCGAGCTCTTCCAGAGGGACCACATTTTTGCACAAACCTAAAAAAATAAGTAGACCATCTGGAGATCCCTGTGGAACAGTTTGAGAACTGCTGCCATGGAGGAACCACTTTTGGCTCCTTTGAAGAACCATGAGCTCTGTAAGTGTGAAGGTTTCACATTTGAGTCTTCAATTTCAGGTTCCCAAAAACTTTACACACTACACGAAGGTTCTGTGCTTTTTGAAACAGGTTCTTCACACTCAATTCTCATTCATAAAAATGGTTCTCTAAAGCAGTGGTTCTCAAACTGGGGGGACACCACTGCCCTAAAGAAACACGCAGTAAAAGGTTCTTCAGGGAGCCAAAAGTGGTTCTTCTGTATAATATCGCAAAGAACCCTTTTTGGCACCTTTATAGCTCTACTGAACATCTGATCTGATCATCTTTCAGGACTTTCTAATTGTAAGAAATCTGATACAGACTCAATATTTACTTAAGATGAAAATTCAGGATGCGGTTTTCATCAGCGTGAAGCACGCGGAACTCCACAATGATGTTATTACTCCACGCAAGCCGCCGCCTCACACTAAAGAGGCGGGTGGTATTACACAAGCCTTCTTGTAGAAGCAGAATAATAACTATAACAACACAAAGACAGCACTCTGACCTATTTTTTAATGTAAGAGGCCTCTGAATTATTAATATGAGACAAAGTTATTTGGTACACAGCGGAAACAAACTTTTTTTTTTTTTTAATATTCACACGATAAATATTACATGGGGAAAAATGCATCTGCCTCGATTTATTAAAATCATCTCGCCAGGCATTCATCTTCTCTTTGTGTTAAAGCTAAGAACCAGGCTTGTCCTTATAGCGGCGACAATATGATCTTTTTTTTTCTTGCCGACACACAGTTTCCTTTCCCTTATTCCCATCTCGGAAAGCTACGGCTGCCTGTTTTCACGTTGCGCTGGTGTCGTTTGGTCGGGAAATGAAGAATCTGATAAACATTTATACATCACACCACACATGAACTGTGTACTTTCATTTAAACACATTCACATTCATCTGCATTTTACTGCCTTTTTTTTTTTTTTTTTACCTCTGGTGTAGACCATTTTGATTGGCCTGAGGGCTTTATCCCCCCACCAATCAAAATTAGACTTACCATCATCCTCTTGTACCTGTAAAAGCTCATAAAAGAAAATTCGTGTTCAGG
>JBBPCX010000038.1:8546821-8561886 GCA_037974365.1 Hydrocynus forskahlii
AACCTTACCATTTTTAAACCTCTCACAGTTCAGCACTGTCCTTATTCACTGGACTTACACACATACATAAACTATATATATATATATTAGCATTTTACTCCCTTTACGGCAGGGATGTTCTGGATGCTCAGAATAAAGATATTTTTGTTATCTAAACATTTGTCTTCCTTTTTCACCTTTATGGAATCGAAATGAGATTTAATAAAGCAGAGCCAGAACTGATAAAATCCAGACCCTACACTCACAGCCTTGTTCCTCAATAAATAATGGACCCCACCACATCTGCAGTCTTGGTGGTTGCTCGACCCTTACACACATACACTGTTTTTTTGGCGACCCCTCTTGCGAGCCCCAGCTCAGATCAGCAGAACTGGCTGGCTGACCCATCCATCAAGCAGGCAGCTTCTGGGCCGGGCCTGACCACGACCAGAGCGAGGAAGCCAACTGGAGCCATGAGTGGACCGCGCAGCACGCGCAACACCACGGCAGAGGCATTTTCATTTGTCTTCCTCTTTCTTTCTTATGGCTTTCTCTCTAGCTTCTGGCTTCATATTCTTTGTATAGGAGGGGGTGGTAAATGATTGTCTGCACTGGGACAAGTGCCATAGATCACTCCACCTGGCTCCAATGGAAAAAAATACAAGAAAAGGGATCCTTTCTCTCCTTTTTCAGAGAGAAAAAGACACAATATCGCTCTATTTTTTTTTGGAGCAAAGATTAAAAGTACAGACGAGGAAGCTTGGCTGGGAATCTTAGCATTTGGTTTTTGGGGGGGTGGGGCGCTTTTGCAGGCCTTTTTCTCATCAACTTAAATCCCTCAGGCTGAGAGATGAGACCCCCCTGACCGACAGAAAGTCAGGACTGACCCCCTCTACACTCAGCACGGCTTGATCTACTTTGCAGGATGAGCACGCTGCGCTTTTTAGACTGAAACTACCCAGCAAACTTTAATTCCCCAGCCAAGCCGAAAAAATAATAAAAATAAAGATGGACCAGGCGTGAGGTTTAGACCAGGACTCTAAGCCCCCAGGCGTTATCAGGCCAGAGACCAAAGATATTTGGCTCCAAGTGAAGGTCCGGATTCTGTCTCACATTAAAGCCACGAGGCTGACGAAGCAGGACAGGTCAATGGAGCAGGACGAGAAGAAACAAAGATCTTCAAGGGTGGCTACTACTGTTTTCAGCGTTGCAAAACATAACTGTTCATGTTTATACACAACAGTACGCCTTACAATGTATCATGGGATCATAACCACCAATTAACACCATGCAGACTAAATTATCACACCTTTACCTCAAATTGCATTGAGCTGTCAAAGAATCCTGCTCCCTTATGTTGTGACTTTGAGTGTGAATGTGTCAGTTAAAAAAGAACTACATAAATAAATGGTCAGAAAGTAAACAAGGTTATTCAGAGCACTTTGGTGTGAAATGCTCCATTCGGGAGAAACTTACAGAGTCAGAATTGTTTACAGTGGTGGTGAATGGAACCGGACGTCTGCCTCTAAAACCTCCCTCTTATAAAGTTATTACACCGTATGGTTATGAATATGCTGTGTGTTGCCCACAACATTGTTTTATAATACTTTTGGTCAAAAACAGGACAAAACAGTCTGCCCCCCCCCCACCCCCCTATTTATTCTCAGATTCCACACTATTTCACCATCAGCTTTACATATAATCTCTCAGAAGATTCTTCTCAGTCTTGGCCCCCCATTGGTGGAACGAACTCCCTCTTCCGATCAGATCTGCGGAGTCCCCTGCTGTCTTCAAGACCCACTTCTTCAAGGAGCACTTTGGTGACTAACTATGTCTCTCATTTCGCTTGCTTACTTCTCAAAAAAAACTAACAAACAAAAAAAAACCCTTATCCCCATCCCCTTCTTACTTTTGCCTTCTGACTTTTCTTTGTTTAGGTGCACCCAGCCTGCAGTAACTTGGTTGAATAGTGGACGTTGATTTAAGTTTAGCTTTACAGGTTTGAGGAACAGCTGTGGACTACTTGAGCACTGATGTACGTCGCTCTGGATAAGAGCGTCAGCTAAATGCCGTAAATGTAAATGTAGAAGACATGTAGGTTAACTGGTGGGTTTGGACGGTAAATAAAATGGCTAGGTTTGTGTTGTAGCTGTCTGGTTCCATTCACCAGCACCTAAAAGAGTCAGTATAACATTTACAAGGAACATTTTTAACATTTCCTGTATTATTTTGTGTTTTTTTTGTTTTATCGGCAAAAACACACATGTTGTAGGTCTCGTATGTGCTGCGATCCTAAAAAGAGCAGTAGCTGTCTTTCTTGAAGCTCCAGTTTTCCATACTTCTCCATAAGCCTCGCAGAGCCAGTGCAAAAATGAGGAAGCAAACTTCAGACACGAAACGTGTCTCAGCCGATGGACTACCATCAGGGTCAGGGAGAAATTTGAGTTTTTGCTAAACTTCCTTTGAGCTGGAGAAGGAAAAGCTCAGTTTTCCCAGCTCACTGCATCCAGGCCGGGATGGACGCCCGGGGGCCTTTAGCGCGGCAGAGCTTCAGCCCAGCTCTTGGAGGAAGATGGATGTGTTGTTGTGAGGAAGTAAGGTCAGCCAGAAGTGAAGTGAGCACTTGGTGGCATGTGGTCAGATGGGACCACCAGCCTACAGCCACAAGGAACAGAGTGCTTTTCACTGGCTGGAGGACGGAGGACTTTTTTGTAGATTTGCTTTTCTTACATTTTTCCATCCTTGTGCTGAAGTGCACAAGCTATGACAGGAGATGGTCGATACCTACATAAAATGAGCAAGACTACAAAAGAAGATTCGCTGGTATAAAAAAAGAAAAGACACAGACGAACGATAGTGGAGCAGGAGAAGAAAAAGAAAGATGGAGGTTTGGATTTGCAGGTTGGGGGTGGGAGGGAAGGGCATGCATTTTAAAAAAGCACTTAAAATGCCATCTGCTTCAGGGACAGTGGGCAACTTGGTGGACTCATTGAGACACTTACCAAAGGCTTCTGAAAAAGGATAAAGAATAAGAAAGGAAACAAACAAAAGGAAAAAAAAACAGAATAGTAGATATTAGGGTTGGTGTTACATTGAGTTTACAGCTTTGGTGGGGAATGACCATGCTTGTCTCCGCTTCTCACTGGACATGCTGTCAAAACAGTAACACCCTGTGAGGGAACCTTCTGGATTAGTTTCTTAATTTCATGAGTTTTTTTTATAAGCTTAGCAAAATAATTAGCAGTCAGAAATCAATTAAAGACAGCTACTTCAGGAGCTTCATCAGAAACATGTGGCGTAAAACATTATTATTAGTTGTATCACATGAACTGAGGCCAAATTATACATTTTAAGAAAATTTGAAGAATTATGTAATCTATTTAAAGTTGTGAATAAATAATGCGCTATTATTACAGTTCACCATTTTTAAAAAAATGCATGTTACAATCAGTTTCTGGAATTTTCAGCAACATTTTAGTTCACGACTGCCAACTTCATAATGCATGCACAAGCACTTAAATGTCTATTTATAAAGCAATATTTCAATGTTATATGAAGTATACAACATTTTATTGACATAAAAGGCCTGAAACCAAGAGACCTGTTATCAGCCCCACACATTACGATACGTCATCTTGCTTAAACTGGCATAAACTGTTTATAAATACTTAAATATTGTTTTACAAATATGCACATGCATGTATTATGAATGGCCTATGGAACCCTTTACATAAAGTGTTTTCTTCAGTTATGGAAAGATTAGAAGTGTTTAGAGTTTGTTTATGTGGACGAGGGACAGGAAGAGCATCAGATCACAAACTGTACCGATAGACATCAAACAACACAGAACATAAAAAAAGACTGAGACACAACAACATATCAGACCTAAACAAACCCATACTGAGACAAAGATGAAGATGAGGAGTTCTTTGGGGGAAGAAGGGGGGGGGGTAGTCTTTCTTAATACTTGAGCATTTGACAGAGATGATCTTCGGAAGCAGAAAAAGAACATCTTTAAGGCTTACATTCTTCACTCTGCTTGAAATATTCTGGTCACTGGATCTCTAAAAGGACATCTAGAGCTAGGTAACACAAGCTGGAGCTACAGGAAAGGAGTGGCAACACCAACTCACTCCATTCTCAGAGTCCCACTGCAGCAGTCCTGTCCTCAACCAGAGAAGTCAAAAGCATTTGTGCACAAGTGCCGTGCTCAGAAACACTACTCGCGCCTATGATACCCCCAGCGAGGCCACACTGTCCATTACCACCGTGAATTGCTGCACTCAGGTTTTTACATCGCTGAGAGCAGTCGCTACTCACCACGAAACCAATGTGGAGAACATTCTCTCTCTAGCTGTTCTTGCACGTAAACTATTCAGTGGTAAATGAAACATAAAGCTGTGCAGTAGCTGAATGGCAGTGGGCCTCAAACCTTTTCATGTAGACCATACCTTACATACAGAATATTTTCAGAATTACTCAAAATGCACATTTATTTATGGCTAATTACTGACTGACTGACAGCTGGGGACTGTGAGCTTTCCAAGCTTAATTATATACACAACCAGTCAAAAGATTTTGCACACAGTGAGATTTTCTACTGTTACTCATTTCATATTTACTAAAAACACACTTAATATTCTTTACTAACAAATACATTTACAGTATTTTCACCATTTTTGCACCTTTATAAGCCTGAAATTGTCCTTTTTAATTCATCACTACTGACCTACAAATAGCCCCCTAATATAATTATAATTATAATTATAATGTGGGTCTTCAGACGAGTGTTAGATATTTAAGGAGCTATTAAGTGCTGAAACAGTAAACAAGTGCATTTAAAGTTAAAGGACAGTCTAGAATTTGACTCTGCATCAACAACAACCAGTTAATAGGAGTCAGACCTGCACTGTTACAGATTCTCTCATCTTAGAAAGGAAACTTTTGTTTGACATATTTTTCTTTATAGTCGTTCAATGACTCCGATACTTAACAAGAATAAAAAATTGCAGTTTATGAAATAAATGGTTAAGTAAAAACCTGCAGTATGCAAACACTTTTGACTGGTAGTGTGTACATATGCTTCTATACGCAATACTATTAACTCTCTGCATCCTTGCTGCAAACACTGCCTCCTCTTTCAGAATTCAAAAACATTCTCATTTCTAAGTACCAGCTTTTGCTTTCCAAAAAAACACCTGAATCAGGGATTTTCTGCCCTCTTTTATGAACAGTATCCCGAAAACCACAATTCAAGAGGGTTTCAATTCGATCCTGCAGCAAAAGCCCTTGCAGAATAGTACGCACATTTGAGCAACATAACAGAAAGGTGCAACACTGGTCTCTTACCTGATCTGAGCTGTTTGATCCGCCCATTGCTTGTGCTGGGATCAATCGGCAGGAAGTCTTTGAACCAGGTGATCTCTGGGTCGGGGTTGCCGCTAGCTGCGCAGAGCATATTGGCCGTGCGTGTGCGTTCTACCACCTTGAGCTGAGGACCCATGTCGATGTTGGGAAACCCGAGAGGTAGCAGGTCCTCTGTGGAAAAGAAAAGAAACAACATTAATTAGAGAGGCCTTTATAATGCACTATAATATAAATGGTCCATCGCTGCACACATGGGCATACAATTTTGGAGCGAACCTAAAACTGCAAAAGGTATATCAGGATCCTCAGTCTTGAATAAGGTCATCTGCCGTCGTTGAGTCGTAAACTGTACCAGCAAAGCTAAGCGGTAGGATCCAGTGCTCTGTAAAAGCAAGCAGCTAGATAGCATCGCTCTCAGGTTTCGTTTAGCTCAGTTAATCCGAGCATCTCATGCCTCAGACTCATCTGTGACAACAAGATGCGCAGCCTATATTAGAAGCATGAGCAGATAGATAATGGATGGATAGTCTTGAGAAACCTCATTAGGATCATCTCGATAAGATAGTACAGCATAATTTGAATTTTGCAACTCGGTTAGTCTATCTCCCCCTACTGGAGATACAACAACATTGCAGCAGCCCAATGGATAACCGAGAAGAACTTCCAACCGTCTGGTGGTCCTTTAAAGCAGCTTACTGCACTAAGTACATCTGTGGAGACATACCAACACAAACACACCTTTAGAATGACTTTGTGCAAGCCAGAAAACACAGTACAGCTTGTGTCCCTTATCTATAGCACTGTAGACCACCTGAAGTGTGCACGTTACCAGAATCAAAAGAGGCAGGATTGACAAAAATACACTTATATCCACGGCATGACCTGTTGAAAGCCATTTGGACACCATGTAACACGCTACATCTCAGTCCCTGTGAGGGCCCTCGGGGTTCCGATTGGCAGCACCAACCTCAGGGTGTCAAGTTCCTGGAATTTAACCCTAAATATCCTGGCACTATGTCATGAGTGGCATGGCATGAGAGGAAGGACATAGTAGATCCACTTAATTTCTGGGCAGTGGGATACTGTCAGATAGCAAGTCCTAAAACTGTTTTGCCAAAGAGCCAAGGAGGATATTATAAGAGAGAAATAGAAAGGATGCATTCGCCTTTTCCCTAATAGCATTTTGGCTGCAGGCTATAATTCCAGTGCTGTAGTAGTTTGGAGTCTTGAAGATGCGCAGTACAGATTGCCTCTTGCCTGAGCATTCCTCTTTAAGATAAATATTTCATCACTTCTTTGCAGAAGAGAGTGGGATTTGTGCTGGTTTAGGCTTTACGGCCAAACTGTACCCATCGATTATTAACCAGTGCTGATGGGTCATCTCTCCATTCGCTGGATCCCTCCAGGGAGGGAGCTGCGACCGCAGCCTCAAACTGGGACGACAGACTCTGTGTTCCTGTTCTCAGTCTCTTTCTCAACTGCTTGGTCTGTTTGTAATCCTGAATGAGATAGATGCTCAGTTTCACTCCATTTTACTCATCTACCCTGAACTGGAGACATCCCATCATCTGGAAGGGGAGCGTTTTGGCCGTAGGGGGACATACAGTAGCTGCGGCTCAAGGCCAGATCTGTGTCAGACTTGACACTCGAGTGGGGGATCTTTCCGAGCCACATGAATCAAGCCTTAAACATTCTAAGGGTAATTTGGTGTGAGCTTAATTAAAAGCGGCAAGCACAGGGATCAGATAGTGATGAGTGGAGGAGCCCAGAGTCACACTGGCTGAGCAGTGGAGAGAGATGTCAGAGCAATAAAAATTCTATTACTGCCACCACTTGTGGGCCAATCCCAGTCAAAGAGAGCATGGCAATAGACTCTTAGCAATAACATTGTCATTTACTGCCGATATTGCACAAAAGGTAATAATGACTGAGGACAGGATGGGGTAAGGAAAGCAATAACAACATGGCATGAATGATCTGAGATAATCCACATGGAGCACAACCCCTACAAAAAAACTGTGCTGGAAAATAGGTGCTCTTCCAGGAAACGTGGCAGAGAATCACTCTCGACAGAGCACTGCAGATCTTGGAGATGCGGAAAGCTAAAAAGATGAATGCTGCTTCAGGGTCATTGGGTCTGGTTGATGGTGAAAGCAGGCATGTGATGATCCAAGCTTCTGGTCCAATCAATCTGAAGCAATCTTCAGTGTTTCATTAACTTATTCCGTCTTTACAATCTCAGTATATTTCAACGGACGGGTACCCCATTAGGCACCAGGACCTAACGTTATGTCCACTGGAGGTGCAACCACATCAAGTCAAGTAGGTCTTCGTCATTTCGACCATATTCACACAGCACACAGTGAAACCAAACAACGTGCCTCCAGGACCAAGGTGCAGCACAAGAACAGAACAGAAGACAAGTGCAGAGAGGACAAGAACACAAGAGCAACAGTACAACTGGACATAAAAAGACAATAGTCAGTGCAATCGACAACAGCTACACCCTGGACGAATATTGTATTTTGACAGGTACTGGGTACTGTATTCTAGCAGCAGAGAGTTGTGTGCAAAAATGCAAAGAAGAAGTTACATGTGCAGAAAAAACAGTGTTTAACAGCAATAAATATGATTGTGCAAATAAAGCAGAACAGAGAATGTGCATTGTAATAAGTAGGAGGTAATTAAGGTCAGAGTTGTTTGTGGGGGGGTGTTGGTGGAGTGTGTGTGTGTGTGTGTGGGGGGGGGGCAGTGTATGAGCTGCCTTTTCTGGTCTTCTTTTTGTCAGAGTGCTAATGTGCCACCACAAAGGTCTCAATTGGTCGGCTCTCAAATGACCATCCATTACCAAAAAAAAAAAAAAAAAAAGATTGAGAACCCGTAAGGTTTACAGAAAGTGTCATGGGATTCTGGTGCCCACCTGTTTGTTTTTGTGCGGCATCGCTTCTGAGCACTTATCGAATGAGTTGTGCTGTTCCTTAAAATTCAAAGCGAAGTGCAATCAGCGGTGGGGGATCTGACAGAGGGCTGATATTCTGGGCAGTTCAGATGGTCAGCCCTGGTACAGCAGAAAGGCTGTTAAGCTGCGGTGATAATGGCCTTGTTATGATGAGCGCTCCAGGAGGGTGGAGGCTGAGTGTTCTGGCCACTTTGTCCGACAGCTGGTTCTGTATTCATGCAATCCAGCAGAGTGCTACTCCCCATGGCATTAGCTGCCCTTCCACAATCCCGGCTTTGTAAATAGCGGCCGTCATTACGGATAATTGTCTTTAATAGTTGTCTGTGATTCACATTATGCGAGGGACAGGTGCAAAGCCTTTGATTTGATTGGTTAGCTTATGATCGCCGTTGGGGAAAATAGCAGTAGTTGGTTCATGCTGCCTCTTCATCAACCAGTATCTTCAATATCTCTGTCCAAAGAGATTAATGCGGCAAACATCAATCCGAAAGCAAAACAAAAGCCTGCCAATCAACTCTGATAGAATATATATGTGTGACAAAATGGTTAAAAAAAACAAAACAAAAAACAAAACATTGCCTAATTATACAAGAGCAAAAATACCGCTAATGTTACTACTGCTGATAAAGCCTCAGATCACATGCTGGGACTGCAGCAAATATCATGGGTATGTCTTATTATTCATCCTTTTATTTTCACTTACTGAAATGATTTAATTTCATCAGTGCTAATCAGGTTAACTGATTACCCCTCAACCACAGCCAGAGATGGGGCTTTAAAAGGCGCTGCGCATTAATATTACAGAGATATCTGTGTGGTTGGAGGGGTAGAACGAGGCAGGCAGGGACAGAGGGTGAGCAAGAGAGAGAAGAGTGGGAGAGAGAGGGGGAAGAGTAGAGAAACCCATAGATGAGAAAGATATACATATAAATCAGAGAGAGAGAGAGAGAGAGAGTGTGTGTGAGAGGCAAGAGACCAAGACTGAAAGCAAGAGAGAGGAGGGGGTATAGAGGTAGAAACCTAATGATGGGAGAGAGAGAGAGAGAGAGAGAGAGAGAGAGAGATGACGACACTTTTCAAACAGAGAAGATACAGTTGCAGAGAAGATATTTGTAGCCCCAGCAGTTTGGATAAAGGGTGGATCACTGAAGAAAAAACACTCATGAAATGAACACAATCAACATAGCAATAAGGGCTAAAACATGCAGTTACATGAATGCGTGTCTAAGAAGGGGAGAAAATGAACGTCACCAAGTCGATACCGGAGAGCCACCGGTCACGGTGTGGAGTTTGAGGGTGCCTGGGGTCAGCTGTTCTGTCATTTTATGTCAGTACGCTCCACTGCCCCGGGGACAGGGACATGAGAGCAAGCAAACTCATCACTGCCTGGTCACACAGGGGCTGCTTGCTGGCAGTTAATGCCCCATTATTCAGTGCAAATTCCAGTTCCGCTCCTGCTAGGGCACTGAGGCACCTCCGATCAGCACACAGCACCGCACCCCACTGATAGCCTCCGCAGCACCACTTCCTGGCAAATTTCCTATGGGGGGGAAAAATTGCGACCGATGGCTCGGGAAAGCAAAATAAAGGGCCTCGGTGGGAACGCTATATCATACGCACTTAAGGCCTGGAGACAGGTTTGTGTGTGGTTGCTCAAAGGGGGCTGCCCGAAATCTCGGCTACATGCTGCATCGTATGAGCGAGGCCACAGGGTCATGTAGTTCTCAAATTCACCTTCGCAAATCCTTCAGTTTCCAGACAGAGATCCAAAAAAAAAAAAAAACATGCTCAACAATTTCCTCTTTTTCTTCTGACTTTCTCCTACTGCCAAAAAAAGGCTGTTTCTGTGCTCCAGGATCCAGGCATTATGCTTCTGGAATACAAATTAGGGGGACTGTGTATATGGAGGTGCTGGAGAGAGTACACAGATGCCCCTGTAGCTGCCAGCAACACCCCTGTTGGGCTTTGATAGAGCTACAATCGCTGGAGGAGCCCGCGCCCTGTCAGGCGCTGCGTAATTAGGCCGCGGCGTGTGGCGATGTTTGCACACGCCTTGCCTCGCTCATGACCAGGCCCAGCTGTTTCTGCCACGCGGCTGTCAAGGAGACTTATCAGCACCTGAGGGGGCGGGGCCGCCCATGCGCTGGTGAACGCACGCAGCACCGAAGAGGAGGAGGAGGAGGAGGAAGAACGGAAGAATGCTGATCGAAACAGAAGGCTCATTCTCGAGCCGAGCAGAGACCAGGAAAGTGCGTTCAGGCTCTGTCATCCTCCCTCATGCCCTGCCTGCTGACGAGCCGCCCCGAGCCCGGCTGAGATGACATGAGCAAACCCCTCTGCTGCGATGGAGAGAGATGTGCAGAGATGTTCTGACAGCCTGCGTGTTAAGTGGCTCCAACCAGAGATTCTTTAGCGGTAGCTGCTTTAAAATGTGCATGCTCAGGGCCAAGTCCCTAGAACAAGAACTACTTGGGAAGGTCATGGGGCCTGAGCAGCCAAATTCGAGCTTGCTGAAAAAGCGGCGAAGCATAACACAGGTACACCTGGTGGCAAAATATACTTGTCCTAAATTTGTTGAGTTTGCCCAGTGAAAACAGTTCCTTTGACTTCACTGAGTAGTGTTCTGGTCAACTAACCACAACCCAAAGGCATTATGACCATAATTTTTCCCCCATATATCTTTTTAATGACCTCAGAAAACTGGGATGTTACAATGTATAGTTGGCCTGTGGAGGAGAGGTGATTGTACCAGACACACCGACCCAGTCTTCTGTCAGAGAGAAAGAAAAGAAGAGCTCCTTTAGTTTATTTTTATCCACTGAAGTTCCTTTGCTGTACTTTGCCAGGTCCTGAGTGGCATGAGGGTAGACAGGCGTGCTACAGGAGAGACAGAAGACGAGCCCAGGCCATTAAGTCTCCACAAAAGCTCAGGCAAGCAGTGCACAATGTCAATAAGGGCATTTCCATTCCAGCACCCGTGTCTTGTTCTGCTTTATTTAGAGCATCACAGCCAGCAAGGCAATACCACCACTACAGTACAGGGCTTAAAGGAATGGCAGACCTTATGAGTTTTTCGGTGAGGGTCCGCTAAACAAGATCTCTCTCCAGCGATGATGAATGAGACGTGAAAAGAGAACAGGAAATGTCACGACATGAAGTCTTACTCATCCTGAAAGCCAGAACACAATAGAAGGCTTGCATTATCTGAAAGGCAAGACAGAGGACGCGTGGGCAGAAGCGACACACCTCATGAAAAGTAAGCCGTCGGGCTCAGTGTTTAAAGAAGAATGCCTCCAAACTATGGCCAAAAAAAATCACAGGAACTAAAGAAAAATCATTCAAATGAAGGTAAGAGCTGCAAAGCAAATGAGTTAAAGACTAAATTCCCAGCTTGCACTGTTAAGGACATAAGTGGACGTTAGAAAAACAGAACAAGGAGCTGAAAACCCAATAACCAAACAGAGGGTGATCAGTTAATTCTGTGCTTTTAACCCAAAGCAATTAAGCCTTTAATAATAGGGTTGTTTCTGCACAGAGAGTAAAATACGTAGCCTTTTTTGGAGGTAAATGGAAAAATGTCTGAATGGCTCTAATTGCTTATTGCTGCTAATTGCTGAGAAGACCTCAGGCCAAAGGGGGGCTGGGGGGCTGGACTCTCCCCCAGGAAGCACTGAATTTATGAAAAGATTAAAAATGGACTTCAGTACAAGTATGTGACAAGAAACACAAGCAGCAGTGGGAGGGAAAGCACAGGGTTCAACATCAAAGGGAACATTCTGCAATTTCTTTACTGCTTCAACCAGACAGCACTGTTGCTTGGCATCCAGGTGCCTTGAGCAAACACGGTGGCACTGATCATTGCTTGCAGAAAAGGGTGTGGCCGTTAGCTGGTACAGGTTCTCAGCAAGAATGCTGTAATGAAAAAGATGGCGGTTGGGGGGAGAACCTGCCGTTCGGGGAACAGATGTTCATTTTCCACGGTCCAGTGCCAAGGCTGTCTGAGGAAGGGAGAGTGTACAGTGGCAGCAGACTAAGACAGCACACGTTTGCATGCAACAAGCCCTTTTAGAGCTACAAGCTGAATGTCCTTTAAATATTAACAGCTGCCCCTGGATCTAGTCAGGCCAAGTCAACACTCCAGAATGAGGGGCTCTGCAATCAAGGAATATCTGGCTGGAACACATGTAAGCTCTCTTTCTGCAAGGCATATTCATTCATGGAAGGAAATCTGTGCCGCTTCGTTCAGCTCCTGTTTAGTCACAATCTGACTCCTCAGAGGAGTGCCACGCAACTCCAACACTACACCAGGCTTGTTATTGATCTCTTATTCAAGATCTCAGAGGCTCTTCGCCAAACCTCTTGGTGATCTCACGGTTATCACTGCAAATGAAACCCAAACAACCAAACAAAAGTAGAGCGAGGTATGAGAAGTGAAGGAGGAGGTGGAAAATTGGATCTGTGGTGCTAGAGGCAGACAGCCAAACAACTGAACACCATCGTGTGGAAAGCTTACAGCACTTGACCGCTCAATATTGCACAGGAGAGGGAGGACAAGCCGTCCATTCATCCCAACTTCTCGCCGAGCAATGAAACAATCAGACAGATCGTCTTAATGCCATTCTTTCCCAATCTCTTTCTCTTGCTTCTCGAACCGCCTAGAAGAGGGGGTGCAAGGTCGCCCTACTTGAGCAGGCATTACATGAATCGATGGTGAGTGTGGGGAGACCGAATGCCCCCAGAGATGAGAGTTTCAGCCATTTATCCTACTTCACCGCTCCCCATGCCCAATCATGCTTGATTACTGCTCTCCAGGGTCCGAGGATCAAAGGATTGGAGGGCCATAAACTCGTCTAAGCGAATTTCCCGTGTGCCGCTCTTTCTGAGAACCCACTAGGATGGAGTGTGCCTTGTATGAGAATACAGTTCTTGCCAAGCCTCTCTCTCTCTCTCTCTCTCCTTTCCCCATTCTCCTATCTCGCTTGCCCCCCTGGGGACCAAAGTGAAGGGTAAGACAAGTGGACGAGAGCTACTGATCCATTTCGCCCTCAAGCAAACGAAAAACTCTGAGGCTCTGTATGTAAAGCCATGAGTGGTATATGACTCACTCCAGTTTCCGCATCCTTGAGGTCTTCCCTGGAGTGACTTCATCGATGACAGATGTCACGGTAAAGAACACAACAAGTAAATAGCCAAGAGAAGGAGGCGCAGACAGACTGACAGATCCGCCGCAGGACCAAACGAGGCAGAATGCATTTCTCAAGCACTGCCACTCACCTGACGGGAACAGTTTGATGTACCAACAGCGTGTGAACTTGCTTCTTCACCAATGCCAATTATCCCTCTGCACAGAGCAGGGAAGCGCAGGGGATGTCATCATTAGCACAAGGGGTGAACGACAGTGTGCGGAAAACATGGCGTGCTCTTCGAGGTGCAACTCTTGTTGTCCATGAAAAACGTGCCAGTTCCTGAAGCAGCCGTGTAATATAAATAGAAATCAAGCACTAAAAGACTGCCTTCTATTTTGAATTGGGACTCTTGCTGTAATGGATTGCCCAAATACGCTCGGCGACAGAGTCCATACATTTTAGCTAGATCTTAACTGTGCTAAAAAATGCATTATGCAGCAGGGAGCAGCTGAGCCCACGGGTCTGGGAATTGGCTTGTTTATGAGAGCGGGATGCAGATAATACACTGGGCAAATACAGCTGTGTGCGTGTTAATACTAGCTCAGATCAGCCTTAATCAAATCCACCCTTGTGCAAGCCTCCACCTCATTCTCCGCACCCTTCCCTGGTCTCCTGCACTTCTCATCACCTCTCTTACCTCCTGTCTGCTCAGTTGTGACTCAAAGGAGGGGCGGGGGGGTGAGAGCAGCAGGTGGAGAGATAAAGGCAATGGTGATGGGTGGCCTCCATTCCATCTCTCTCACTCACACTCCTGCCTTCCCCTCAGGGGATGTAAACCACTATTGGCTCATTGCTAAATCAATCAATGGGGCCTCCACCAAGCTGTTTATTGCTAACAGCCAGTAAGGGTCATGATTAATATAGCTGTCTGGGTGTGGTAGCTAGCCCAGGCAGTGCTGAAATAGCCCATCATCATAAAGGACAGGAAGCAAGACGGCATGGAGGCCGCAGCTTTGAACTAGACAGTGCCTGATTATTTCAGGTTTTTGGGGTTTTTTTTTGCCTTTTTATCCAACAACGCAAAGACAAGGCAAATGACAATATCAATTAAATATCATAAAAGGTAAAGTAATTAATCTAGTTCCATCAATAAACGCATCCCTCATTGGGGCTTAATGTAGCGTACCTGAGAGACAGAACCACAGAGTCCATGCTCCCCAGTCACCAGGGCACTGCTAATTACAGACCTTTATTGACAAAGCAGGGATCAGCCGCAGACAGAGAGATTAATTGGAGGGCAGGATCAATGGTCCCGAAGAAAAGAGGGACAGCACGTCCTAAGCCCTGGAGGAAAAGGTGTCTGGTTGTGAACCATAAAGCAGGCAGAAAAACAGAATCAGTAATGGCCTGTATCTTGATAATGTTTTGACGATCATTTACTGAGGGGACAAAAGGTCTGCACCACCTATATGAAAGTGAAAAAAATTAAAAGTGACCATTCTGTCATTTGTGAACCACAGCACACAGTGTGAACAGCACAAAATTCTTCCTCTGCATTAAACCCATTCACCGAGTGAAGCAGCAGGCAGCCAGGAACACAGCGCCCGGGGAGCAGTGTGTGGGGACGGTACCTT
>JBBPCX010000038.1:8569065-8581343 GCA_037974365.1 Hydrocynus forskahlii
ACACACACACACATATATATATATATACATATATATATATACACATATGTATACACATATATATATACATATACATACATATATACATATATACATATACATACATATATGCATATATACATATACATACATATACACACATATATATATATATATATATATATATATATATACACATATATACACACGTGTGTGTGTGTGTGTGTATTTGTGTGATCCTGATCCATATATAACAAATGTAATAAGGGCCTTATGTATCCAGATCGCCTCACATTTCAGAAGTACTGATCAGTTCTCCAGACAGATATAGTACGTTCTAAATGAGGTCTACTGGGAATGCACATTTGTAGCTACTAGACAGCAAGCCACACGTGTCTGCAAGTGTGCGCGCCTTCGTGTGTGTGTGTCTGTGTGTGCATGTGGCCTGCTGTTGTGTTTTGCGGGCCTGGAGCAGATGGATTGGGGGGGCGTTTCCCCCTAGCACTTGGGCCTGTATTCCCCAATGAGCAGCTCAGGCCTTGCCAAAGCCTGGATTTTCATGTAAAACTGGCCTGCCTACAATAACCCAGCGCTTTGGGCCGCGGCCCAGCCAGGAGCGCCCGCGCTGCCAGGTCCAGTGCTCAGCGATAACAAGGCAGATGGCTGGGGCTCAGCACAACGGGCAAAAAAACATAAATAACACAATGTGCGAGGAGGAAGGCTGCCTCTGCAGGCCAGCTGGAGCGCACGCGGACCACGGGGCTAGTTTACAAGCCTGTCCTGGACCACAGGCTCGCGTGTTTGTGCAAAGGCCGGGTCTCCGTGTTAGGTCCAGGCAAGGTAGTGCGGGATGTGTGTTAAGTATTCACACACCTGCTGTTTATAAAGCTTCAACCGCGTTCCGGGGACTTTTCTTTCTGTTAGCATTTAAAATGCTCACAAATCGCCACTGTGGATAAGTGCTAACTACGAAATGTTGCTTAAACTGTGTGTTTCTTTAATCCCCACAGTAAATTGCTCTTATTTTTACAGTGAGTAGAAAAGTAATTATCTCACAAGCTTGTGATGTAACACAGAGGATTACAGAGAGCTCATCGCTCATTTAGGAAGGAAAAAAGAAAGAACAGTTACCTCTGATGATGGTCAGCTTGGCCTGGACACTGACCTCCCCCTCACTATTCTCTGCCACACATTCGTAAATGTTCTCGTCCCGAGGCGCCCGCAGAGGCTGGATGCGGAGGACGGCTCCTGCACCTTCATCGAATTCTATGGTCTGCAGGATACAAGGGTGCATGGTCAGACCGCTGGAACTATACAGTACTGTGCTGAAGTCTTAAGATCATTACAAATCACACTGAGGGACATGGATCTAACAAACTTGGGTATGACATGCATGTAGATGTATGATGATGTGTGTGGAGAAAAATCCAAAGAAGCCGTAATCACTTAGTGTATTAACATTCTGTGAGAGCTCTTCAGATGTCGGGTTCCATTCATCACCATTAGGAGCAATTCTGACTCAGTAGGTTTCACAAGAATCCAGAAATACACGTGAAAACAGTCTGAAAACTTCACTTGATATCTTAACTATTAAATCCTGTAGAGTTCCTCTTTAACAGCATACATGCCTCTTGTTAAAACCCTGCAAATTATGGTAGCGCTAATATTTCACAGCAATGCATTTCACATAAACATACTCGTGTACTTCACCCTCATCATCAGAACTGTGCATGAGAGCATGCATTCTGAGGGACAGTTAATTAGCTTTTATTTCACGCCAATGCATCTGATGTCACCCCCACCAAATGGCGGAGAGAATGGAGACATGGTGACGCAGGGATGGGCTGCCTCTGTTAGCCAGTGGCTAGCACTGCAGGTTTCTTTCAGCCGGGAGTTTGCAAAGCGACGCTAATGAGAAGCAGTGCAGCGAGCGCACACTGGCCTATGAGTGTGAAGATCAATATCAAAGTAAAGGCTGGAAGGGAAATCAAATTAATTCGAGCCCCCTCATAAAGCCACTTTTAAATGAAAGGACGATGATAATTTGAGCCAGGGTCTGCATCACCCTTGGGTTTGCATCACGCAGTGAAGGGGAACAGACGATCCGCTAGCATGCTCTGCTATTTTTTTGTGGCATTATTGAGTCGGGTTTTCCATCCCTCTTCTGCGGCGACGGCATGGTTAGCGCAGAGCTAGTTTTAATTAAGGCTCACTAAGCATCAATCAAGACTCTACAGCTGCCATCTGTGTGCTGACAGAGGGACACAGCAAACAAACATCATAAATATGGCACAGCTTGTCTCCACACAGAGCCGACAGCAGCTAACGACATGATGCTAATACCGAAAACAGCATCAAGCGTGCAGTAGACGCGGCATTAAAACCAGAATGCATTTCGGGGAGAAAATGCAAAGTGTGATTGCGCTCCACTGCTCCTGTAAGCTCATTTTGCAACATGCATGCCTGAAAACGGGTGGGGAAAAAAATGCGCCTGGCCGCCAACTGTGTGCTGACAGAGGAACAGCGCAAACAGCACTGTCGAGCAAAAACAGCTGGCCCACTTAAACTCTCAAACTAATGCACTTTAGTGTCCTTCAGGCAAAAACAAACATTTTTCACCAACAGAAACCATGTTTTGTTTTGAACTCAGCAAACTGACCAAGCTAGCAGTTTGCTGTCTAACTAACAGCACTAAAACAAGCAACTATGGGCCTAAAACCTGTGAAGAAACAGAAGCAGATGATTCCAGATGGTCAGGCAATGATCAGTATTCTGGTGGTGCTGAATAGTGATGTGTCATGCACAAACGCATTGGCTCTTTGTAGTGAATCAGAAGAGCCGACTCCCATCGAGTGAAAGCCGGCTCCCCACTATTTTTCCTTTCGCTACTCAGCTCTGCTCACAGCAGAACTTTGTTTTGATTGGCAGCATGGCGGCTTTGCGGCCAATCACATGTGAGGATATAGGATCACACCATTATGTGAAAACAGAGAGGGCGACCGACGCGACAGTCAGGTGGTGCATCTGTCCGTCCCCTCAGTCAGTGAGTGAGACAGTAGACAGCGCTGAGGAGGAGGGTGCGACTACGTTACAAAAAACACGTAAATATGACTGACTCCCGTAAACAAAGCATCATCTGGCTGCAGTTTAAACATCCTGGGAATAGCAGAGCAGAGTTCCTTCACTGTAAAATGATAACCACAAACCTGCACAGACACATCAGAACCGTCCATCCCACAGTGCAGTTGGACACACTGTTTGGACACTGAGTTTAGTTCTGTTTCTGTTCTGTGGATTTGTTTGCAATGTTAAATTTAAATTAAAAGTTTGAATTTTAAACTATTAAAAGTAAGAATGCCTGCTTTTGTGACAGAACAAATACACAAAATTAGGCAATTATAAAACATAAAACACTATCAACACACAAAACGTTCATATTTGCCAAGTTAGGCTAAAATATGAGGCTACAGGTGATGATAAACTAAGAGCCGTTTGGGTTCCGAAAGAGCCGGCTCTTCTTTGGGAGCCGTGCCACAAGAGCCGGCTCTCTGAAAAGAGCCGAACTTCCCATCACTAGTGCTGAATGCTGAGTGGTTGGAACTCCTTTATCTAGGCTCCTTGTGTCTTTAGGCACTTTGCAGCCTGTCAGTAAAACATTTGTTCCCATTTCTTTCATTTAATCTGTCATTTAATCTCTTCAATATGACAAAGATAAGACAGTCTGACAGAAAATAGTATTCTGGCACCCACAAGGTGATTCAAAGTGAAATATAAAAAGACTAAAAACATAAAAAGACTAAGGAGCTTTGCGCAGTACTGAATATTTGTAGCTGCACCAGTGTCCTACAGTGAGTTCTTTGCTAAGCACGAATGGAAGAGTTAGCACCGTCAGTTCTGGCTGAATTTGATGGCTATCTAGCTAATGATAGTGAGGTCCAGATCTAAAAAATAATGTTTTTCTGATAAACCACTGTCCACACACTGTCCACTGATGAGATAAGATGGCACCGCGGCACCCAACGTTGCACCAGTCAGCCCTCCGCTCTTTTCGAATAATGAAACATGTTTTCAAATGTATTCCACTGGGCGTGGTTAAATCTATATGGAATTGATCTTACTGCCTTATTATTTATTTTTAATTATTATTTTGTTTTTGCCTTTCTCTTCCCTGTGGAAAATAAAGTGAGAAACTGGGCTTGCAACAGAGGGAAATAAAAAGTACAGGCAACAGGTTAATATCGCCAGCACTCTTCTTAGAATTTTTATGATATGGTTTTAATCCCTCGGCGTGTTATAATTCTAGAGATTCACGTTGGCGTCACTCGTCCTCGAGAACCTTCCAGCCGTCGACCCGTGTCTCACCTCGATGCGCTGGGAGTTGACCCGCTTGCCTTTTTTGTTCCAAGTGACCCTCGGCTTGGGGTCTCCTGTCGCCTGGCATACGAAGGAGACCACACCCCCAGAGACGCCAATCATGTCTACTGGAACCTTTGTGAACCTGGGAGAAGCTAAAAAACAGAAAAACAGAAGAGAGAGAAAGAGAAAGAAAAAAAAACTATTAATGTAATGCTGCTTTCTCTCATCACAGCTACCAGAACCTACCAAACGCAGGGCAGCCGTGTCAGCAATAAATTAAACAGTGTAACAGCAATAAATTAACGAGTGTGTATACCCCCACAACACACACATACACACACATACACACACACACAACCTCCATCTGACTTACTGACAGTGCACTTATTCATAAGAGAGGCACAAGGGTCTGGAACTGAAGCTTGTGAGCTTCTCATCAAGGTAATGGTAGGCTTTTCAGAATGAGGGAGGGTGGGCGAGGGGGGCAGAGCAACAGAGAGAAGAGAGATGAAGGGGAAGGGAGTGCTTCTCACGTATAGTGAGAGAAAAAGAGAGAAGGAAAGAAAATGTGAGAGAAGGAAAGAAAGAAAGAGAAAACAGAAACAGGAAAAGAGAAAAAGTGAAAGAGAGCGATAGTAGGTTAGTGAGAGAAAGAGAGAGAGAAGACAGAGAAGGAAAGAAAAAGAAAGAGGGAGTGAGAGAAGGAAAGAAAAAAACATACAGAAAGACAGAGCGAGAGGTAGAGAGAAAGAGAGAGAGACAGAGAGAGGGAGTGGGAGACAGAGCGAGAGAAAGAAAGAGAAAGGGGGGAGACACACAAAGGGAGAGTGAGAGAGGAGAGAAAGAGAGAGAGGAAAGAGAGAGAGAGAGAGAGAGAGAGAGAGAAAGAGAGAGAGAGGAAAGAGAGAGAAAGAGAGAGAGAGGAAAGAGGGAGAGAGAGAGAGAGAGATAACCCGGACCATCTCTGAAGTGACTTGTGGAAAAGCTCCATGTATCAACATGGCAGTCAGTAATTACACTACAGACAATCTGCACACCAACATGCTGATGCCTGAATAATTGAATGGAAGGATGAATAATAAAGTCCCAGACGTTCTGTCTTGATTGGAACACCCCCGTTGCTGCATGCATCTGAAAAAAACCCCAAAAAAACTCACATGTCCCTTACCTGCCCTAGCAGATGCTAACAAATGCCATCCAGGGACCAGCAGCGTTTCAGAAAGTCAGCTACTGTCAGTTCTGCCCTCAAAGGGCCCGGATCATTAAAAACCCAATTTCCCCTGCTTGCTTGATGCATTATGTAAATACTGCTTCCTTTCACTCCCCAGGCCACACAGTCCATTAACGGAAGCCGCCAAAAACAGCTAGTTTTGAACTGACATTTTTGTGAAGTCACAAAAACATATGCATTTACATTTGTCCACCTACCCAGCCTACAGCAGTTTAGCTCCGCCCATTCCTGCTGAAGTTAGAGAGTGAGTTTAAGCCTTGATCAGGCCAATAAAGGGCAGCCAATCAGATTAGATGTAATTTACATATATCAGTCTTAAAGGCACAGTAAGAGCATGGAAACAAGTGTTGACTTAGACAAAGTACAAGAAAAATGTAGGATATGGCCCCTTTGAATTCAAATGAATACACAGATTTAATAAATATTTAATTAAAAGTATTTTATTTTGACTTTATATTTTATATTCTTCTGGTCTTTGTGTGTCCGTGCAGTTGTAGCATAAGCAATTTTACAAAGTTTTTAATTCTGTAATTGGTATCAATTTCAGATTCTTCATAAATGTGGTCCAAAAAAAAAAAAAAAAAAAAGGAACATGATGGACAACAGGTTCCCATATTTGACCAGTCCATGGTCAACAGGGCATTCAGGCCCATGAGGATAAAGAAAACATCCTGATCCATCTCTATAACCCTTTCTTTTGGCCTGGTTTACTCCTTCAGCCCATTCATCATCGCAAAGACTTGATCGTAATTCTGATTTCTCCTTCTCGTGCGGATGCTTCTGCTTTTAGCTTATCTTTGTACTTTTGCTGGGCAGAAGGTCAACCTAAACACAACAAGACATGAGAAGGAGCTCTCTTGGGGAACTTGTTAAAATCCAGAAAGTGCACAGATACGCAGAGATGATCAAACGGGCCAGCGAGCACATCAGATTAATTATTAAGAGTCCGTGGGCTGAGCCGGCTCCACGGGTAGAGATAAACACACATGAAGGCAAGTTCCTGCATTTATTAGGGACAGGGAGAAGGAGAGAAGAAGAGAAGAGAGAGAGATGAAGAAGAGCCCCGAGGATAATTCACGGCTCTTTCACAAGTTCAACTTCCATCACATGCTCCCTGAGCACACGGGCATAAACACACACACGACGGTGCGTTCGTTTCGAGGGTTCTGAATCATCACTCTTATAGCAGAAAGGATCAAACGTGACCACGTCGCTCTTTGATGTAACGCTGCTCCGAGGCATTTTAGCACCGTTTCCTCCCGTGGGTATTAAATACCATAAGCAAAAGGCAGTATATGCTCTTAAACAGGATGTCAGGCTTTATAACACAATGATGATGAACTTCACTGGACAGCTATTAACCTCACAAATGCTCAAAGTGTATCAGTGGTAATCCCTGTGCTTCACACTTACATTTCCACACCAGTCTGCTTGTGCAGTGTGAGGAAGGGCTGGGCGATACGCCAGAAAATCTTCAAAATCACAATACTTTTCCACTTCATTAAAACTGGTCATTATTATGTGCATTTCCTCATAATATATTGAAACTGATTAGTATAGTGAACAATACAAAGGCTTAAAAAAAGAAATAAAAACAAAACATTGCTCACTAGTACGCTCTACTGACTGTACAACTGGTTTGTGCTGTCACAAGTGAATGGCTAGACTTCTCCCTCTTAGTCCGGCACTTGGAAGGCAATGTGCTTAAGTAGCTACTGCTCAAAGGTGCAAGCTTCTATTATACCAAAGAGTCTCATGACTGTATAAAAAGTCCTTCGAATGCATATTCCTGTAATTGAAAGTTCATTTAAGTTTGATTGTTTTTTTACCCTTTAATTTTGGTCATAGATAATTCAAACTGACAAGCTAAGTCTCCTATTTCATGATGTTACTAAGCTTGGAAAGTGAAAGCAAGCATGCGCTTCCTCTGAACGGCTGCTAACACAATAGCATCGGACATCTCAACACGCTTGGAGGAGAACACTAACTGCTAAATCTGACAGCTGAAAGGTCAAGACTGTTGTAATATTACACAATTCTCAACCACCTGTATCTCACCTGCCTCTCTACCTCACTGTACCTCACCTTCCTCTCTACCTCAGTGTCTCACCTGCCTCTCTACCACCTGTATCTCACCTGCCTCCATACCTCACTATACCTCACCTGCCTCTCTACCTTACTGTAGCTCACCTGCCTCCCTACCACCTGTATCTTGGAGAACACTAACTGCTAACTCTGACAGCTGAAGGGTCAAGACTGCTGTGATAATATTACACAACATTTGGACAATATTTGTCCACTCAAGAGCAGAATGAGTCCAGTGGGCCTCTCAGGTATCAGGTGGGGAGAGTGAGAGAGAGTGAGGGAGAGAGTGAGGGAGAGAGTGAGGGAGAAAGTGAGGGAGAGGTGAACACAGTGGAAAACAAAGAAACCAGGTTGGTTTCTATTCTATAGGTTAAGCTCCATGGCTTAGCCAGCAAAACACTGAGGGCCTTGCCTGAGGCCATGTTTTAGCCCAACAGTCACTGACCAGCACTGCCCTTAGTCCCCGGCTAGCGAGCTAGCAGAGGGGGGCCGGGAAATATAGGAGAGCAAAGGAAAAAATGGAAGAAGGCCTCAGAGCAGAGTCAGCTATAGATTTTCTGACACTTGCTTCTGTTGGTAGTGTATGAGTGTGTGTACGTCGGTGTAAAAGAGAATTTCCTGACAGGCGAGGATCCTTCAGCAGACGAGGGGAAGTGACCAAGCCACGTCTGCCCGATTAACCTTTGCGCCAGGTGCTGGACTCGGAGCTACACTGACTTGCCGTTCATGAAGCGAGAAAAAGCAGGACAAACCCAGCTCACTCACCTCAAGGACAGCAGTCCTGCTCACCTACAGGCTACTATCAGTGTCTTAACCCATCAAAGGCACAAGAGCATGTTGCAGTTTTAATGGGACGGCACTGATCTGAGACCAGGTAGGGGTGTCAGGCAGACTCTCACACTGATGCCACGCTGTTGGCCTTGTGGGACTGTGACCCAGAACATCACCTCCAGGTTTGGGAACAGCCCTGCACAGGACATTAAGGGACTACAGAGAGTGACCAGATCAGCTTTATTGGCTCTGCAGGACATTTATACCAGGAGATGTAGGACCAGAGCAACCAGCATCATCAAAAACTCGTCAAACTGTCTGTCTGAGCTGCTGAAACCAGGAAAACAAATCTCACTGTACTTCACCTGCCTCTCTGCCTCAGTGTCTAACTTGCCTCTCTACCTCACCTGCATCTCTACCTCAGAGTCTCACCTGCCTCTCTACCTCACTGTACCTCACCTGAATCTCTACCTCACCTGCCTCTCTACCACCTGTATCTCATCTGCCTCTCTACCACCTGTATCTCATCTGCCTCTCTACCACCTGTATCTCGCCTGCCTCTCTACCTCACCTACCTTTCTACCTCAGTCTCACCTGCTTCTCTACCACCTGTATCTCACCTGCCTTTCTACCTTACTGTACCTCACCTGCCTCTCTACCTCACCTGCCTCCCTGTAGCATCTCACCTGCCTCTCTATCTCACCTGCCTTTCTACCTCACCTAACTGTGCCTCACCAGCCTTTTCACCTCTCCTTTATCGGAAAACCTAGTAACTCACCTGGAGCTGTGATTAGTCAAAAACACTGCAATTGGTCAGAGGCTCATTTGCATAGAGAGAGAGAGAGAGAGTAATAAGGAAGACAGATGGCGAAATAGCTACAATAGTGAACAGAGAGAAGGGTCCACGCTGGGTATGAACGCACTCGTTTTATTTGCAAATGCATCATCTCCTCTTTCGGGTGGTCCATTTGGTCGTGTTTGATAAGAGCAGGAGGGTGCACTATCTTTCTCCCACCTCCATTTCGTCAGGCTCTCAGTGGCAGCTCTAATGGGCGGCTGGGGGGTTAGATGACTAACACTATAATCGATAGGAACCTTTCGGGCTGAAAAAAGGCCTCCATTATGAAGGGAATTAGAAAAGTGGAGGCACAAAATGGAAGCCTGTCAACACCATTTACTGTGTGTGTGTGTGTGTTTATTACTAGTACTGGAAGAGAGAGAGAGGCACTTGTCATTCATCTCCACTTTAAAATAGACACCTTTTATGCTCTGATAGGGGATTACAAATCATCTGGAAAAATGTTGGGTGTTACACACGCCCTCCATTCTCCAAACGCCCGATTACAGCAGAAATGAGAACATTCTCTACATAAGCTAATGCCAATAAAGTTAAGTGGCCCCTTATAGTCACACGTGAACACACCACAGGACAGTGTGAACAATGTGAAAGTCTTTTTCTGCATTTGACCCATTCACCAAGTGAAGCATTCACCAAGTAATAGCAACGCTAATGATAAAATTATATGAAATACAGCAGGGTAGCAAATGCTAATGTTATACGAAATACAGTCTGGTATGGTAATGCTAATATGACACGAAATGCGGCAGGGTAACTAATGCTAAGACTTATGAAACAGCAGGGGAGCTGAAGCCAATATCTGAAAAACACAACAAGGTATCCTAGTGCTAATATTTCAGAAATACTGCAGGGTATCCTGATGCTATGGTGGGAAAAATACAACAGGGCATGTTAATGCTAATATTATATGAAATACAGCAAGGCGTGCTAATGCTAGAATTTGAGTAATACAGTATATTAATATCTACTGAGGGGAGATACAGCAAAGCATGCTAATGCTTGTATTTGAGAAAGACAGTAGGCTAGACAGTACGCTAATGCTAAGATTTCAAAACATAGTAAATAGTTCAATGTAGAAAGTTTTTGAAACAAAAAGCTAAACATTCAAGCACTAAACAAGCATCATCTCATCAGGTTCAGCCCAGATCTGTTTTTAAGCTGGAAAGCGCCTCTTTGTGTGAACTGCAGACAGCGAAGACCGACCCACCGCCGCTTGAAAACACATTTCCACCCGAGCCCAAAACCGCTCCCAGTACTGACGGAAGATTTCCTCATACACACAAACACACTCCACTGTCGGCGGGGAGGTCAAGTGTATTTTAGTGTGTGCTGGAGGGGAACAGGACTGGGTGCGGCGGAGTTTCGGCTGCTTAAGCACAGAGATTTGTGGCTCTGCACTCGACTGAACACTCGACTCAGCAAACACCTCGACACCTGTCCCGCCATGAGCTGTCTGTCACAGCCCTGACTCTCTCTCTCTCAATCTGCCTCTCTCAATTTGCCTCTTTCCCTCATTCTCTATCTCTCTCTCTCTCTCCCTCATTCTGCCTCTTTCTCTCTCGCTCCATCTCTCTCCCTCTTTCTCTCTCTCTATCAGCTTCTCTCTCAATCTGCCTCTTTCCCTCTTTCTGTCTTTCCATCTCTCTGTCAATCTGCCTCTTTCTCTCTTTCTCCATTTCTCTCCCTCTATCTGCCTCTCCCTCTCTCAACCTGTCTCTTTCCATCTCTCTCTCTCCCCCCTCTCATTCTGCTTCTCCCTCTCTACCTCTCTCCATCTCTCTCCCTCAAGCTGCCTTTCTCTCTCCCACAATCTGCCTCTTTCCCTCTCTACATCTTTCCCTCTCTTTCTCTCCCTCTCCCTGCCTCTTTCCAATCGTCTCAATTTATCTCCTGCTCTCCAACTCCTTTCTTTCACTGTTTCCATCTCCTTTTCTCTCCTTTCCCCTTTTCTCCATCTATTCTTTCTCACTGAGCCTGTATTTCTCTTTGTTTTCTCCCTCCCCTTTTATTTCCATTCTTCATTTCATTTCCTTCTTCTTTCTCCACTTCTGCTGCTGGTTGGAGGCACAGAACGAAACAGAGATGGAGAGAAGTAGAAAAAGACAGAAGGAAGGAATGAGCTGTCTGTCACGACGGGCCCTGACTCACCCTCTCTCTCTCTCTCTCTCTCTCTCTCTCTCTGCCTCATTCTTATCGTCTCAATTCATCTCCTGCTCTCCCACTCCTTTTTTCTTTCACTGTTTCCACTTCTTTCCTCCTCCCTCCCCTCCACCTTTCTTATTGATTCTTTCTTTTTGAAACTCTATTTCTCTTACTTCGTTTTCCCTCTTTTTTCTTTCTCCTTTTATTTTCTTCCCTCCGTCTTTCTTTCTCTACCTTTCGCCATGTTTTTCTCTTTCTTTCTGTCCCCCCCACAGAGCAGTAACACCTCTGGACCCAATGTAACCAAATATAATTTATCAACTCATGATGCCCACCAAGACCTGGCCATCTCTATGGAAACAAATCTCTTTCTTTCTCTCCCGCTCCCTCCGTCTCCTCCTCTCAGCTGTGAAGATGGGTAATCAACCGCTGTGAAGACTTCGCTGAGGAGCAGAATAGGAAAAACAATCAGCTCAGATCTCTGTGGAGTGTGGGACACTGAAGGTTTTCATCGGGGAAAATCAATGAAATGCTTCCGCTCCGAATCTGCTCTGTCCCGTCTCTCTGACCGCAATTTTAATCAAGACTCACACTGCACTCCTCTGACTTCAGACAATGCCATCTTTCCTCATGTCTTTTTTCCAGAACCTCACGGACGTGGCTTGTAAGTCACACAACTCGCGTTTAGCAGGTTGAAGACTCTTCACAAGGAGGAGCTAATTAGTCCATTCTACTTTTTCACAGGTAAAGGGCAGCTAGTGTGTGAGTGTGGGGGTGGGTGGAAGGGGTGTGTGAGTGTGGGGGTGGGTGGAAGGGATGTGTGTGTGAGTGTGGGGGGGTGTGTGTGAGTGTGGG
>JBBPCX010000038.1:8625519-8638672 GCA_037974365.1 Hydrocynus forskahlii
TGTTAAACAGCGTCAGAAGAACGCCAGTGTAACGCCAATCAAGCGCAGATACAAAACACTACAAAAAAGCCTATGGCGTTCAGAGCACGTTCATTTATCCAAGATTCAAACATCTGTGTGGACGAGGCCTAAGAGAAGCTGTGTTATGGATAGGCAGTGAGGTAGCCTTGCTGTTTCAAAACGACTTTTGGTAGGAAATATAGGCCTATTCCTGCTCTCGCCCTCAATGCACTCCCTCAGTGTTTGCTAGCTCTGAACTCTTTCTCTCTCTTGCTCCCTCACTTGCTCGCTGACTCCACTGCTGTTCTTTTCCCGTCCTCGGCGCACTTGGCAGCGAGGCAGCAGACACCATTAAGGGAAATCCTCCTTCCGAACAGGGATTTAAAGGCGCAGTGAGCCGATTGCTTCCAAAACGAGCGCAAATTAGCATTTTCCTGCGCCATGTTTGTGGGCTTCTTTAGAAAGGATGAAAGTGGGTGAGTAACAGAGCACCGGACACTGGTGTGTTAAGCCACTCGGACCACATGGTGGAAGGAAAAAAAAAAAACAGGAGCGGAATGAAAGTTCGGGAGGGCAGGGAAGATAGGAGTTTAATCTAGACAGAAAAAAACAAATAAATAAAACATGCAGAGGAATTACTTCTCCATCTGTCTGAGCAGAATGCTGATGGCGCATCGCGCCCCAGCGTCCTGGCTTCTGGCGGCACTAAATCCAGCTAACATAGCTGCTCATCAGTTAGATAATCTGGAGCGAGGCGGAAAGCTCGCTTTAGCCCTGTGGGCGACCGCATAGACTTCCCCGTAAAGCCTCCCGAGCACGTTCACCGAGCCGTCCTCAATAGACTGGAGAGAGGAGTGTTTAGCATTAGCGGACACGATCACATATCTATTTCTGAGACTTTAGAAAGGAACACATTTACTTCATAATAAAGTGACCCCTTATAATCATGTGTGAACACATAGTGTAAACAATGTGAAACTTTCTCTGCATTTAACCCACTCGCCAAGTGAAGCAAGGGGCTGCCACCAATGCGGGGCGCCCGGGGAGCGGTGTGTGGGGACGGTACCTCACTCAAGGGAACCTCAGATGACACTAGCAGTGCTGGGATTCGAACCCACAACCTTCAGGTCACAGGGCGAACTCCCTAACCACTAGGCCACCAGCTGCCCCATCATAAATTGTTACATCAACATTATGGCCAAATGTAAGATGGAACTGAACTCAACTCACGTGGAAACGGTGATCACTTCGCTTAAAGTATGCTCAGTGCCAACTTTTCGGTACATTTTAAGACATTATTCTGCTTATTTTAGGCATTTGTTTATTTTTTTTAACATTTTTCAACTTTTCTGCATAATTAAATATGAAATGCTCTGTTCTAGAGATACTCAGTCAGTCCGGTTCATAGCGGTGGAGAATGGAACCGGACGTCTGTCTCTAAAAGGTCCCTCGTAAAACATTATAAGATAAAACAGTTGTGAATGCCCTGCCTGTCGCCTGAGATGTTGATTTACAGAGTTATGCCAAGTTTTTAGTCCTAAAATCAAATCAAACGTTGTGAGGAAAAATAGAGATCAATCCAAATGACATATTTTTCTCAAAGTTTTTTAGCAATTATACAGAAACGTTTGATGTCAGTGAATTTCCCCTTTAAGGCAGTCAAACTGCACTGGAGGATAATTTTGCTTGTTTAAAGAAATAACACTTAAAGGGAGTAAAATAATCTGACAGATCATTTCACTTGATAAAATCCCTTTCTAGGCAAAAAATTGCGGAAATAATTTAATTATGTCCTTACAGCTGCCTCACAATGAGAAATATTAGATTTATTGCCCACATTAAGTCACTCGTAGAGATATTTTATGCAGTGAAGTGCTTCTTTTCATTCTTATACTGACACTGATTACAATGCAACGTGGCCGCACTCGGCTAAGCCTTACGATGACTTTTTTACTCAGCAAAAAAGCTCTACAGTGGACGCTTAATTATGTTTGAAGCCCACACGCTTACTATTTCATTCCTGTAGGCAGGGCCTTTATGGGGTAATCATTAGCTCTGATAGAAGGCCAGCTCGGCCACAGTGGAGGCCCTCTCTTGGGAACGGTGCACCACGTGAATGAACAAACACCAGCCAAGCAGCAGGCAGCAAGAAGCCCATGTGATGTGTGAAAAGCCCTCTGGTGTTCAATCGATCCTGGAATCAAGGGCTTTCTTGATAAAATGCAAAACACGCGTCTTATCAAGGAACACAACAAAATGCGAAACACAACATTTTCTATTGGTACCTAACATTTCTACTGGTACCTACACTTGTCAGAGTCAAAAATTTGTGAGTGACACTTTACTTGAACCTACACACCATGGGAAATGAGTTGTAATGAGAGACAGGACCTTATTATAACAGTGTCCTGATACTGTTATCGTTCATTTTTTATTACAGGTGATATGATGCTTGACCTCAAATTAGCATGTGACCAATTTACCAATCTGTCATAACCATTCATTACAGCATATGTTCATGACACAGTCATGTCAATATTATGTAGCAGTGTTCAAATTAAGTGCTACCGATATGTACAATGTCTTGGAGCTGGAAGCTGCAGGATTATAAGAAATAGCCCAAATGGAAAATAATCTAGGGGGTCTTTCACTACTTGTAATACTGTATTTAATGCACAAACGCGGACAGGCTATGTGAATCTACAGCTTCGGCTAGTGTAAATCAGCTCCCTCTTAATCAAAACACATTTTGGTTGGCTGGACCTATTTGTCGTGCCTTTATGTTTAGATCCAAAACAGTCAACTTCTAGTCATTTGTGACAGCAAGTATTTGAGAGAGAGTTTAGCGCTACTTGTCCATCTATACCAACCATCCCTGTTTATCATAGAAGCCAAAGGGAAACATTTATACAAAATGCATACTTTTTTGTGTTTTCAGTTAAAAAGTTAAATTATTATTAGTAGTAAATGACAATATGATGCAGCTTCTCCAGCTAGATACCATGTTGGGGTATTCCTTGAAAACAGAATGGAGTAATAAAGCTCACAGGGCATCAGCAAGATATTGCAATTCAGCTTTAGATCATTGTACAAAGACCATCAAAATGCTGCTTTATGTAGATTTAGAAAGATTCAGAGATACCAGTCATTGATTCTGGTGTGGTTAACTCTTAACCCATAACTGCTTTCCATTGCGCCTGTGTTTGCTTTATTTCAGTACAAGGACTTGTATGATTTTTTGGTAATACATTATGGTACTTCATGTGCACGACATTTCTACTGTATTGCTGTTACATCAGCATTTCTGGAAAGTACAAAGTGCAAAGTTACTTGAGAACAGTGCTTGATTAAACGCTACCTCACTACTATACACCTCTAAACAACCCCGTTACTCATCTGTCTGTAACCGCAGAGTAAAAGTGCTTCTGAAGCCAGCCAGAAAGGCAGTTACGATCATCATAAGCAGGATGTGAGCCGTCCAAATCCAATTTCCAGCGCATTTCAAACGAGCAGAGCATGGTGTAAAACGGGGCCTTTAAAGGACCCGATCCCTCCGTACATCATGTCCAGCTGTGCCCATTTGTATTCTGTGGTAGTGGCTAGCATTTGGCTCCTCACTCACCCCCTGTCAAAAGCAGTAATATACGGCGCCCATGTCCACACATTGACACCCTGCTGAAATATATAGCTCCACTATAGGTGGCCAGCTTGTCCGTCACTGTATCGCCATCCTGTTTGTCAATTCATGTCATCAATAATGCTTTAACAAATAGCCCTGTCTCTAGAACATCAATAACCAGTGCATCCCACTGGTGGTCCTGCAGTGACGTTAAGATTGCACTACATGATGTAAAGTCGCCTCAGTAGAAAACATTAAGCACACAATGCAACACAAGGCGATTTCCGCTTTAATGGGCCAGAACACCTGGGGCTACTAGACCACATGGTGAATGAATCTAAGATGGAGCATTATGACCAACATTGACCTGAATGACCCCAGGCCTGCTCAAACCAGTTTCTTGTGCTGTGCTGGAATAGGCACCCATACAGTGCAACTCCCTGCAGTACAACTATAAAAGGGAGGCTCCGGAGTTCATTGTTGTATTATGAAACATTATAAAACATTAATTATTCACACTACCAGTCCATTTTTTGCACACACTTAGATTTTCCACATTTGCATGTGACTCAGTAACATATTTTATTCATAACTACTTTTCATTCATAACTAAAGCCACGTGATACAGTTTTCATTATAATTTTAGTGTGTGTGGATCACCAGAGGAGTGTTAGATATTTAAGGAGCTGAAACAGTTAACAAGTGCATTTAAAGTTAAAAGACAGTCTAGAATTTGACTCTGTATCACCAACAACCAGTTAATAGGAGTCACACCTGCACTGTTACAGATTCTAGTAAACCCAGAAAGGAAACTGGGTTTATTTGACATAATTTTTTATTTGTAGTTGTTCACTCAACAACTTTCCAATCAACAGGTCAATTGCCGTTTTTTTGTTTCAGTATCAACAGATGACTAGTATCAACACTGCAGAAATCTAAAAGGCAGATTTTAATGTCTAAAAAAAGACCACACAAAATGACGTCATGTTTTATATTGTTCTTATTTTTATTCTTCGTATAACTCTGTCCGCTAACTCACCATGCGGTTTTCAAGCTCCCGACACAGAATCAGCTCTAGACTGGCACACAGTGTCCATGTACCAACAGTTTTCCCCAGTTGTTTCCCATAGGAAGTGACTGACTGAATGTTGTGGGCAAAAGTTTTGTCTTGCCAACAAAAACAGTTCTTTATCCTCATGAGCTTCTCTCCTATGAGCTTCTCAGTGTGAGTCTTAGTGGGCTATTTATGTGCTTGCAATACAAATACAATACAAATAGACCAGAGTTTACCAGAGTTTATTCACAGTTTCTCCACACATAGAACAAATGATACTCTTTTAGTCTTCATAGCTTGTTGAGTATTTAGAAATCTACCAAGCCTTCTCTTTCATAAATGAACTAGCACAGTGTGGTGCGAAGTTCAGTTCAAACCAAAGACGTCTATGGAGATCATGACTGGTAAACATTCACATTAGCTAGTTTTAGTCATTAAGTAATGGTGTATGTCAAAATCTAGGCTCATAAATGAAACCAGTTCACTAAGTTTTGCCCCTCCATAGTCAGTGTAATTCTGCATGTATTCTTACTATGGCAACTACTATGAATGTGAAATCAAATTCAACTGTCTACTGACCATCTGATAAATCAGATTTGGTCACTTGTGGCTTGAAATCTGTATAAAACCCAAATCTGATTCGCCCTGTCGTAGGAATGAAGCCAAACCCTTATAGCTCCATTTTATTTTAATTTACAGTTTTCTTCAAATTGTTCAAATTTACTAGGAAAAAAGTCTGATAACACTGATGACATTCTTTGAAAATAAACGTCTTCCCATTTTCCTGTATCTACGAAACATATATTCCTAAAAAGTTCCAAAAAAGAGAAATGCAACAGAAAAAACACTTTTGTTTCCTTAAAGAACCTAAATAGTCCTTTTTGTGGAGGAGACCTGCACTTTCTAAACTTTAGAGAAACTCTAGATAATGTAAAGTGTCCCATCCAGTTAAAGGTTTACATCGAAGAACCATTCAAGAACTTCTTACGCTCATTTTCCAGCACATATGGATACAGAAATCTCATGTGTTGACATGAAACCCAAAACTGCATCCCTGCAGGTCAGCACATTCCTGAGTCTGCCTCTGCTAGCCCTGGGCTCCATTGCTTAGCGTGCCATATGGATAAGGCAAGCTGGTGAAGGTAGTGCCCCTGAGAGCCGTGAACCGAGGTATCCTCCTTCGCAGAGACCCACAGGCTCAGATAAGAGGATTAGCCCCCTATTATCAGCCCCAGGGGGGCATTAGCCTGGGCTAGGAAAGCCTGTTACAAAGGCCAGGACCTTCCCCCTTTGTTATGACACAGTAATGGAAGAGTGCTACACTGCTGGCAGGGAGAGGCAGGGCCAAGGTCAAAAACCAGCCTGCACTTTCCTGCTGCCTCTGCTTTACATCACAGAATAGGACTGTCGTGTTTAATAGAGGCTTGTCAACGGGTGCTGGCGTACCTTCCTAATGGTGCAGATTTTTTTAATACACAGAAAGTGTACCTCGACACGCTGGATATTTTATTAACATCTATATAGGAACATTTTGAGGGCTTGGTGGCCTAGTGGTTAGGGTGTTGTACCTGTGATCAGAAGGTTGTGGGTTTGAATCCCAACACTGCTAGTGGCACCACTGAGGTACCATCCCCACACACGGCTGCCCAGGCGCCCCTCACTAGTGGCAGCCCCTTGCTTCACATGGTGAATGGGTTTAAATGCAGAGAAAGAATTTCACACTGTGCCCAGCTACACAATTCCTTACTCCCCCCTCCAAACCACCGTCCATCACTGAGGACCATCATGGGACCACCACTGAGTAGATACAATGTGTTTGGTCTCATTCTCAGCACCACACTGTCACTTCTGATGTCACTACTTATGTAATATCACTACTTACATCACTATTACGTGTAATAATGGACTCCAAACCACTATTTGTGTTAATTAGTAAACTACTTCAGCAGTAATTTAGTTATTCATCCATAGTATTTATATCCCCCTCTTTTACTGGCCGCTTCTGGAGAGTTTTATTTTGACTTTATATAATATTTTATATCGTTCTTGTCTGTGTGTCTCTGTGTCTGTGCATTCGTTGCATAAGCAATTTCCTCTGGGATCAATAAAATTTGGTGATTCTAGTATTACTCTGTGTTCAGGGTGTTTACACACGCCAGTGTCACTTCTAGGTTGAGAGTGGTCTACCACCCAAAACTATACAGCCAGGACCAGCTCTGTGGTCACAAAATGACCATTAATGAAGGTCTAGTGGATGGCTAACAGAGACGTGGAGCAGAAGGGCAGGGCTGATAAACTGTCAAACAGATGGGCTACCTTTTGTGACCACAGATCTACATAGTGCAGGTGTTTCTGGTAAATTGGCCGAATAAGAGTATGTACAAAGTCCGCGTGTCTTCTAAATGAGCAACTCTGTAGTGCATTTTTAATGTACGGATATCAAAGCAGGTTCAAATTCACATGCCTGCGTTTTATCTTCCACTTGAAAAACATCCTCTTGAAGCAGGGAGGGCTAGCGATGCTTGGTCTTGATGGTGAAAAATGCTTCAAGGGAAGGCAATTACAGCTTTTCTGTGGCTTAAGAGGCACACAATGACCACACTGTCATGCGTTCTCCTGGACTGGCATCAGGGATGGGGGTGGGATGGAGGAGGTGCTGTCTTTATCTAACTTCAGCTGTTATTGAGATATAAGAGAAGGGCAGTCTTGTGGCTGACATTTGCTGTCAGTCAGAGGGAGAAGGAGCCCAGGCTGGGGGTCCTGGGACTCCCTGGTGAGGCCATGCAGCTGTGCTATGGCAGGCGAACACTGTCCATTCACAGCCTGGAAGGGGCAGGAAATTCCTTGCAAGAGCTGTAGCAACAGGGCATAGAGAGGGGGCGGCCACAAAGTCTGTTCCACACAATACAGGCTAGTTAGAACAACCTGCGTCAGTCATTCTGCTTCAGCACTGGAGGCCAGCAGAAGGGAGGGGTGAATTCCAGCCCTCAGCAATCACTGCCAAAGCTCTCTGTTCTGGATACAGGCCCTCTTGGCCAACCTTGATGCCTTCCCACTGCACAGGACAACCGAGGAAAGAAAATAAACATGGAGCCAAAAGGTGAAAAAAAAAGAATGGTATGCAGGAAAAATGCGAAAAATTCATAAATATATACAAGGCCTTTGGCGTGAAATATGTAACATCACTGTCACATCAAAGGCCGTGTTCAGATAGACAGCTCATGCCTGTAGGTGGTTGGATTCAAATCAGACCTCTGGATATGTGATACAGTTTGACACATTGGATCGGATTTAATGTGTTTCTGCTCATTATTCAGGGCGGTCCTCGACATCAAAACTTCAACCCCCCATGTATGAATCAAACATGGGGCACTGAATGCCCCTTTTTACCCTCACTGTTGATCTGAGTGTGCTGTATGTTGCTCCTCTGGTCCCGGAGGATGATATTTCGTCTCACTGTGTATTTAATGTACATGGCCAGGGTGGCAATGAAGCTCTACTTAACCTGACTTTTTGTTTTGCCCCTCCCTAGTCAGCATAATTATGCATGTGTTGTTACTATGGCAATTAAAATGAATCTGAAACAATATGACAACACAAAGCCGCTTTGGTCACTTGCGGCTTGAAATCTGAACACTCAAGTGTAAAAATCAGATTAAAGAATCAAATCCGATTTGCCCTGCGGCGGGAACAAAGCCAAAGCTTATGTCTCCGTTTTATTTATATCTTGTTTTTGTTTTTTTTGTTTAACACAAATTGTTCAAATTTATTGGAAAAAATGTGATAGCATTGATGTTCTTAAGAAACGTCTTTCCATTTTACAGTTCCTGTTTGGGATGTCCAAAGGGTTGTTAGAGCAGCAGCAGTGTCCTGGCCTGTTGTGCTCCACAGCACTGGAAAAGTGTACAAGTGCATGCATCATGCTGAATGACTTTGTCCATCACTGTTTATCTGACCTCTGTCCTTTTAATGACCCTGAAAGCCCCACCCCCCGAACACACATCCATACATAGCCATGCACTACATGTGTGCTCACACACTCACTCACTGTCCAGCAGTCAATATTTTCTGAAGGATGGCCTCCCCACGGAAGCGACAGGCAATCTCGTGCGTCTGGAGGCCGTGTGCAATGAAAGCGCTTGTGATTGCATTCGACCGAGCCTTAAAAAGACGTAATACATCAAACGGGCAACAGATAAAAAGCCATTGTGGGCAAGTTAATCAGCCAAGTGCCTTTCATGGCCACACAACCATTTGTCTCAATATTATAAATAAGGTCCCCGACACCATCTTTCATTAAAAAAGGCACGACAGTAAATAACTAGATAGCTAACAACGCTGCGTCTGTCCTTTTGTAACGGTTGCTATGGATTCGGGCTGGGTTGAATTGCTAGCCTTTGTTTTCTCTGGTAATGTGGGCGAGAGATAAAAAGGCTTTAAGGGCATGAATCGCTGCACGCTGTATTCTTCAGTACTTCAGTACTCAAACAAGCCTCCACTAGCCGGTAATCATGACTTAGCACTGCCGTTTGTACCGCTTTCATTCCATAATTTAGCATTGCCGCTAGTGCTGCACGTCTTTCTTCCCATAATTTAGCATTGCTGCTAGTATTGAGCGGCCTTCTTTTCTTCTCCTTCATGGCTTATGAAAACAGCAGGATGGTAACAAACAATAATGCTCTGGCAAAACTACTCGGCTCTCCAAATCTCTCCTGACGTGGCCTTTCAATCAGCTTAGAGCCACGAGAGGTTCGCAGCCAGGGAAAACAATTGGAAAGATCAATGAAAGTACATCTAATTTCATCCTCGGCTGAGGACCGACAAACAGTGCGACACAATGTGGCACATAATAAAGACTTTATTTGGACCCAGTCATATAGCAAATGGTGTTAGGGGCTGCGAGGTGAGGCGCATTTCAGCATCTGGTGTGTAGAGTTCGCAATAACCAAAGTGCTAATGATTTTACACCAGCATGAATTTAAAATTGCTTTGAAGAGGAAGTCTGGAACCGTCCCAGAGCCATTTTTGGGAAACACATGGAAAATGCTTTTACTGTTAAAGATAAAGTCGTTCTAGCGAGGTTGATAGCGATCTCCAGTTTTGCCTATAAAAGCCCAAAGCCACACGAGAGTCCTCAACAAACACGAACGCTGTAGCGCCAACATTCAGCTTCAGAAAAACAACTGACACGACAAATGAAGAGCGAATGGAACAGAACTGCCTACAACGGTGTGAATGAGAAGAGAGTATTTTAGAAAAGCATGAATGGAGAACGTTCTAGAAAAGCATGAATGGAGAACGTTCTAGAAAAGCATGAATGGAGAACGTTCTTGAACAGCGTGAATAATGGATAAAACATTCTAAAACAGTGTGAATTAGCAGAGAACCTTCTGGAACCTTATGACAGAGCAGAAAAAAAGTTAGTAAAAGAATATTCTAGAAAAGCAAGAATGAGGAGAGAACCTTTTAGAACGATGTGAATGAAGGACAACATTCTAGAACAGCATGACGGATGGAGAACATCCTGAGACATTATGAATGGGAAGGGAACATTCCAGACTCATGCAAATGAGGTGAAAAGATGCTACAACAGTGGGAATGAAAGAGAACATTCTAGATTAATGTGTGCATACCAGAACAGAGTATGGTTGAGGATAGAACCCTCTAGAACCGTGTGAATAAGGTAGAACATTCTAAAGCAGTATAAATAAAGACAGACACGTCGACCTAAGTATGCACAGAACAAAGAGCATCTAACTGAAGTCCTGACCCAGTGAAGAAACAGGAGCGGATGATTCCAGATGATCAGGCGGTGATCAGTATACTGGTGGTGCTGAATGCTGAGTGGTTGGAACTCCTTTATCTAGGCTCCTTGTATCTTTTGGCACTTTGCAGCCTGTCATAGTAAAACATTTCTTCCCATTTCTTTATTTTATCAATTCAGACATATATATTTTTTTTAACCAAAAGGTGTTTTAAAGCAAAAATGAGACTTTTGCACAGTACTATATGTACAATTAGCACCACAATAATCATTTTTCGTAAGTGTCCATTACTTGTTAGCTACATTTTCCCCATACCCCCAGTACAAAAATAATGAAACAATTTTGCCTGTAGAAGGCTGGGTTCGTGAAGAAGGCCTTGCAAGGAAAGCAGAGATATTACTCCAGAGCAACCCAAATAAAGATCAATCCGGCAATCCTGCAGAAACACAGACCCCAGACCCCAGCTTTGGAGACAATTTCAACATGGCTGAGTGGAGCAGTAACAAGGAGACAGGCCCTTTAACCAGCGCTATGGGAGACCACACTGAATTACACTGCGGTCAATATGGTGACACAATACCTAGCTCAAGGGTACGACCCCACCTCTCCGTCGCTGCCTCGGCTAATGAGCCTCCAGTGCTGAGTCTCCTGAGAGTGGAGGGCTGGAAGACCTCTCTCTCTCTTTCTCTCTCTCTCTCTCTCTCTCGCTCTCTCTCTCTCTCTCTCTCTCTCTCTCTCTCTCTGCCTTAACCCAGTCAGGCAACAGTCCTGAGGCCTTTGGACCATTGCCTAGGAGCCTTAACACGATTTTAACAAGCACCTTAACCCTTAGAGCCCTGGGGGCGTTGTTCTGGTTCCTGGATTGCTTGTTACTTTTTTAAAATCTGAAGCATTAAACAAAGTGTCCAAGTGCCTCATATCATTTTCTTCAGCACAACCTAGCAAATATGATAAAATATTTGTATAATTCATCCAACTATTTGCATACAACTAACCCAAAAAAACAAAAATAAGAAAATCAGTGAGAAATGTTTACAAAGCCAAAAGTACACACATTTAAAATCAAAAGTAAGTATGTTATGGAATGTATTCATTTACAGTTCCTCTTTGTTTGTGATGCTTCAAAACAGTGAGACACACTGCTTACACCTCCCCGCACTTTCACACACAACCCACCAACACACTGATCAGGCTTTTCACATGATGTGTTCTTTTATGCTTGGTTTTTTAGCTTCAGAAGTAAAAAAAAAAATTGTAGTTGTTTTGACTTTTAAATAGTTAAAAAAAAAAAATTCAAACACTGTGAAGTTAAAAAAAGTTCCAAACACTGTGAAGTTTGTATTTCTTTTAATAAAGAAAAGTTCCAAACCCTGTGAAGTTTATATTTAAAAAAATATATATATATTTTTATATGCCAGCACTGAAGGCTGTGCATTTACCCTAAATGCTGTCAGTGAATACACACTTCATATATATGCTTCCTTAGTGTTGCACCGGAGCAATGAAGCTAATGGAGCTGAAAGGTTACCTTGTCTTAGACGGCAAAAGTAAGAACTTATAAACAAATTAAAAGTACAGACTAAATTTAAGCTCCGGGCTGATGGACCAAATCTGAGGTACGTGAGAAGTTTTTAACATATTATCTTAGGCTGAACTTTTGCTTTAACCCTTTTCCAACTGAATAATGGGCCTTTTTTAATGTAGGTTACCTAAAACAGACAGAACTGCATTTATGGGTTCGTCCCAGCTGCATCCTAGAAGACACAGCATCAGGCGGGCTGCCGGCGAGGTGATAGCCCCGAGCAGCTCGGAGAAGAGCAGGATCTGGGTGAAGAGAAGGCCAGAATCACGAAGGACTTTTGTGCTTGAAGGAGCTCTTTCATTCTCCCTCAGTCTCGTCCGTGAACAGGACAGATAGTGCTGCCTCTGAATTATTAATTAGCAGACGACAAGGAGTCAGAATCGTGGGGAATTATCGTTAGGAAGGTCAACCACAGGTCTCCGCTCAGCAGAAGCCACTCATCCTTCCACTACCTCTACCCTTTACCTGCTGGCACACATACTCACACACACACACACACACACACACACACACACACACACACACACACACACACACACCCGCTGGAAATGAAAAATGCAGCAGAACAGAGATGCTCACCAGGGGAAAAGCATCTTCTGCCTTTCTGAACAAACGCAAAGAAAACGACAGCTTTACTTTTTTTCATAAATCTGTCTTTGCAAATATAAATCACCGTGAAAAATTTACAGCGTCCAGATGCTCGGCTTTAAACGAACAGTTCAGTCAGTAACACTAATGTTGCTAACAGTGAATGGAAGTGAGTAGTCACCCAGTTAGCACAGTATCATGTTAATAATGCTAGCAGGTGACTATTGGCAACTTTAGCATTATTGACTGAACTGTCCCTGCTACGGATTTAATCACAGAAATGGCCTACACTCGCCACCACACACTCACACGCTTGAAAACATTTGGTCAGTTCTCTGCATCATCCATTAGCCCCCCTTTACACCATTAATCAATGATCAGGACCCCCTACAGGACCACCAGTGGGCAGGTGGTTTATTCTCAGCACAGGAGTGACACTGACATAGTAGCAGAATGTTAGGGAGAGAGCAAGACAGAGAGAGAGAGAGAGAGAGAGAGAGAGAGAGAGAGAGAGAGAGAGAGAGAGAGAGAGAGAGAGAGAGAGA
>JBBPCX010000038.1:8638772-8657073 GCA_037974365.1 Hydrocynus forskahlii
TGGCCACTCCATGTTTTCCAGCTCACCATCTTGTTCTTTTTTCTGAGGTAGTTCTGGCAGAGCTTGGTCTTATGTTTCGGGTCACTATCTTGCTGTAGGACGAACCCGACCAACTCAGCACATACCAGAGGTACTGCATGGAGCTACAGAATTATTTCCCACTTTTAGGTAACCTTACCATTTTTAAACCTCTCGCAGTTCAGCACTGTCCTTCGTACCATTTCATGATATTCATTGGACTTGAACTGTTTGAATTTCAATAAAAAAAAGGCTTGAAATGCTGGGGTGTTTTAAAAATTTTGTATATATAAGTGCAGTATGCAGTATATACTGGTGCAGTATGCTATATGTAAAACATATGTAGGATATGATGTGTAAGAATGCAAAATTTAGTAATACACTATAAAATGTTGCAGTATGTAGTATAAGGCACAAACTATTGTGTGCTGTAAACAGCATATACAGGTGCAGTATGCAATATATAATGATACAATATACAGTATACTAGTGCAGATTGCAGTATATAGTATATACTGGTACAGTAGGTAGTTTAACATATGAGTACAGAATGCAATATAGAGTATAAACTAGTGCTGTATATAGTACAAATGGGTGTGGCAGGCAGTATGTAAGTACACGATATGCAATATCCAGTATACTTGGACGCAGCATGTAGTATACTGATCCAGTGCTGGGCCAAAATACAGTCCATGGCATGCATATCTTAGCTCAGTTTAACAATTATTTATCCATTTAGTTATTCTAACTATACCTTATTAATCCGTTTCGCCTTATGCTAATGCTGGAGAACAAGAATGAGTTGGGAGGGCTAAGCTATGAATTCCCATTGACAGCAACACATTGTTGTATGAATCAGAGGATGCGTCTTGTTGGCTTAACACTGGAGAAGCTACAAATACTCTGAGATGAGAACCAACCAGACAGACAGGCATTATTATTTCTGCTAATTATTCTTCGGCACGGTGAATTAAGATCAGAAATGTTTTTAACCACAAAGATAACACCGCAACCTTGAGAGGAGCTGCAGTTAGTATGTATAGCATGATCCTAGCGGGTTGGTAGAGCATAGACACTGAACGTAACGCTTGTCTTCGAAACAGAGAGTCTGTTCCATATTCATAGGCCTGAGCCTGTACTGTACAGCTGAGTGAATGCCCTTCGAGCCCAGAAGAGCCGGTGTTGGAAGCCACGTGAAAGGCAAATAGAGCACTAGTGAGCATTGCTTTGGACTCCCAGAGCTGCTGGAAGCCCCGATCATTTCTGAACACCAGTGGTGGGAGTGGAAGTGCCAGAGAAACCTATTAAGCATTGTCGGTCTTTGGAGACTACCTGTGATGTTTATGTGTAGGGAGCTCTGCCTGAGATTTCCCTTCTTTTCCGTTCTTTATGTCTCTCCTCCCCTCTGGGCCCGAGGCGCAAAGGCAAAGGCGAGGGGAAACTCCTTTACTTTGGCAAACGCTCAGTTCAAACCACTGAGGAAGTGCGAGATGCAAAGGGGGGGGGGGAGTGAGAGAGAGAGAGAGAGAAAGAGAGATAGACAGAGAGAAAGACATCTTGAAACGACTGATGGCATGCAGAAATGCTTCGGCGCATGTAAATTTCACTCCACGTTTACTCTTACATCACGCAGGCTGCCAGGCACCTGGCCTGCCGTCCTTTCCCTCTCCCTCTCTCCCCTCTGCTCTGAATTTGATTACGGCGGCTCATAACTACACATAAGAACACCCGAGACACGATGTTCCCCACTATCTGTCTGTCTCTGGGCTGAACTTAGCATAGCTGATTTATTACACGCCTGCCATGTTGGTGCCAATTGGAAGTGGCAGAAAAGCCTGCTGCTGAATCTTAATTATTGGAGCTGATTGCACAGCCCTCTCTCTCTCTTTCCTTCTCTCACTCTCTCCCTCTCTCTGTCTTTCCTTCTCTCGCTCTCTCCCTCTCTCGCACTGTCTCTCTCTCTCTCCTCCAGAGGAAGAGCCGCCCGCACAAAGCCCACAGAGATCTGGACGGAGTGAGCCAGATGGACGCCCATTCCCTCACTAAGAGGACTCAGTCAACACCGAGCTTCTTCATTCGTCCTTCATTTGCCTTTGGAACAGGCCAGCTAAATGTATGGCTGGTCAAAGCTGTTCCTTGGCCAAAGTAAAATTTACACAGTTTTCCTTCTAACCCTAAAGTCATCCAGCGTAGTGGAGATGTTCATAAGTCTGAGCTGAGTCTGGAATGACCGTACAGCTCCTTATATAGAAGTCCCCCCAGTTTGTGTTGATGCTCGAGGTGTCAGACGTCATGCTGAGCTTTGTTTGGGGTTCCTGTGTCACGTAGAACCAAAGTTACTGTAATTTAAAAATACAAGCAATCATAATAATAACTGCTACTGGGGTTTTTGAAATGGCATCACTTTTTTTTGAAATGGCATCACTTTTAGACTGTTTTACACCATTTCTGACATTTACTGACATAGTGGTGTAAAACACTGATACACTATGAGTTCTGAGGGTTAAAGGCAAGAGGCAGTCAATTTGAAGGACATGTCTAGTCTATATTCTGAATATCAAGTGTTCCTGATTGATGTTTTTGAAAGTTTTTGAAAGTTTTAAAGGAGTGAGATCTGTAACTTGCCAAAACTTCATCCAGACTGGTTGAGAAGCACTTCATTTATTGAATGTAGTTCTTCATTCCACCCATCAGACTGATGGTTTCTCTGGAATGTAGAACTTGTTATTTGAAGTCGCGGTGAACCTGACGTTGCGGCTGTAATGACTGTATAAGAGAACGCCGCTGCAGTAATGACTGCAAATTAAGACGGCAAATCTGGCAGGCCTAGTCACACATGTAGGGTTGGATATGAAAGGTGGAATTCATTTACCAAATTAAGGTTGGCAGTCACAACTGAATCTTTCTCATGTTTATTTCCACAGGCCGAATTTCGAAACTGTCTAGTCGCTGTTCAGTAAAAGAGACGAGTCCAAGTCGAGTCGTGAGTCACTGAGGGATTCAAGTGCAAGTTAAGTCCAAGTTTTCTTCTTTCATGTTGCACTGGAATGATCAGGCTAGTGTAGCTAACAAGTAACAGAAGGTTATACGTAGCTGTTAGTTTAGCTAATGCATTCTTAAATCATTGCATCCTAAGAAAATGCATTGCCCTATTTGTAAAAAGGGACAAAATTATAGGGAAAAAATAAACGTCAAAGGGGCTGCTACTATCTTTAGCTATTAGACATGTTGCATTTATGTCATTAAGCATCAGAAACCACATAAGCAAGTCAATTTGAGACTTGCTATGGTTTGAGGAAAACTAGTTGCTAGTGAATAGGCTACATCATTATTGGCAATCTTGGAAAATATCCTAAAAATGTATTTGTGGAAACTGATAAGGGTTACTGTTGATTTATACTAATTAAGTTCTTTTTTTCACATTTTCAGTGAGAACAAATTACCCAGCAAGACACTTGCAACAAGACATGTTCTATTTTTTTTTTTACCCATCTTTACCAGGCATGCCAGTAATTGTGGAGCTGACTGTAAGCTTTCATTATCAAGTGGTGTTAGGCAAATTTTTTGGAAGAAAAAAACATTGCTTTAAAAATGATTGGAAGACAAGAAATGTCAAAAGCTAAATACTCTGAAAGTCATCCAACAACTGCAAGCACAACGAGGATTCACACTCTAATTGGTAAAAAGAATATATATTAAAACCCTTCACACTCTGTGCTCATCACTGGGAAGAAATTATTTGCGTTAAATGGGAAATCGATGCTTTAAGAGGAAGAACGTCCTCCACCGTGGACGGTTGAAAGGGTCAGGATAGCTGGTGGGCCAGGAATAACTTCTACACGTTTTTAAAAAATCTCCTCTAGATCAGGTTAAATGGAATTGAACATTGGTCAAAGAGCATACGGAGGTCACACATGTATAATGTAACATCTTCTCAGGGCAGTATTACCTTCATGGCACCATAATGGAAAGCGGCATCAGCCAGAACGATTCCTTTAGGTGCATAATGGCAGCGTTATCGTGTAGTGTGCCGATAGGGCACTTTCAGTGGATCCCATGCAGTGCTTTACTGGGCAGCTCCCAAGAATACTGATTCAAGAGGAGAGAAATGCATCAGTTGGAGGGAACACTCACTGGAATAATCTAACCATCATCACACAATATTACGATTCTCTGAGGGTCTATTCATGCAAGCTAATGACAGTCTGCAAATATGGAAGGAAATATCCGTCTGTCAGTAGGTTTTCAGTGGATAATGGCTGTCACCGAGGCAGATTTTAAATCTGTGGACTTTCATGAGCAAAGGAACCCAAGAGGAACCTCCTGATGAACTCAAATGGACAGAGGTGCCGAGCTAACTTGCTCCACCAGATTGATACTCCAGAAAGGGTTCTTGGGTACAATGCCATAGAAGAACCAGTTTTCTTCTCTTAAGAGCCACTTAGTGAATGGAATGTATTAAGGACTTTAATGCCATGAAGACTTTTGTCAATGAGATGTACAAGGACCTTTATTAAAGGACCACGTAACTTAAAGGTTCTGTACTTATGAGAGACTTTCCGACACCACATTCAACTCAAGAACTTCTGAGGAACCTTTCTTTTTTAAGACTGTATCTGCCTGAAAACTCTTAAGCTCTCAGAGATGTCAGGCCCCACGATAAATCCAGTTCAGTGCCTGACACTAAAGCGCATTAACATCTTATCTGTTCTTGCTGGAGGGAAAAGGAGCCGCTGACTAAATCTGATGTTCCTGTGGGTGGCACTGTTTTCAGTAAAGGATTGAACGCCTATGACAGCCTGTAATTTGGGGCGTTGCGCTGGACGAGTGTGTAATGATACTGAAGGTACTGCGACTCTGACGTGTCAGATTATGTATGATGTACGATAATTAGCTGCAAATGAGCTAGTGTGTTTTTCATTTTTTTTTCATGCTTTTCTCATGTGACGTTATTTAAAATAGATGAACAGCTGCCATTGTCATATTGGCAATAGACCAAAATAAGAAAAAAAACCCCACTCTGGCGAAGTGCGAAGACAGGCTGTGTTTTTTATCAAGCCAAGCATCTACAGCTGTAATGTTGATCAATCAAATCTATTACAGCATAATCCACATGGGTCTCCAGCATGGATCAATGCCAGTGGAATGGACATTAGATTGGGTTTAGTGTCAGCAGCAAAGCGCAAGCATAGTCTTGGCCGTACATAATAAATTACGATGCATGGCGCAAATGTTTGGATGGGAAAGAGTCTCCCTCGGTGCATATGGCTCCCAGTAATTACACAGCAGCTTTGCAGGCTTAGCTTGAGACACGAGTGCGTGTGGGCAATCGTGAGAGCCCATTTTACACCTCACTAGCTTTCGATGAACTTATAAAGCTCTGGCGCTGAGGCCCTCCCTCAGCAAAAATGCAGTATAACCACTCTGATTCTCAGCAGAACGTTATATAAATTCATGAGGTTTTCTTCTCTCTATCTTTTGGATAATGACTGTGTGTCAGGAAGGTGATGGGGAGGGGAGTGTGGAAGGGGACTCTTTTTTTTTTTCCTTTTACAGTACACTCCCCCCCCCCATGGTAAATGCATGCAAGATCATTCCTAAGCCCACATTCTTATACCTTGGCCAATGTATAAATTAAAGTGAAAAATGTATTAATTAATTTGAACAGTTTTTCTTAGTTTTTTCTCCAAATGTAGTTGATTAAGACATGTTTTGTTTATAAATGTTTGCTTCTTTAGATTAGTAGTGGAGTGAGTAATTAGCATCAATTAGCATCATGCAGATTGCATGGTTAAACATCACACCCGCCTCAAACTGTGTCAATACATATAATAACTGGTTGGGAAGATTTCACACAACAAGCAGCAGTCATCATGAAGCTGAAGGAGCTTTCTGAAGTTCTCTGCGACAATATTATTAAATAAAACTCAAAAATCCTACAGAACCCCTGTACAGAACTTAAACATCCCTGCCAGTATTACTGGTTCAATAATATGTAATAATAATATGTAATATGTTATAGAACCACAACAAATCATCTTCAAACAGGCCTGTCGTGCAAGATCAGTCTCTCAGGAAGGTAAGAGAGAAGCTAGCAGGCACTCAAAGAGTTGCAGTATGACCTGAAAACAGCATTAACAACATTTACACAAAGAATAAACAAGCACTGCAATCATGGCTTTACCTTCACTCCACACATACACACACAAAAAAGGGCACAGTGCAAAAACTTGATTTTTAGACAAATCAGAGCTGCTGTGGAACAAGGCACTCTGTTCGGAAGAACAGAAACAGAACATTTTGGCAATAATTCAGCTCTTGTGTTTGGAAAAACATGTATAGAGTTACACATGTGATCTCAAGAACATCATACTTATAGTGAAGTATGAAGGTCGGAGCATCATGACATGGGGCTGCTTCTGAGCAAATGGTGCTGGCTTATAACATTATTGAGAAGTACTGAATAATATTAGAGAAGAATGTAATATAATCAACCAAGAGGAGAAGATGAACCTTTCAAGAACGACCCCAAACATATAACCAAAATAACTCATTTCCAAAAAAGGTGAAGTTGCTTTCATGGATAAGTGAGTCCTGACTTGTATCCTATTTAAAATTAATGGAGGATTTTGGAATCGGCCATCACAGGGGTACTGAATTTCATACAGGGTCAGAAACCACATAAGAGAGTCTACTAGGGATGACTGAACACCTCCACATGGATTGGGGCAAGAATGTGACATCATTTATCCATGCAGTTTGCACAAAGCTAATTGGTGGGATATAAGCTTAGCTACATTACACTCAAATGCCAAACTACAGAAGCAAGCCTTAGACGCCAAACATGTCCTCCCTCATCAGCCACATTTGGAACTATGGAGAAAACAGTGTCATCCTCGTCATACACCAGACATCAGCCACAAGTGGGGTTTAACACCCTTTGGACCAAAACCTGCACTTGTCAGAGGAATCTGAAGAGACCATTTCAGTATTTCAAAAGCTAATTACCAAGCCATTTCAGCTCATGATGCAATACCTCCCCAGACAGAGACATTAAAATGGGGACAAAGCAGTCTCAACAGTCTCAGCTCTCTCAGGTGAATGTGTTGAATTGTGTGTGTGTGTGTATGTGTGTATGGAGGGTGGGGTGTGAGTGGGACGAGGGTTATGATTACCTTATTTCCTTTATTGAACACCCAACCCGATCTCATGACTTTTCGTGCAGCCATCAAGACATAAAATCTATTCAAAAACGTGCTGCAATCACTCTTTAGGGCTTTTTTTTTAGGACAACGCTTCACTACCCTATGTATTTTAATGCACCGTGTGTAAGACTGCCAGTATCGGTGTAAACTGGTGACTGTTAGGGTCAGGGTCAGGGTTAGGGTTAAGGTTAGGGTCAGGGTTAGGGTTAAGATTAGTATTAGGGTTAGGTTCAGGGTTAAGGTTAAGGTTAAGGTTAGGGTCAGGGTTAGGGTTAGGGTCAGGGTCAGGGTTCGGGGTTCGGGGTTCGGGTCAGGGTCAGGGTCAGGGTTAGGGACTTTCCCCATCTCATGGCTTTTCAACTTGTTTCAACTTTGCAAACAAAAACGCTTAGGAATCAACTCATTATTGTTACACTTTTAGTGGGAAATGTTTAGTATATTTTCAAAATATTGCATAAACGTGTTCATTCATAGGCTACAACAGAAGACAACTTCGCATGAACTGGAGGCAAAGGCGGTGAAAAGCTCTTAAAGCGCCAATTTTTCACCAGTTAACGCAGATACTGGCGGTGTTACGCACTGCGCAGTAAAATACAAAGGGTAGTGAAGCGTTGTCCTAGCACGAAAAAAAAGGCCTAAAGCGTAATCGCAGCACGTTTTTAAATAAATTGTATATCGTGATGACTTCACAAAAACTCGTGATACCGGGCTATGAACACCACACACTGCAGTCAGCTCCATATGGCTTTGCTGCAGCTTATTTGGATTATGGCATGAGTGACCTCTTCAAAAACACAGGTTTAGTGGAGTCCGTTGCTCTGGACTGAGCAGATTATGATACAAAAAGATTATTATTTCCTTTATCAAATGGTTTGTTTTACATTACTAGTAATAGTTTGCTGACATACTTTGCTGAATGGACCATTTCTATTTAATTCTTGGACCATGTGTTAACATACAATGAAAAGAAATTCCACATGTTTTCTAAACTGAATCCATAATTAATGTAAAGAGAGTCGTTCAGACTGGGTTTGGGGTGAAATGCTCCATTCCAGAGATGGAATTGTTCACAGTGGTGGGGAATGGAGCCAGATAACAGAAGAGTTTGCGGCCTCTAAAGGCTAACCACACGTGAAATACTTATGAATGTGATGCCGGAGGGACTGCTTCAGGAGATTTTGGCCTTAAATGTATTTTTAAAATTTTGTGTTGGGCTGTGAATATAATAGGTAGGCCTTGAAATCGGACTAAAAAATTAAAAGCAAAATCAGAAGAAAACACACCTCTAAAACTATGTTAATTTCTGCTAGTGTCTCTTTGTGATTCTAGTAGTACATTAGTGCTCATTTTTCTATCTGAAACTTGTATCAGACATATTAACACATATCTGAACTTGTGTGCTGCATTTTTACAGTGACTCAGTTATGCCATGGCATACAGCTGTTGCAGTTCACTGTCTAAAACACACCCACTTGTTAGGCTGACACTCATATTAACAATGTTTTATTTAGAACTTCCAGAAGGCCCAGAGAAAATTAGTCCCACCCACTGAAAATCATTATGGGCTAACTCCATTACTTCTTAATAATCTTCATAGTTAATCTAACATGTAAGACATTCATGCCAGCTCCTGAAGACAAACCAATGGAAGAGCTTAGAAATATCTTCTTAGACACTATAGAGATCCAAATTTCTGTCAAGAATTTAACCCTATTTGTTTCCAGCCAACATAATTCCACTGAATTAAACAAACTAAAAAAATGATATGTTTTGTTTTAGGTCCCAGAAATTCTGGTAAAAAAAAAAAAAAAACGGGATAAATTTACGTTTATGTAATTGGAGTCGAACCACTCTGAAAGTCTTTGTTTACATCAGTGACTGAATTAAACAGAAACTCTGAAGAACTGTTGGAATCACAGTTTAAGAGTTGTTTTAACTTCCGTTATAAAATTGTCTTGTTTATAATGGTGACAATATGATCAATGCACAACAGTACTAGGAACAGCTGTGAAGAAAAAGATAATAGGTCCACAGATTAACTCCAGTGGAACGAAACTCCATGTTCTGACAGAAATGAACAAAAACTTGTCTCCTGCTTTTTAGAGATGCAAGATGTTTAAGGTTGTTACGAGAGTCACATTGCCGTACATCAGTATACTGCAAAATTTGTTTTTGGCTGATCTGGCCAAGGAATTTGCCATAAAACAATACAGTAGGTGCTTTTTGAAGTGGTGCGTGTGTCTCTGTGGTGTTATTGATATTCCAGTAGCTGCTGGTAATCTCTCACCAGCAACTGCGTTCAGGCTAATCTGTCCAGCTGCCAACATTCAGGCAGTAGATGAAACAGTGGCTTTGAATTGGGGGATTACCCCTCTCTATGGGCCTTGATTACATGTCATGATATTCTTAACACATCACATTTCCACTGAAGGTTCATTTCAGTCTCAGCTCCCAACGCACCCAATTCAGCAGGAGGCCTGTGAATGAGGGCAAAGACAGTCAGTTTACCCAAAATACCCACAACAACAGAACTGGTACAGTGTGTAACAGAGGAACCAGTTAAGAAACACCAGTCTTGGTGTTTCTATCAAGCAACACCCAATGTTTTCTACAATTAAAAAGGGATCTGGTGAAGGGGAAACACATGTACTTTTTAAATATAAAACATTATTTACTCACCACTATTATTTTTTTTACTATTTTACTACTTTTAATTTATTCTACGTATGTTAAGTGTTTTTTTTTTTACTGTGTAGACTTGAGAGTCGAAGAATTCCATTACTGGTAATGATGTTCCATTGTTATCTGTTTCTGACAATAAACTTGAAACTTTCAGATAGTTACTCATAATTAACCCACGGGTTCTACTTCTGTCAGTAACGCATCCACAACTACTATCATTTTCCCTCATGAAATCGGTCCCACCCTTTGCAAGTTATGATTGATTAGTCCTTTCACCTCCAAACTAGTTATCTTGGTGGTTAATGTAATGTGTAAGACCTTCAGTCCAGCTCCTGAAGGCCTAACCAAGGGGAGAGGTCCCTTAGCACTATCTACTTACATGCCACAAAGAAAAAAAATCAGATTTTCAAAATGATCTTTGTGTTGGTTACTCATTTCTTCAACCAGTTACTCATCCAGCATCTCAGAAACATTTCACTTTGCAGTCACTTTTAGATGCATGAATGGAAATAAAATGCTTCCAGACAATCAAAACAAGGAATCAAAAACCATCCCTATCAAAAAAAGTGAAGTCGCTTCATGAATCAGTGAGTACCAACTTCATTTAAAAACGTTCTTTCATTCTTATTTACAGCTTTCGAGTGTTCAACTAATTGTTCCTACCAAGTTGCACTGGATGTGCAAATTGTTTTTTTTTTTTATAACATTGTCTTTAACCGAACTGGTCAGTATTAGTGAAAATATTGATTACAAAACTTCTGAAATGAAGTGCAAGCAGACAATTAAACAAGGAATCAGATGTAATAACCACATCTATCCACAGCAAAAAACAAACAAACAAACAATCTGTAATAATGTAATCTAAATAAATAAAGTAACAATCTAAAAACCTAATCTAATAAACAGTCAAGTGATAACAATGCCAGTTGCCTGTTGCGAGTTAAGGGGTTAGAAATTCTCCTTCTGCTCTCCAATACGCTGCTGTCGCTACTGCTAGCAGAGGGAGAATTTTCCAACACTGCTTATTTGAAAACAATGGAATATCCTGTTCATCTGTCTGCTGTCCTAAAGTAAATGCAGCATTTAAAGAGTTCTCAAGAGATTAAGAGAGAAATGCAATGAGACTAATTATGTTGGTCACAATGTTCTTTTTACTAACAAGAGACAGATTTCTTAATTCTTTCTGCCTCCTACTCTTTTTTAGAGCTCCCATATGATGCTTGTTTCAGCTGCAGAACAGGAAAATTAACCCTATATATTTTTAATTCTTTAAAGTATTTAAAAGTAATGTCATCGTAATTATCCAGTAGTTACAGAGTTAATTAACTAATACAGAGTTAATTAACTTTTTAACTCTTCTGCATTCACAAGCTTGTGCACTTTGATCTCAAAAGGTGAAATAAAAGTTTCTTTCTGTAAAATAGCCTCTGTGGACAACAGTAACTTGCCATAGAAATGTCACTTCTTTTTCCTAATGTAAATGAACTGAAAGATCTGCACTTTCCACACAATTCCTTGTCTTGTTTTAATGAGCTATGAGTGGCAGCATTAAAAAGATACATATAAGCTACAACATGCATTATTTAACTCTGACAGTAACTGTTACCTCTAAGGGTTAACTCTCAATCCATAGTCCAAAACTATTTCAAAATTATTTTGGAATTGTGTAAAACAGTCTAGAACCGGTGTTTACACTCAGAACTCAGAGTGTATCAGTAAACTCTGATTTCAGTAAATATAACTGGTGTAAAACAGTCTAGAACCGGTGTTTACCCTCAGAACCCAGAGTGTATCAGTAAAATCTGATTTCAGTAAATATAACCAGTGTAAAACAGTCTAGAAGCGGTGTTTGTTCTCCTACACTCTCATCGTTTGCTGCTCTTTCTCTCGGCGCGCCGCCTCTCGGGCGCTCTCCGGAGCCCCTCCCTCTGTGGGTTTTCCCCACCCACTTGTGGGCGGAGACTATCCTGAAAGTTCTCCTGAGTTCAAAGATCTTGTGTTTTTTTCTGTTTGTTTCTAAGACCTAAAATGTTGTTCTTTATGTTCATTTGTGCGTGATGCTGTTTTCAAAAAGCCCAGTAGTGGTTTTTATTAGTATATGTTTTTAAATTACAGAAACTTCGGTTCTGCGTGACCAAACAAACCTCAGCATGATGTCTGACACCTCGAGCACCAACACAGACTGGGGGAACTTTCATAGTTATTTGATCGATGCTGCTTATGTTGTAAGTGTTAATAACTGTTTAATATTGCATTAACAATGCATGGCACTACACAGTGAATGCTAGTGATGCATTCACTTTTAGTGAGTACAGAATGACCAGAGGCGAGGCAGCATATGAGCACATTATGAGTAATGAAATAACGACCAAAATACTCAGCCCACCCTCCGTCTGACAGGTGTTTTTGTGATGCCACTAAAACACCATCAGTGCATCGTGCCGTGTTGCAGAGAGGCTGAAATCACTGTAAGAGAGACACAGCCGACCTTACAGCCACTCTGTAACCGGCCTCACACAGTCAGACATGGGAGGATATTGGGCTTTGAGTAAAGCATTCCTAATAATTATGTAATGGTAATGACTGTGTAATAATGTGAATAACGCATTTAACAACGTAACTACTGTTGATCACTGTAATTGCTTATATGTAATATCAGTTTTTACTGAAAGTGGTTATTATTATTATTATTATTATTATTATTATCATTATTATAACTGGAATTTTGCACATCTTTTCTTCCATTTTGAAATATTGGCATGATAACTTTGTTGTCAGGTGATCAGGGGCCAAGTATTGATAATTTTTGTGGTCAAGTCAGCTCTGTAATGTATAGGGAGAAACAGAGAGGACGGTTGAGTCGCCTTCAAAAAGTGTTGCAGAGAGAGAGTCTGTGATGTCACATTTTCTTGTGGAAATGCATCTAGCTACTTCAGTAACATTGTGAGTCCAGCTGTAACTAGTGGTTACATTGTTGTTGCATGTGGTGTTAATGTGTTTTTACACACTTGTTATAGTTGTTTGTTTATTGTTTGTCTGTTGTCTATTGTCTGTTGCAACTTGCACTCTGTTGAATGTTGTATGTTGCTACATGTTCCATGCACCGTGGTCCATGGAGAAGCGTTGTCTCATCTCACTATGTACGTGTACACAGCTGCTGATGACAATACAGTAACCTTGAATCTTTACATAATGCCCTATAGTCTCCCATGTGTGATCAGATGAAGCATGTTAAAGGGTGGCTGTAAGGTCAGCTGTGTCTTGCTCACAGTGATTACGGCACCTCTGACAGAGTTTTAGTGGCGTCACAGCTCTGACTTCCGCAAAACACTTGTCAGGCGGTGGGTACATGCTTCGTATTTCGCTCATTATTTCATTACTCATGCTGTGCTCATATTTTGCCTCGCCTCGGGTCATTCGGGCTTTCTTGTGTGCTCTGCGCGAGCGAATAGGTGTGACATGAAAAATGGATGAAAGAGCATTAGCTGTTATTAAAATGCTGCGGCAGCGTGTGTGTGAGAGAGAGAGAGTTTGTGGTGGGGAGAGCATTATTTTTACAGCGCTTCAGGTGGATGTGAGTCATAAATGAGAAATGAAGGGCTCTGAAGCATGAACTTCGCGTTTGGATGATCTGTCTTTGTGTGGTGGTACAGAATAGCCGATAGTGAGAGTGTGTGTGTGTGTGTGTGTGTGTCTCTGTGTCTGTGTGTGTATGTATGTGTGGTCGGGGGTAGAGGGATCTGTCTCATAAAACGTGGAGGTGATCATCAGCTAGTGCATAAATGACAGCCCCCTCATTAGCATCATCCCTAGATGAGACTGAAAGTCTTGACCAGCTGCGTCCAGCTGCACTGCCCAGATGCTTTTATCCATTTTTAACAGATGTAGGCAGTTGTAGCACTGGGAGTCTTGCCAAAGGACTCATGATGGTGCTCTTTCCCAAACGTCAAGCTGCTGTGTGGAAGGCTGCTGTGTTATCCCCTATGCTTTCCTGCTTAAACTTACTTCATTCAGTCTTAAAGACAGAGGTGCAAAAGAGCTTGTTTAATTCTAAGAGGTAAAAAAGTTTCTGCTTGACCCTCAGTTTACTTGTCATTGGAATAAGCTGTACATAGAATGATGTTTTGAACAGATCTTTAACATATTTTATTACAATTTTTTTTTATTGTGTGTGTAAGCTAAATACTTTCATATGTGTTTGTGGATTTTTGCAGTAAAGAAAGAGAGATTTATAATGGATTTTTGGGGGGGTGGGGGGGCATCAGTTGTGTCCAAATAGTTGGTTGAATTATAACAAAAAATCATTTTGGCTAGCTTGTGCTGAAAAAAAGGATAGGAAACACAATGTTTAAGGCTTTAATTATTGGAAAAGAACAAACAAAACATAAACAAGGAAAAATATCCCCAGGGTTCTTTGAGTTAATAATGTAATAATAAGCAGAGTTCATTGGTAGTTTTTGGCTTGGTAGGTTAGCTATCGGTTTGTGGTTTTATAAGGTTTAATAAGGCACAATAATGGACACTTAGCAAGGTTTTTGCAGCCGTCCAGGTCAATTAAGTGCCTAGTAGTAGTTCTTCAAGGTAACCGGATGTGGTTTAATCTTTAACTCACTGTGGCTCAGAAGTTCCTCAGGTGAACAGCAAAACATCTTCAGGATTAAAACACAAGTCTGATCACCTTGACCTGGACTTCTCTATCATGACAATCACAGCTCAGGAAGGTCTTGATAATTAATGGATGAGCTGAGCAGAGATTCATCACGCTGTTTATTAGGCAGAGCTGATGTGTTCTCTCTGTGTTCAGAACTTTAATCCCCTTGCAATTTTTTTTTTTGCTTTTTCATGACCTTAAACAGCCTGTAAATTTTTGCTTTCATCTTAGACAACCTCAGGCATCTGCCCATGTTCACCAAACACTTCCAAATGGAAATGGATTTCTTTTGCAGTAAGTGTCTATGTGTTAGGTGAATGATTGCTTGTTTTTTGTTAATAAGCTGAGCTTTTTTGTAAATTTTTTCAAACGAATTGTTCATACTAGAAACCCAGACAACAGATGTTATGATGTTTGTGATAAAAATCTGAAATGGATGCCTAATGTCTTTCATTAGGAAGCAAGAACTTTTAAGAGCATGTCTCAAGGGCACCATTTAGTCATGAAATTGCCACACTGAAATGATGTTTTACATTTGATGGCAATTTCACTTTGAGACATACCTGTTTCACATGTCTGTGGGTGATGAATTGTTTATGGCTGTGTGAATAATGTGACTTGTTAAGATTTGCCAGAGTGTTTCAGAGCATGTTGCAAAAAGATGGACCTTAATATAAACGCTTATGTCAAACAAACATTTTCAAAACTGCATCATCTCATTTACATTTTTATTTAGTCCATCTGTTATTGGACATTAGTGAGGTAACATCATCTTATAATGTCTAAGACACTCTTTTAAGGATATTTTGTAGCAATTTTTATAGAAAGATCTTAATCAGAAATAACCAGAACAAGATTGGAGGCACTTAAAATGAACTTAAACCATACTAAGAATGATACATATTCATGATGTACATTTAAAACCTTTGGTTATTTCAACACTAGGTAGGCAGGTTTTATTCTTAGTTCTAGTCATAACTGTGAGGAATAGACCCTGCAAGCCATTAATGGGATTTGTTCTAGTATGTTAGTTCTATGCTAATACTGGTGCACATGTGGCTGATCCACAATTGACACAGACATTTGAAGCTTATAACACATAATAGTGAAGTTTGTAACAAACATTAACAGATATTAGTGTTTGGGTGTTGCAGTTTTATAGTGACTCTTTCGGTAAAGAGTGATTAACTGACTGAAACCTGCTTACACTACAGCTCTACAGTCAGTGATGTATCTAGAACTGACTGAAACCTGCTTACACTACAGCTCTACAGTCAGTGATGTATCTAGAACTGACTGGAACCTTCTTACACTACAGCTCTACAGTCAGTGATGTATCTAGAACTGACTGGAACCTTCTTACACTACAGCTCTACAGTCAGTGATGCAACTAGAACTGACTGAAACATGCTTAGACTTTGACTCTACGGCCAGTGATGTATCTAGAACTGACTGAAACTTACTTACACTACACTTCTACACTCAGTGACAGATCTAGTTAATCTAATGTGTAAGACCTTCAGTCCAGCTCCTGAAGTCCTAATCAATAGGGGAGCGCAAATACAGTACTTTCTAATTCACAAAAGTCACTAGGCCTTCCCTGGGGTTCTAGATGGTACTGAGGCCCCCCCTTGCTTCTAGATTGAGGATTTTTGGAGATCAGGATAGGCTACAGAAGCTCCGTGAGAAGCTTCATATCATAAGGAACATTTGCATAAATACAATATAAACACACTGAATTAAACTAAACCCAGAAATGAAACGGAATTCAAATTGTGGCATAAATGACTAAATTAGTGGATTACTTCCTTCCCAAACATCTGTGAGAAGATTAAAAGTTCTAATTGGTCACAAAAGTTCATGGAAATGAGTGAATATAAGTAACCTCTGATCTTTTCAGACAGGTTCATTGTTAGGCCAGGTTTCATTAATTGTAGCCTTGTGAGCTGATGCATACAATTTTCAAGCACAGTGTGATAAGCCGCAATGAAACTGTAAGTGAAGCTCTCTGAGGGGAAATCCATGGGTGAACGTGATACTTCTAACACTAATAATTAAGAAAGAGAGGTTGAGGGTGAAAAATCTTAGCAAATGCGTGAGTGTATCATTAAACCCATCACTCTGGTAACACTTTCTTTTACAGCCTATTAAGTTCAGTGTGTTAACTAGGTCAATGTGAAGTAGAAACTCCAAAGAAAAAATTCATTCTTTGATGGTAAGACCAGAGGAAGTTTAACTAAACTGCACCTTTTCAGTTCCGATTTGTCAATGGGGCATTGTTGCTCTCACCACGACTGTGCTTCATCTAATTTCCACGTTTTTATTATTTCTAAGATCCAGGGCTATTCATTAAACATTTGGGGCTTTAACCCCGACCTAGTACTTTGGAGCTTCTAAGTTGGTTGCTAAAACCACTGGCATTACCTGAACAGGATAGTCTACAGGCCTGGACATTTTAGAACCAGCCAAGAGCCACACGCTTCATGCCAGCTCCATAGCAAAGCCACTGTTTGCTAGTAAAAAGTAGAAAAGGTAAAAGAATACCAGTGGTTTTCAAATTACAAGCTGCTGTGTTTACTTGTTTATTATTTAGTACTCTCAACAGCAGCTATTCTTCCTGGGTCCAACAAGTACAGAGTACAAAATAAAATATTAAAAATCATCAAAATGCAATAAAAAAAACTAAACAATGAACAAAGTACAACATAGTAAAGAAAAAGCAAAAAAGACAAGACCAAGTGGGGACAAAAGGCAGAGAAACTGAACTGAGCACTGAGTGTATATACATAGATATTCATTTTAAATGAAAGCAATGGGAGCAAATGTTTTGTGACAAGCTGCAAAGTGCCTAAAGATACAAGGAGCCTAGATAAAGGAGTTCCAACCACTCAGCATTCAGCACCACCAGTATACTGATCACCGCCTGATCATCTGAAATCATCTGCTCCTGGTTCTTCACTGGTTCAGGCCTTCAGTTAGATGCTCTTTGTTCTGCTTGAATGATTCGTACATAGGTCACTGTGTGTCTTAACTAACAAAAACATTCCTCTGAAACTGGTCAGGTTCAGGGACTGGACTGGAAATAAAAGTCGTTGAAAGTCCTTCAGAAAGCCTGGAGAACTGTTCCTCAAGACCACATTAACATACAAGAAAGTCTGGACCCTTGGAAGTAAAATATAAAGAAATGAGAGGTGGCTTTCGCATAGTACTGTGTTTTATATGTATGAATAATATATATAAAACACAGTATGAATAAGGAATGAATAATAAATAAAGGGCTTTTCACATAGCAAGCTACAATCCCACATCCTATGTTTTTTAATATAAATATAAAAAAGGTAACAACTTCTCATTTCACAGGTTAATCTGATCTAAGGCTGGGGAGGTCATTACACCTACACATCACACACAACCCCAAATACACACCTACACATCCCACACACACACAAACCCACACACACATACCTACACATCACACTCACAACCCAATACACACATACCTACACATCACACTCACAACCCAACACACATACCTACACATCACACTCACAACCCAACACACATACCTACACATCACACTCACAACCCAACACACACCTACACATCCCACACACACGAAAACACACATACACACCTACACATCACACACAACCCTCCACACACATACCTACACATCACACACACAACCCCACACACACACATACACATCACACACACAACCCCACACACACACATACACATCACA
>JBBPCX010000038.1:8660645-8671767 GCA_037974365.1 Hydrocynus forskahlii
AAGTTGGAAGCATGGTGTTGTCCAGAATGTCTTGGTCTGCTGAAGCATTAAGATTGTCCTTCACTGGAAGTAAGGGGGGGTCTAGCCCAAACTCTGGAAAAACAGGCGTGTCCCAATATTTTTGTCCACATAGTGTATGTTTCATAATTATTGATAATTATTATTATCATTATTAGTGATCAGTTTTTAGAGTGTTTGTATTGTTGTTGCAGTTTTGCTGTCATCCAGAAGAGCAGCATCCAGCGACATCTGGACACTCGAGTCCCATCTGGATCCAATTAGCTGGTGTCTGGCGGGGCGTTGCGAGCCGAGTCCCTGACCGCTGTGATCGCTGTGTTTATCCGTCCTGGCAGCTTGTTGTGTCATGTCGGCTTTCCTGGTTCTGCGGCTGCAGCTGACCAGATTGGACCTGACGGGGCTGAAATAAGCAGAGCTGTCGTTTTCTCTCCTCCAGGACGAGCGCGAAGCCCCAGCCGCTCCACTTGTGTCAGTGTGTGTGCAGGTGTGTGTCTGTCACACTGTCAGGGGAGGAAGACTTTCTCACGCGCACTTCATCCGCCCACTTTCTTTCACAGCAGCCAAACCGGACCACCTCTCTTTATTCACTTTAGCCACAATTGTCCCTTGTTTCCTGCCTAGTTACAAGCACAATACAGGACAACCAGTCAGAACAGAGATCATTTACATACTGTAAGCCTTATGCAAATGGTATAAAACCATTTTCTGCCACCAACGTTAATATTAGAAAATATGCAAGCAAACAAAAAAGCGATAAAAAGTATCAAGATTTGTTTTGTAGTTAAGTACACAGGTTTGGTTCCTGATTTGGAGGGAAGACACACAGTGACCTACGTATGAATCATTCAAGTAGAACAAAGAGTGAAGTCCTGAAGTCCTGAACCAGTGAAGAAACAGGAGCAGATGGTTCCAGATGATCAGGCGGTGATCAGTATACTGGTGGTGCTGAATGCTGAGTGGTTGGAACTACTTTATCTACGCTCCTTGTATCTTTAGACACTTTGCAGTCTGTCACAGTAAAACATTTCTTCCCATTTCTTTCATTTAATCTTCTTAATATGACAGAGATAAGACTGATAGACAGAAAATAGTATTTTTGCACCAACAAGGTGATTCTAAGTAAATGTAAAGAATTACTGCCCAGTAGGGGGCTGGTAAACCCCATTGCAATGACCTCTTTCTGCATTCCCTGTAGTAATACCACTGCAAGTGCTTGAACACTGGAACCATATTTCAGTCAAAATATTTGGACCCCCCCCCATTTTACAGTGTCCTCCAACTGTGCAACAGACTGTCAAGACAGCATTTCTACTGCATCTTTCTCGTCATCACTTGCGCCACTGATAGCCTTTGTAAAGTCTGCACAGTTTATGACCCCTTATAACTTCAAACACCTCACAGTTAAAGTCATGCACTACATGCACTTAGTCCTTGTTTTAAATATGAACTATTTTGTTGCTTTCGCCCCTCATGCTCTTATTGCAGGCTTCCACCTCGTTCTGTATGTCATGTACTCGTATAATTAGCGAGACAAATGTATCTATTTATGTCTTGGACGTTGCTGTGCTGACGTGAATTACTGTGAGCTTTCGAATTTAGAGAGATTTGAAGACTCTTTATGCTAAAATCCCAAAACATTCGACACTGAGCCCTGTTGCTCTGTACAAACTCTGCCCATAAGTGTGCTCATCTGTCGGACAAGCTTTAAAGGATGTTGGGAAAAATCTCAGTCACTCTAATGAGAAACTGTCTCACACAGTTTTTGTTTAGTTTTATTACAACCTGGAATTAAAATGGGATTTTTGGGTGAGCATCATTTGATTTACCACTTTGAAGGGGCAAACAATAATTACGGCTGCAAGTCTCTTGGAGTATGTCTCTTTTAGCTTAGCACATCTAGTTAAGCTAAAACTGGGTTTTTGATGATGTACAGCATGCCACAGAGTCTCGATTGGACTGAGCTCTGGGCTTTGACCTTCAAACCACTCCAGTGTAGCTTTAGCAGTATTCTCTGGTAAACTGAAACATGTTTTCTCAAGAACTGCCCTGTAATTTGTGCAAATCATCTTTCCTTCAATTTGGAATCTGGTTTTCCTGTCCCTGCTGAAGGACAAACTCCTCCACAGCGTGATGCTGCCACCACCATGCTTCACTGTGGGAATGGTGTTCTCAGGGTTAATGGAAGTTTCCCTTGATGGCCAAAAAGTTTAATTTTGGTCCCATTTGACCAGAGAACCTTTGTCTAAGTGTTTGGGGAGTATGTTGGGCAAAGTCCAAACCTGTTTTCTTGCCACTCTTCTATAAAGCTCTATGGAGTGTATGGCTGTGGTTCTATGGACAGATACTTCCATCTTCACTGCAGCTCCTTCTGTGTTATGATCGGTGTCTTTGTTGTATCTCTGATTTCTGTCTCTAATGGTGTTATTTTCCTGTGTGTGTCCCAGGATTGTTTAGGCCCTCTTCCCAGTCCGTGGGATTCCAATCTGGCCGACCTCCCCTTTCACACAACCGCCCAGACAGTCTGCAAGTTCTGCCGCCGCGGGCCGTGGAGGATGAGCGATGTCTCCACACTGGACTATGAGCTGCTCTCTCCAGGGCCCCTGCTGGCTGGGGCCCCCAGCAGCCCCCCGCTGGCCGGGGACGCGGAGCAGCGAACGGCCTTCGCTTTTGTGGGCCTGCTGATGCTCTTCCTGCTCTTCCTGCTGGTGCGCTGCTTCCGGATCCTTCTGGATCCATACAGCCGCATGCCTGCCTCCTCCTGGACCGACCACAAAGAGGGCCTGGAGAGGGGCCAGTTTGACTATGCGCTGGTGTAAAGCATCGCTCCGCGATGGTGGACGGACCAAGAGCCTCCACTCACACCCTGCCTCTGCCTTAGCTCCCTCTGTGGCCGGCCCTGGCTGGAGTCACCGTCCGCCTCGCATCATTTAAAATTCTACTGTAGTTACTCCTCAGGGCTACAGGGTTCCCCTTACAGCAGGGCTGCCCAAACCACCACCCGCAAATTATCTTTTCTTTCAACCAATCAGAGCACACGACCGGGCAAAGGTTTTTGCACACACAGAGATTTTCTACGTTACTCACAATCTTTACTAAAAATACACTCAGTATTCTTTGCTCACAAATACATTTTCAGTATTTTCATAATTTGATTTCCTTTATTAACCAGTAAATGTCATATTTATTATGCATCACTACTGACCTACAAAAAAAACCCTAATATAATTATAATGATAATGTGGATCTCCAGACGAGATTAAGTGCTGAAACAGTAACGAGCGCATTTAAAGTTAAAGACAGTCTAGAATTTGACTCTGCATCACCAACAACCAGTTCATAGTAGTCAGACCTACAAATAGATTCTCTCATCTTAGAACCTACAGATTCTCTCATCTTAGAAAGGAAACTGGCTTTATTTCACACATTTTCATTTATAGTTGTTCACTCAGCTTTCCAATAAAAATCAGCTGTTTATGAAATAAATGTAGTGGGAAAACATGTGGTGTGCAAAACCTTTTGACTGGTGGTGTAGATGATAATGAAGGTGTTTTGGGAACACCTTATTTTGATGGTCTGCAATAGATGCTCATGTTATCTTTAAATGAGTCTGCTAGCTAACAAACAGTGTTAGCTACTTAGCAAAATCAGCTGCACAGAGCAGAACAAAACGTTTGCTAAATAATTACGTTAGGCACAAATCAGCATCAGTCTTTTAGCTTCCTCTAGCAGTGGAAAGTCACATCAAAATGTGTTCTTATTTTTGGTCTGTCTGGCAGTGTAATCCATTTTTATTTAATTGCTTTGCAGTTGTTTAGCCTCATGGCTAGGCTAAAGCTACATGCTCCTCTTGCAAAACAACCCTATTTATTTCCATCGACTTTTCAAAACCACATTCCAATCACTAAGATCTAAACATTCAGAGTGGGCTTGGTGTGCAGAGAAAATTACCAACTTGGATTTCTTTCCAGTGGAGGTGACTAATGAAGGTTTGTCTTATCTCATCTGAATGGAACCAGACGTCTCCAACACAAATCCAGACGTTTTTTTCTCTGTCCCCCATTGAAGCTCCATGTGTCTGAGTGTTTATATGGATGTTGATGATGTAAAATAGTGAATCTGAACTAAGTCACTTTTATTTGGGGACTATTTTGCCTCACGACGCCTTGCATGTATCCCTCCACCATGAATGAGTTTAGTTTTAGGAACAAAATCGTCTCAAAACTCTGGGAGAACAACGTCTCAGGCATCAGGTGGCGCTACCATAACCATTTGATGGAATAACTTTCTGTGGGGAAGGTTGAGAGGCAGACGTCTGGTTCCATTCACCACCACTGTGAACAGTTCTACGTAAGTGTCTTGAGAACGGTTTCACACCAGATCCACTCTGGGTGTCTCTGTTATGACAATAAGACTGTTGAGTTTTGATAGTTTTAGCACTGAGATAATCTATTGAGGACCAACAAAACAAAGCATGAGTGATAAGAGAGATTGGAATTATTTTGTATCCCTTATCGGATATTTCAGCTAATCAGGCCGGAATATTTGGGCAACCCCACATGCGTCCAGACTGCAACTACCTTCAACTGCAGCCCTAGACCGCGTAAATATGCTGTACTGTGTGACACTAATAGCTCACAGTGATCCCAGGATTGCTATGAATTAAATGTGCCCTCTTTATTACACCCCACATGCTACTGCACTGCTGGTTTTGTATATCTGCTGCCTTTGACCACCCCTAATTATCGTGTAATTCTTTTCCTTTCCCGAGGACGTGTCTGTGCTGTTTACTTGGTGTTTACATGAGCAGAATCCCCTTTAAAGTGTCACCTGGTCTCCTGATATTAGGCTCCCTCATGTTGTGTACTTGTATAATTAACAAGCCATATGTATCTATTAATGTCTGGGACGTGGCTGTGCTGTCTGGTCATTAGTCTTAGCTCTTGCCAAGCTCTGTCGTGACGTTTTAGGACCACTCAAAGTGCTTTATTTTTGTATAAGGACTCAGATTTGGAGTCTCCTTTTGCTAACCTTCGATATTCTACTCTAAATGTACGTCTGAGATCCTCACCATCTTCTCACTGGACCCGTTTGTGCTGAAGGGGGGTGGGGGGTTATTTATGGGGGTCCGTATTGCTTTGTGTGTGTGTTTTGGAAATATTTGTACTGTAAGTAGATCGGATATTTTTCCAAACTTTGTTTTTGCTAAGCCGGGGCAATTCTGTGAAATAAAACAAGGGTTTATGCACTTTTGCCGTTTCCAATATTCTCCAGTATATCCACGCGATCAATAAACCATTCCACCATTGAAACAGCACCACAGACACTTTAAAAAACGACCCATTTATGATTTATTGCCATTTTGGTGTTTCTTACAGAGGTACAAAAAACATTTTTTTTGTTGTGTGATATAATAGTAGCCGTTTGATCAGAAATGGAACAAATTGGAACCTTTTCGTGGATATTCTATGGCTCAAAAGTTTGTTTTTTGTTTGTTTCTACTTCTCGTTGTTTTGGGTTTTTTCAGTCCCACAATGATTACGGAGCTATTTCAAGTTTGCTGATGTTGAGATACAGTACAAACATGCACATTCGTTCTTTTTAGGGCTGGGCACATTAACATGTTATTATAGCGTAACGCATTATTTAATTAACTACAACAATTTACTTGTCGTGCGTTAACGCAGTTTTTTAAAAAGCCCATTATTTTGAAAGTTTGTTGGTTTTTTGTGTTTTTGTGCTTGAGGGTACCTTGTTTTTCTATAATAAACCATGAATGCCCTGTAGTGGCAGATAGCTTTGGTTTTATATTTGTTAAAAAGCTCCTTATTTGTTTAAAGTGTTTGCAAACCAAATATGCACTTTTGTTCATATAGCAGTACATTTCAAATAAAAGTGCGCAATACACTACTTTTGAATGTATTATTTAATGTTGCGTGTAACAATGCAATTAATCGTAGAAAACCATGCGATTAATCGCGATAAAAAAATTTGTGTTGGCCAGCATTCATTCTTTCACATGTTGTGGCAAAAATAAATTTGGATTAGAAACATGAAAAAAGAAAAAAAGAAAATACAAAAAGTATATAAAGTTTCCCATGTTAGACAAATGGTTATGCATAAATATTGCTCCGGCTGTTGGTACAGTGCAGGAACCTCGATGTTCAGGAAGCATCAGCTTTTTACTTTTTTTAGCACCAGAGATGAAAGAGATCAGACACCGCGGGATCAGTCTGTTGGGATCAGTCGGTTTTGCACCAGAGGCGCCGCCCGCAGGACAGCATCATGTAAACAGTGATGGGACGTCGCTCAGTGTCTGGCGGCCGTTCGACAGGAGAACAGAGTCAACAGCACTTTTTAAGTCTTTCTATCTTGCATTAAATTTGGTTTGACAGCCTAGACGCTCTTAACAACAGAAAAACATATACACTTGAAAATATACAATTTAATTTTCAAAAAAACTGCATATAGGTGGATTTGTGAAACTCCATCAGCAGATTTTATCTAATGAAGTATTGATTGACCTGAATCAGGTATTTGAGGAATTTGATGAGAAGGTCTGGGAATGATTAGGCAAACACACAGACATACGTATGTAAAATGTGACTCGCCCTGCCCATACATTCTTAAGGTGACTTGACCACAAACATCTAATCTTTAAACCTTCAGTACTTGGCTGCTGGTCTTTCTAACTATAAGCTGTATGCAGTCTCAATAGAAGGAGTCTAATGTCAGAGTTGGACGGTATGGTGTCAATTTTTCAAACAACCTCAGAGAAGAAACGTCCCCAAAATGCATGTCTAGTCAAGTAAAAGGGTAATGGGGCATTTGTCTGACGCTGTTATCCAGAGTGACTTACAGTCATTAGTTATAGGGACAGTCTTACAGTCATTAGTTATAGGGACAGTCTTACAGTCATTAGTTACAGGGACAGACTTACAGTCATTAGTTACAGGGACAGTCTTACAGTCATTAGTTACAGGGACAGTCCCCCTAGAAACACTGAGGGTTAAGTGTTTTGCTCAAGGACACAATGGTAGAGTGTGGGGGGGTTTGAACCTGCGATTTTGTGGTCATCGGGTTCAGAGGTAAGTGTTTTACCCACTAGGACACTACCACCCTAAAACGTTATTGTCATCCCAGCCATATACACAGTGAGGCAAAAACCCAAAATTCACCTATAATAATAAGAATAAAACTCAGAGGTGTCGTTTTCTGTGAGCAGTTTGAAAAGGACATGACATGCAATACAGATTTACCAGTTATGATACATTTATTGCTTATTTTTATAGTCTAAACACATAAATATACCCCCAAATATGCTCCCAAAACACTAATTTCATTTTAAACTCATTACCCTTAAAGAAAATGTAATGGTAAACCCCTATCCATACTGTAAAGTTTACACTGAACTCCTACAGTGCAAGAATGTAAATACTGATGTTACCCCTGTATAGACTGTACTGTAATTCATGCACGCACGTTTTCTTGGGTGTGCACTGTCATTTTCTTTGGTATAAGCAGGTAAATATCGTAATAAATTCATTTAATTTACAGTAATAAAAATACAGAGCTTTAAGAAGAAAAAAAGAAAAATTCATTTTGAAACATTCAAGACGCTCCGCGCGGGAAATTCTGGACTGCAGCTGCCTATCCACAGTGCTAAAAATTTTATACGGTTATATTTTAACTGAATTTACGTTAAAATTTGTTACAAAATTAGTAAATTGTATTTTTCTTAATAATTTAGCGCTAAAATGCATGAAAAATTATATATAGCCACGAAAAAAGCAAAAGCGATTTCTGCGAATTTGCAGGGGTTTCTGCAAGCAATTATTAGTTCGGTTCTAAGAAAAGTCCAAAATAATGTAGAAATACGTTTTGTCACATTAGTTTATCCTGAAAGTCGGGAACAGTTTTCTCCTCTTGTAATGTTCCTTTTTTAATATGAGAGTTTGTCCCAGCGGCAAAAATATATAAAATTACATTTGTCTGATGTTCACTCTGTTAGAGTAGTGTAGAGAAGGGGTTGTTCAGGGGTTGTTTTAATGATTCTTAATTATATACTAATTTCACAGTCTGAAATAGCTAAAAAATAAACAACATTTAGTGGAAAACATACAAACTCACAGTTTTAACATTTATTTCTGTTGGTTGTGTGTTTAAATGTTGATGATAAGAATGAAAAAGTTTCAATCTATGCAAATTCAAAGTCATATTTCAGAGAAGTTCAGTTTTGATTAAAGGTGGCATTAAATCTGTGGCACGTTTGTCAGTACTGTTACCTGTTGTGGTGATGTTGGTTGAGGTGCCTGTGGGTGACGCTGCTGTCCCATTCGACAATTCAAAAGGACAATAAATGCAATACAGATTTACCAGTTATGATATTTGCGATTTACAAAATGTTTTAGCAGCAAAAGCACACGTCTTTACACTCTGTCAGAACATCACAAGGAAAAGTCCAAAATAATACAGAAATACATTTTATCACACAAGTTTACCCTGAAACAGGAACAGATTTCCTCCGATTGTAAAGTTCCTTTTTTTAATATGAGGGTTTGTTCCAGCATCACAAATATATAAAAATTAGGGGTGTCACATGAGAAAAAAGCAAGCTCTGTGATTAATTAAATCTAAATTAATCGCACACATTTGTGCTCTAAAAGTATTTAAAAATGAAAATGAATTTTGGCATATAAGTGAATGAATAATCAACATTACAGACTTTCAGTGTCTCTTTTATTTAATAATTTTCTGCACTGTGCATGTGCAGTAACGATCACAGCAATTAAAAATATTACTTAACCCTCTATGGCATGGTGTTGCCTTCAGGCAACAAACCATTATTTTGGTCCATACTCTGCCCCTTTAATTAAAAAAAAATAAAACAAAAATAAAACAAGTCTGATGATAAGTCTGGGACCAATGAAATTTGAAGTGGGCGTAGATTTGACTTTTCATCTGGGGGTGGAACATTCCTTTTTGAGCCAATAGCTGAGTTGGACACACTGCTAGCAGAAAGTAAGATACATTTCACTTTTTAACATGTTTAAATTGAAATAATTTTGTATAAAAATATCTGTGATGCACATGAATATATGAAGAAGCATATTTGATTGAGTAAAGACACTTTTTGTCTTTATTTATATACTAAAATTTTAGTTTTTCATTTGTTGCCTCAGGGCAACATTGTGCAGTAAGACCACTTTTGGTTTGTTGCCTCAGGGCAACAACATGCTACAAGAGTACTAAAATGCCAAGGTGTTTTATATTATGTAATAAATTGAATAAATTGAATTGAATGAGGAACAAACAAGTAATAAATACATTAGAAGAAGTTCTATTGCAACAACAACAACAATTTCAACAAGTCTTATTTCAGCAAACATCAGTGGAGAAGAAGACCTAGTACATTCCAGTCCCGTCTGGATGCCACAGCCCACTGGATGGTCATGGTCATATTTTTTTCCTCTTAAAATAAAAATTCATGCCATAGAGGGCTAATATACCGAGGAAAAAAATGCTTCAGAAAGTACAATGATAGAACTACGTCAATTTATAAGGTGCAGTTTAAGACAATGTACATACAAGCATGGGTGTTCTGATGAATTATGCTGCCTTGTCAAAAAAATGCTACTTTTAAGTTTCTACAGTTTATAGTTAGTTTATAACACTGATAATGATGAGAAAAAGACATGCATAACTGGAGAAAAATATATTGTATTTTAAAATATATATTTTATATGCAGTCTATGGATTCATGCTACCCTGTTGAAAAATGCCACCTTGAAGCTTATACAGTTTATAAAGGCAGTTTGTAACAAACCTCCCCTTAATGAAAACAGTAAGGCTGCTAACAGATCTTTAGGGAGGGGAACAAACCATCAAAGCTCTTGAATCTGATCATAAAGTGTACCATACAAAAGCATCACATACCATACACACACACACACACACCCATACACATATACACAACCCCCCCCAGACACCCACAGTCCATATATACAGTCCTTGTTGTGACCAGCAATGTCCTTTTCTTATCCAGAGCCCTTTTGTCCCTCTGGCCCAGGGACCAGCTGGAACCTCCTGCCCTCAGTCTCTCTTCCGGATCTGCCCGGGAAGGGTGGGCTCCAGGACGGCACACCCACACCACAGGCCCCCTAAGACAGGACACGAAAAAACCCATCTGCTCCACACAGCAGAGCACCCATTAACACCCACACATAACATTAATTACTGGTGTTGCACAAATTCAGTAACTTTTCTTACTTGCGAGGGGATCAATTCTTATTCAGCATAAAAATTTACCGATACGTCATGGAGCTTGTTGCTGCTGCTAGCCTAGCCTAGCCTAGCTTCCCATGACCTGGAAACAGACCCGACTACCCAGTACTCTACAGCGCCCCATCTGGAGAGAAGCCAGTAACTGGCCCTTGACAAATAATATGCAGAATCCGAGAAAATCGATTTTATTAAAACGAGAAGAGCCTAGATCAGGGGTGTCCAGCTCCAGTCCTGGAAGGCCGTGGTCCAGCACGTTTTAGCGATTTCCCTGCTCAGAAACACCTGGCTCACCTCACCAGTGAATTGTCAGGTTTAGTGAATGTGTTTGAGGAGGAGAACCATCAAACTGTGCAGGACACTGTCCCTCTAGGACCGAAGTTGGACACCCCTGGCCTAGATAGATAGATAGATAGATGTTTAGAGGTGATAGAGCCAGTTTATACAGCCGGTTCTAACACTGAGAAATGCTACCATGAAGCAGGGTGCTCTGATGATTCATGCTACTTCCTTGAAGTTTATACAGCTTGAGGCAGCACAGATTTATGAGCATGCAGAAAGGCCCGGGAGCACATCTCGATGGGCAGCATGATTCAGAACACCAGTCCGGGTTAAAGTCAGCATTAATTTTTTTTGATGCTTTATTTTGTTTGTGATTAGTTGATCGAAATTAACGTGTTAATTTGACACCTCCAATATATAGGAACGTCAAGAGGAAAAGTCCAAAACAATGACATTTTGTCACATTAGTTTATCCTGAAAATCAGGAACATTTTCCCTCCTATAGTAAAGTGCCTAAAGTGCAACTATATATATATAAGATCGG
>JBBPCX010000038.1:8671867-8684824 GCA_037974365.1 Hydrocynus forskahlii
GGTGGCCACGGCCACCCCGTAGCTCCGCCCCTGCTGTGAGTTTTAGAACAGAAAGTGCTTTACTTTCGAATTTAGAGAGATTCGAAGACTATGCTAAAATCCCAAAACATTCGACACTGAGCCCTGTTGCTCTATTCAAACTCTGCCCATAAGTGTGCTCATCTGTCGGACAAGCTTTAAAGGATGTTGGGAAAAATCTCATTCACTCTAATGAGAAACTGTCTCACACAGTTTTTGTTTAGTTTTATTACAACCTGAAATTAAAATGGGATTTTTGGGTGAGCATCATTTGATTTACCACTTTTAAGGGGCAAACAATTATTACGGCTGCAAGTCTGTTGGGGTATGTCTCTTTTAGCTTAGCACATCTAGTTAAGCTAAAACTGGGTTTTTGATGATGTACCGCATGCCACAGAGTCTTGATTGGACTGAGCTCTGGGCTTTGACTAGATGATTCCAGGACATTTAAACATTTCCCTTCAAACCACTCCAGTGTAGCTGTATTCTCTGGTAGACTGAAACATAATTCTCAAGAACTGCCCTGTATTTTGTGCAAATCATCTTTCCTTCAATCTGAATCTGTTTTTTCTGTCCCTGCCAAAGGACAAACTCCTCCACAGCGTGATGCTGCCACCACCATGTTTCACTGTGGGAATGGTGTTCTCAGGGTGACTGTAAGTTTCCCATGATGACCAGAGAACCTTTGTCTAAGTGTTTGGGGAGTATGTTGGGCAAAGTCCAAACCTGTTTTCTTGCCACTCTTCCATAAAGCTCTATACTCCATAGAGCTTTATGGAAGAGTGGCAAGAAAAGTATGGCTGTGGTTCTGTGAACCGATACTTCCATCTTCACTGCAGCTCCTTCTGTGTTATCATCGGTGTCTTTGTTGTATCTCTGATTTCTGTCTCTGATGGAGTAATTTTTCTGTGTGTGTCCCAGGATTGTTTAGGCCCCCTTTCCAGTCCGTGGAATTCCAATCTGGCTGACCTCCCCTTTCACACAACCGCCCAGACAGTCTGCAAGTTCTGCCACAGCACAGTGTGAATAGCATGAAATTCTTGCTCTGCTTTTAACCTATTCACCAAGTGAAGCAGTAGGCAGCCATGAACACAGCGCCCGGGGAGCAGCGTGTGGGGACGGTACCTTGCTCAGGGTACCTCAGAGGTGCTTAGCAGTCTTGGGAATGGAACCCACAACTATTAACGAGCTTTTAAGTGCTGAAACAGTAACTAGTCCATTTAAAGTTAAAGGACAGTCTAGAATTTGACTCTGCATCACCAACAACCAGTTAATGGGAGTCAGACCTGCACTGTTACAGATTCTTTCATCTTAGAAAGGAAACTGGCTTTATTTGACAGATTTTCATTTATAGTTGTTCACTCAACAACTTTCCAATAAAAATCAGCAGTTTATGAAATAAATGGATAAGTGAGAAAACATGTGGTGTACAAAACATTTGCTAAATAATGACCTGTTAAGCAGAAATCAGCATCAGTCTTTTAGCATTCTCTAGCTGTGGAAAGTCACATCGAAATGTGTTCTTATTTTTGGTCTGTCTGGCAGTGTAATCCATTTTTATTCAATTGCTTTGCTGTTGTTTAGCCTTAAGGCTAGTCTAAAGCTGCATGCTCCTCTTGCAAAACAACCCTATTTATTTCAATTGACTTTTCAAAACCACATTCCAATCACTAAGATCTAAACATTCAGAGTGGGCTTGGTGTGCAGATAAAATTACCAACTCGGATTTCTTTCCGGTGGAGTTGACTAATGAAGGTTTGTCTTATCTCATCTGAATGGAACCAGACGTCTCTAACACATAAACCACTCAAAGTGCTTTATTTTTGTATTCAGACTTAGATTTGGAGTCTCCTTTTGCTAACCTTCGATATTCTACTCTAAGTGTACATCTGAGATCCTCACTGTCTTCTCACTGGACCCGTTTGTGCTGAATGGGGGGTGGGGTTATTTATGGGGGTCCGTCTTGCTTTGTGTATGTTTTTTGGAAATATTAGTACTGTAAGTAGATCGGATATTTTTCCTAACTTTATTTTTGCTAAGCCGGTGCAATTCGGTGAAATAAAACGGGTCTATGCACTTTTGCCATTTCCAATATCCTCAGGACATGGATGGGCGTCTTTCTCCCACGCGATCAATAAATCATTCCACCATCGAAACAGCACAACAAACACCTTAAAAACAACCCATTTATGATTTATTGCCATTTTGGTGTTCCTTACAGAAGTATAAAAAACATTTTTTTGTTGCATGATATAATAGTAGCCGTTTGATCAGAAATGGAACGAATTGGAACCTTTTCGTGGATCTTCTATGGCTCAAAGGTTTGTTTTTTGTTTGTTTCTACTTTTCGTTGTTTTGTTTTATTTATTTTTTTTCAGTCCCACAATGACGGAGCTATTTCAAGTTTGCTGATGTTGAGATACAGTACAAACACGCACATTCGTTCTTTTACATGTAGTGGCAAATAAAATTAGGATTAAAAACATGAAAAAAGAAAAAATAAAAGATACAAATAGTATACAAAGTTTCCCATGTTAGACAAATGGTTATGCATAAATATTGCTCCGGCTGTTGGTACAGTGCAGGAACCTCGATGTTCAGGAAGCATCAGCTTTTTGCTTTTTTTTAGCACCAGAGATGAAAGAGATCAGACACCGCGGGATCAGTCTGACGGGATCAGTCGGTTTGCATCAGAGGCGCCGCCCGCAGGACAGCATCATGTAAACAGTGATGGGACGTCACTCAGTGTCTGGCGGCCATTCGACAGGAGAAGAGTCAACAGCACTTTTTAAGTCTTTCTATCTTTCGTTGGATTTGGTTTGACAGCCTAGACGCTCTTAACAACAACAGAAAAACATCTACACTTGAAAATATACAATTTAATTTTCAAAAAAACAAAAAAAAGCATGTTTGGTATTATTGGTTTTTCAGCATTGAGACAGTACAAAAGACACACAAACATAAAACAAAAAAAATGTCACAATTGCAATCCATGAATCAAGACTGCATTTTTTTTCCTACAGCGTAAGTGTTGGAGTCGTTTAGCACCTTTTTTCTTCCCCCGAGAGGAAAAAAGAGAGTAGACAGGGAGTTGAACGGACCGGCATCATTGAGGTTGGATATTTGGTGGTGTGTGTGTGTGTGTGTGTGGGCATGGCTTGCCTGAGTTTCTGTACCGCTGAGGTCACTGTGGGGTCTCGCCTTCGATCATGCGGTTCGTGCGCATGCTGTCCATCAAGGGTCATCAAGGTGTTGAAGGAGGTGTATTTTAATTTTTTAAAAAAAGGACGGGTCAGTATTCGGGACCATAATAAAATTTGTTAAAAACTAATACTAACTAATACTGAAACTAATTGCAAGACTATAACTAATACTAAAACTAATTGTAAGAAAAATTACACTGAAAAATAAATTCTCCTTGCTGATTGGACGCAACATCTTAAACTGCAGCTGCATCACACACTCCAGTCAGGAGATTGAGAGTGTGTGTGTGTGTGTGTGTGTGTGTGTGTGTTTGTGGCACTCCCTGATTCTATGAGGAGCAGGTTCAGTGTCCCACAACTCCTGAGCACTACTGCAGCAGCCATGCCTCAACGTATATGTGTGTGTGTGTGTGTGTGTGCGCACGCGGTTTCATTTTTCTGATCCTGAATGTGCCATGTTGGATGTGTTACAGCAGGGAAAACACACAAATGTGCAGCGCCTGTACTGGGACTGAGACTTGCAGGGTTTAAAAAAAAATTAATTTACAGTTTTTATCCCAAGTGCTGTTGATCAGCCAAGACATGTTTGGTGTCTGAAGTTCTCTGGAGCTTCAAGCCTAATGTATTTAATACAGATAATGAAAACCGGTGTGTACAAGTGCAAACTGTAAACCTTATCCAGGCCTCAAACGGTGTAGAGTTCAGTTAACTGTAATGTAAAAGTGAAAGTGACCATTCTGTCATACATGAACACGCCACAGCACACAGTGTGAACAGCACGAAATTCTTCCTCTGCATTTAACCCAATTAACCCATCTAACTCAATTAACCCAGTTAACCCATTTAACCCATTCGCCAAGTGAAGCAGTGGGCAGCCAGGAACACAGCACCCGGGGAGCAGTGTGTTGGGACAGTCTCTTGTTCAAGGGAACCTCAGAGGTGCCACTAGCAATCTTATGTTATTTGATATGAAATTTGGATCAAATTCAGGATTGTTTTTAACTCCAGACAGGTGGTGTTTCTAAGTACTGGCAGTGCTGACTGCATGATAACCCCCCTACAGCCCAGTCCAGTCAACAAACCCATCCATCCATCCCCATCCTCCCCCAGAGCACCAGAATGATGAGAAACACCATCGGCTTCAGACACCACATGTCTCGACTAGTCAACTCCATTTGAGACAAAGGGCTAAAACTGCACAGCTGATTTTTCTCCAGACTGCTCCTTTAAGAGGTAAAAGCCATATGACAACATGCAGGAGCGACCAACCCTGCTTCAGGACCACACTGCAGTGGCGAACACTGGACTGAGCAGTTAAGGTACAGATCCAGAAGCAGGCCTGGCCACCCCCGACGTAATGCCCGTTCAACTCCCGATTTGACCTGAAACGTTGTGATTGTTGTTGCAGTCCTTCGTGTGACTTTCTTCTCTTTAAACAGTACAATCCATTACAAGTGACTCAATACTGAATGGAATTCCCCATTGACCCCAGTGGTCACTGAGATTAGGCTAAAGAAAGGTCAGTGGTTGTCTGGGCTATCTCTGAAATGATAAAAAATCAATATGTTTCGTAAAAGAATACGAGACGTTATTTGTTTTTATGTGCACTGTAAGGCTGATATAGGCGTTACATTAGATTCCGAAAGAAATACTGGACTGTCCTTACGGGCTGGAAGATTTGGCACCACGTTAAATCCTCTCTGTGAGAGTTTACAGCCATCGCTAGTGGTTTGATAGCATAGTGGCTAACATCGCTATTGTTTCCGATTGTCGCTGCGAAAGCAGTTGTTGCTAATGAGCTTCTCTCTCCGTGCCGGTCTGATTAGGAAGGTGATCAGAAGCCTCCTAGCTTGACTGTAATGCTTTGGCATTAATGCGAGGAGGGTATTTTCCAGGGATGGAACCAGGGAACCAGGGAACCAGGGAAACAGGAAAGGGAAGAACAGTGTGTGGTGAATAAAAGACAGTTCTTCAGTATAAAGCGCTTTAGAGATGGGCACCAAGCTACCACCCTGCAGGTTTCACTTCCAACCCCTGTCTGACACACCTGATCCAGCTAATCAAGGCCTTCCTAAGGTAAACTCTGAAAATAAATGGCAGCACAAACCAATGTGTCTGTACACCGTCAGAAAAAAATCCTGTCCTGGTAGATTTTAGTCCCCCCAAGGTACAAACGACATAAATGTACCCGACAGGGTGCCTTAAATGAGGTTTAAAGATCCAGTACATTCACTTTCCCACTGGACATGCGTATATATGTACCCTTTTATAACTTAACAGGTTCAAATAAAACCCCCAGAGTCATACAGGGGGTGTGGAGTCAGTTATGTTCCCTAACTAAAGGTGATGGTTCCACCCAGTGCTTGTACCCTGAAGGGGGTCATTTTTTCTGACAGTGTATAGAACAGTTCCACCATGGCAGCAGAATGACTAACAGGATAGTTTAAGGCTTCTACAAAGAAGAGCTAATACGATACATCTTTCCCGATATTAGAACCTTGAGTTTGTGCTGATACTGACACCTTCATTTTGTCTTTACTTTGCGTTTCTTCTCTATACTAGACTGGTGTTTCTGGCATAGTGCATCAACAGCACAGTCTCTTAAGCAGCTGTTCCCCAAAGTTTAGGTGGGTCAGCGTGTTGGGAGAGGGTTGGAGCTGAACTCTGCAGGGTGGTATTTTTCCGGGAGCACGGTTGGTGACCCCTGCGCGGTAGGGTTGGGACTGGGGTCATAAATCTGGGGCCAAGGGTCAGGCAGTCTTGGTGTCTGGTGCTCAGTGCAGGTGAATGTGCAGTTTGATGCGCAGCGCGTCTCCGATCTCCCCCAGCAGGTAGTCGCTGTCGTGTTGGTTCTCCAGCTCCCTGAGCTTGCGCGGGCCGAACAGCGGCAGCGAGGCGATCTCCAGCCTGTACGAACCCGGGGGAGGCGGCTTGCGGCCCAAGCGCAGGATGCTCTTACCGTCCCGGCGCTCCAGCAGCCGGAAATGCTCGCCCTGGTTGCCGTGGGTGATGACGTAACGCACGTGGTGCTCCAGGGGCTCGAGGGCCGGGAGCAGCTCCATCAGCGGCTCTTTGTTCTGCAGCAACGCCAGAGACAGGTTCATGGGGATGGAGCTCTGAGTGTCCACACTGGCCAGACTCACTGACTCCTACAGGACAGGAAAGACAAAGAGAGGGGTGAACACATTAAGTGAAAAGTGAAGTGGAAGTGACCATACTGTCATCCATGAACACTCATACAGCACACAGTGTGAACAGCACAAAATTCTTCCTCTCCATTTAACCCATTAAGCCTGGCTAGCTCAATCGGTAGAGCACGAGTCTCTTAATCTCAGGGTTGTGGATTCGAGCGCTTCAGCTCTACGGTCTGGTGGTGGCCTAGTGGGTAGGATACTCTGGACCAAGAGGTCATGGGTTCGAGTCCTACCTTCAGCATACCACCACTGAGCAAGTTGCTCCAAGGAGACTGTTTAACACATTCATACAAGTGAAGTGGCGGGCAGTCAGGAACACCCGGGGAGAAGTGTGTGGGGACAGTACCTTGCTTAAGGGTATTACAGTCCTGGGATTTGAACCCACAACCTTCTGGTCACAGGGCCAACTCCCTAACCACTAGGTCACCAGCCATATGCAGTACTCTATAAAAGTCCTAGGCTGCTTTGCAAAGCCATTAATCTGAACAGTGAGGGACTTCCTGCCAACAAATTAGAATACATGCAAACGAGAAAGCATTTGTTTTCTTCGTAAAAAGTACCCAACGTTTTGCAAACTGGTTAGAATAACAGGTCCAGTTCCAGTTTTAACCTCACTGTCTATAAGCTTTGTGTGGATTTGTGAAACTCCATCAGCAGATTTTATCTAATGAAGTACTGATTGACCTGAATGAGGTATTTGAGGAATTTGATTAGAACCATGATTTAATACTGGGCTTCCATTAGGAGGTCTGGATGATTAGGTAAACACACAGACATACCTGCCCATGCATTCGTGATAAGCGGTGTACAAGCACAATGGAGGGGAGTGTCTAAGGTACATGACAGAGTTGGAACAGTGCCAATTTTTCAAACCGCCTCAGAGGAGAAGCATCCCCAAAATTCACCTATTCTAATACGAATGATAACATTTTATTTTTAATATTTTTTTAATAATCAGAATCAGGAATCAGGACAGTTTCCCATCCCAGCAAGCGTCCGCACCGTCCCCACATATGACCTCACCGTCAGCTCGTTGTGTGCAGCGCTGCGTCTGCGGCGGCCGCTCTTGCCCACGTCTCCGTTGATCTTACACTCGTAGCAGGTTTCTGGAGACAGAGCGCTCTCCTCATCTCCCTCAGAGCCGAACTGGCCCTGGAAGCCCACTCCAGTGATACAGTGCCTACAGCCCAGCACACAAAAACACATTACTGCGACTCCTCCACACTTCCTTCACTATTAAAGACCGTCCGCATCTCCTTACACCCGCGCCTCGGACTGAACTGCACTGTCAGTGGTGAATTATATCGGAAATGTGTTTTATTCCCGGTATACATAATACAATTCTGGGCGGTCCCTGACAAAAGATTACAGTCATGAAAAAGTCATGCTGATTTCTTTGGTGGCGGTTCCTAAACAGTGGTCCTACATCGTACCGCGAGAGCGGTTCAGACCGGCAGATTATTTTCTGACAATTTCAGAAATTTAGGACGACCTTTTCACAGTGTGTGTGTGTCCTGCTACGACCTACAACTACTGACCAGCCAATCAAAATGCAGCAGGTAATAGCTCCTTAAATATCTAACACTCGTCAGATGATCCACAATATAATAATTATATTAGGGGGCTTTTTGTTGGTCAGTAGTGGTGAATAATAAAAATACGACATTTTCTGGCTAATAAAGGAACGAATGGTGAAACAGTAATGTAGAAAATACCAGAGTGTGTAAAAATGTTTGTCTGGTAGTGTAAACACAGAGTAAGCATCAGTGGGTGTGTCTGCGTGTCTGTGCTGTGTCCTCACCCCTGTCCCGCTCGGTAGAAGCCCCCCGGGCAGCCACACAGGTACCCCCCGTCCGTGTTGGAGCAGCCGTAGCTGCAGGGGTTGCTGCCCATGGCGCACTCGTTAACATCCTGACACCCGCCGGCACCCACCTGGAAGTCGAACCCTGACGGACACACACACTTGTAGCTGCCCAGAGTGTTATAGCAGGAGGCCGACCCACACACCTGGCTGCCCGCACACTCGTTCTCATCTGGGAGCAGGTTGGACAGAAGGGAAAAGAGAATGAGCACATTTTAATCACATTTGAAAATATCTCCAATACTGTCAATCTGTTCAGCATTTCTCTTCAATAAACAAGAGAACTCTCATTTTCAACAATAATAAGCAAAAAATAAGCAAAAAAAGGTAATTACATCACAAATATTTATATTTCCTTTATTACACAGAATATTTTTATTTTATTTTATTTTTAGTCTATTTTTTATTGTTTTTGTATCTCTCTTTAAGTGATCTTAAGACTGGTTTATCCATTTTGACATTTTGCCCAGCCTGTACTTGTGTAACTGTGTATGTGACAAAGAATCTTGAATCTTGAAAAAACGAATGATAATTATAACGTTTTCATGGAGAAGGCAAAATGAATGATTTACATCACAAAACAAATAATCATTATTTTCATGGAGAAAGAAAAATAAACAAACTATTAACATCACATCATCATATAATATTATCATTATTGTTGTAGTGTTGAGTCTCTTTCTCTCTCTCTCCGTGGGTCGGAGGCGGATCAGGAGGAACTCACCCACACACTGGTTCCACTGGTAGTGCTGGACGTAGCCCTGTGGGCAGCCGCAGCGGAACCCGCCCAGCATGTTCTGGCAGCCGTGCTGGCATCTGTGGTTCCCGCCGCACTCGTCAACATCTGCAACAGGAACACGGTTCCGTTTATTTCATAACGTTTTGGAACAAATTCAATGATTTTTCAATTACACAACATTTCGTTTCCAGAAACTGGGCACCTCTGCAGCGCAGCCACTTTAATGCAGAACCGAGAGGAACAGCAGAACCTACAGACTCAGATACCGACTCTAATCTCCCACAAGAGTCTGTTTTATCTTTTCTTCTCATTTTTACTGCTGAATTAAAAAGAGAAATGACTCATCTGTAGCAGCTTGTTCTTTAGATGAACTAAAAACTAACGCAGCTCTGAATAAACCAGTTTTCTGCCCTTTTTCTGACCCCAAAGAACAAGGTGCATAAATATACTGGAGGACACACGGAGACATGATCTCATTTCATGATCTCAGACGTCTCTTCATGGATGAATTTTAAACTGAGTTAATATGAAGAAACCCAAAACAGCCTGGCCTGTTCCTGAGCCAGCCGTTAGCATCACCTTCACACTCCACGCCGGCGGTGTCCAGAGAGAAGCCCTTCTGACACTCGCAGTTGAAGCTGCCGGGGGTGTTGAGGCAGGACGCCCGCGACCCACACACACTCGGCTGGTTCATACACTCGTTGTTATCTAATTGGGAGAACAGCAGGTGATTGGAATCATATAACCCACAGATTTTAAAAGATTACAATCCCATAACCCTCAGATTTAAAAGATTACAATTATATAACCCTCAGATTTTAAAAGATTACAATCCTATAACCCTCAGATTTTAAGAGTAATTGGGCCTTAAAATGTGGACGTGTCTTTTTTTCCATTCAGCCAAACTTTTTGTATATAATTTTATTTAAATTGATTCACTTAAGACTGCTTTAGGTCCATTTTTTAATGTTCTGAATAAAGTGTGTGTGTTGATCTGGGATCTTCCACCGAGAGAACCTGAGAGAGGATTAGTGTGTGTCTGAAGCTTTGAGTGTGTGTGTGCTGACCGATGCAGGCTGTCTGGTGCTGAGTGAATCCAGAGGGACACTTGCAGGTGAAGCCACCGATGGTGTTCACACACAGGAACTGGCAGTTGTGCTGCTTGGTGGAACATTCATCCAAGTCTGAGGAAAAAAAAGAAATTGTTGTGGGGCTTCAAGGAGGGTATTTCTAACAAAGTGGCCAATCAGTGTAAGCACGAAGGAGGTGTTTCTAATAAAGTGGCCAATCAGTGTAAGCACGAAGGAGGTGTTTCTAATAAAGTGGCCAGGAGGGGAAGTAAAAGGCAGTGTTTCTAATAAAGTGGCCAGTGAGTGGAAGTTAAAGGGGGTGTTTCTAATAAAGTGGCCAGTGAGTGTAAGCACAATAGAGCTGTTTCCAATAAAGTGGCCAGGAGTGGAAGTACAAAGAGTGTGTTTCCAGTAAAGTGGCCAATCAGTGTAAGCACAATAGAGGTGTTTCTGATAGAGTGGCCAGTTAGTGGGAGCACAAGGTAAATTATTGGTCTGCAGGCCCTTCACTGCATTTGGTCGGTCCTCACCTTTGCAGGTCTTCCCGTCCGGCTGCAGGATGTACCCCCGGGGGCAAGAGCACAGGTAGCTGCCCTCAGTGTTCTTACACAGGAAGTTACACGGTTTAGGAGACTGAGAACACTCATCCAAATCTGGGGCACATGGGAAAGCATCAAGTAAGGTCATCATCATCAGTTACACTCGATTTAGAATATTCTATTTGAATAAATACTATTTATTTGGAATATATTTTTTCTGTATATTTTTTATTACCTTAGTTTAGCCTTCCCCAATTTCTCTTTCATTTAAATTAAATTCAAAATTTCAGATTCTTTATCTGTCACATACATCACTATACCAGTGCAGCGTGCAGCGAAATGTGAGTCGACCCCTAAAACTGCAATAAAGTTATCAAATGATCAGAAATAGAGAAATCCAAAAGGGCTAAACTAAAGTAATAATATACAGTAAAAATATATATTTAAAAAAATGACTTGATAACTTGCACGGTCTCATGGGAATCTTGAATCTCAAATCTTGAATCCTGAATTTAAATTAAATTCAATAGACTTTTCTTGTATAACTTCATTTGTAACAAATAAAGAATCTTGACTCCAATTTTGAACTCTTGCAATAAAATTTTGGCCAAATAGGGAGAGTTTGTCAGATAAAAGTAATTCGCTTTCGTTTAGCTGACTATATAATTACAGGATTTCTTCACTGGTGGCTGTAGTGTTTTTGTGAGAGCCGTACCAATGCAGGACGTCCCGCTGAAGTCGTTGGTGTAGCCCACGTTGCAGTGGCAGCGGAAGGAGCCCACGCTGTTGATGCACTGGCCGTTCTTACACAGGTTGGGCAGAACCTCACACTCATTAATATCTGAGGAACAAAGAGGACCACTTCAAAACCACCATCATTAAAATACACGAGTGAAATTCGAGTCTTCGTCACATGTTGTTTAGACTTTGGGCCAGATTCCCAAACCCAGATCTCCCAGAGGAAAAGTACATTCAAAATAAATTCTATTTCTATTCTCCTAGACAGAACTGAGTTCAGTTTAACATCAATACAAGATTCTGACCATTTTCTCCCACTTCTTAAATTCAGCTCCTGAGGAAGAGCTTCCTCCGATCTCTGCCCAATCCCAGTTTAAGCTCTTCAAATGAAATTTCTTTTCTCTCACTGCTCTGATTTTTATTAAGCTCAGATCATCAGATCTTCAACCAGAAGATCCAGGAGAAAACTTACACCCCTATTAAAAAGTGTGGACTGCTTTAGAGACCCACATGCAACTTTTTCATAATTAATGTTATTTATGTCTAATTATGTCTGACTTTGTTGGGCCCTAGTTATTATCCAGTGTAAAAAAGACTTGTTGATTCAAATTTTAAATCAACTCTAGTTTCTAACTAAGTTAGAAACACTCATTTTAATTTTACATTGTAAAATGAACTCAGCGCAAAATTAACTCGATGTAAAATGAACTCAAGTTGGAAACACTAATTTTAAGCTAATTCTGTGTTGGAAACACTCATTTCCAGTTAGTGTTAAGTTTTATTTTATGTTCATTTTAAGTTAGAAACACTCATGTTCTGTTCCAGTACAGTATAGACTGAAAAGATTTAAGGGCCCGCTCCGCTCACCCCTGCCGTCGGTGGTGTATCCTGGTCCCTGAGGACACATCTTCTTGTACTGGACGGTGCCGGGCAGCGGACACAGCTCACACTGCGGCCCCCAGCCGCGCCCCCCGTTACAGCAGCACTCAGACTTGGTGACGCTGTGGCGGTTGGTGGAGCTCTGCTGGCACATGGTCTGCAGAACCTCAGTGAAACAGAAACCCTTCCGGTTATCTGGTAGAGGAGAAAGAGATTAGTGTGAACATCAACTGGAACATTCTCGTTGTATTACTTTTACCATTTAAGAGCGGGTCTGGAGAAAACACTGGTGGGAAACGCTTTATTTTCTGATTAATGGGAACATTTTGAAGTCTTACCAAAGATGTCCTGGGGACAGTGCAGGTTAATTAGATTTTTGCACTTCACACTGGATAAAAAAACACTGATATTTGTGTGTGTGTGTGTGTGTGTGTGTGTGTGTGTGTGTGTGTGTGTGTGTGTGTCGTACCGATACACTCTGTAAGTGTGGAGCTCTGCTCGAATCCTTCACTGCACTCGCAGATGTAACTGCCCACGGTATTCACACAGCGGCCATTCTTACACACACCCGGCTTAGAGCGGCACTCGTTCAGATCTGAACAACAGTGAAGGGGAGAGGGAGAGAGAGATAAAGAGAGTGAGAGAGAGAGAGAGAGAGAGAGAGAGAGAGATAGAGAGACAGAGAGAGAGAGAGAGAGAGAGAGAGAGAGAGAGAG
>JBBPCX010000038.1:8695114-8707407 GCA_037974365.1 Hydrocynus forskahlii
ACACAATTATTACATTTAAGTAGTGTATGAGCACCCTGTGTTTGTATGTATGCATATATGTGTGTGTGTGTGTGTGTCTGAAAAAAACTTTTCAATCTGTTTTCATGCACCTACAGATATCTATTCAAATTTTTCTCCACCAACTGCTTATGTCAAAATGCAGCTTCTCCTCACCAATGCACTTGTCGTTCTGCACAGCGTAACCTGAGGGGCAGATACAGCGGAAAGAGCCGTCCAGGTTATGACAAGTGCCCGGAGAGCAAGTGCCAGGGTACGTCACACACTCGTTGGTGTCTGGAGGGAAGACGAGACCGTTTTATTAATGAATAAACACTGAAAGAGCAGTTTCTTCTCCTGGAGAAGTGAATTTCCTGCTGAGGCTCAGGGGGCAGAGTGTGTTTCGCTGAAGGCAGTGTGAGTAACGGTGTTGTGGCTGCGGAGGCGCAGCTAAGTCTTACCCACGCAGTTTTTGTTATCGGGGGTGAGGTCGTACCCATCCTGGCACAGGCACTGGAACGAGCCCAGGCTGTTGATGCACTGGCCGTGCCTGCAGACCTGACCAATCAGAGTACTGCACTCGTCCACATCTACAGAAACACACGCAGCATCTGATTAAAAAACAACCAATTCCACACGTCCATACCACAATTCAATCCTGAAAGAACCCTGAGAGTGCTTTCTAACTGTTCACAGTACTGTGTGCTGTTGTGAGTGAATGGCAAGATTCCCCCTGGTGTTACTGTTTAATGGATTCGGGATCAATCTTTTGGGGAAGAGTTAGACTGTCCTGTGATGGACTGGTGCCACATCCAGGGTGGCTGCCTGCCCTTTGCCCTAAGACCACTGGGAAAGGCTCCAGCACCCTCCAACCTGCTCAGAGAATGGATGGATGGATGGATGGAAGCGTTAGACTCACCCATGCAGTCGTTGTTGTGCGTGAGCTCGAAGCCGGGGAAGCAGAGGCAGTTATAGGAGCCCACGGTGTTCTTACAGGTGCCATTACCACATGGCTGCCTCTCACACTCATCGATATCTATTTGGGGGGGGGGGGCACAGAGACAAAGAGATGGAAAAACAGAGAGACAGAAAGAGAAACATTAATTGTCAGTTATGTGCTCATTTTTCTGTTCTGTGCTGTTTTTGTGAGCCATGAACACACACTCACCCATGCACATGGTCTGGTCGGCGGTGGCCTTGAAGCCGTTGTGGCAGAGACAGCGGTAGCTGCCCTGTGTGTCGATACACTCGCCATGGCTGCACACGTTGGGCTTCTCCAGACATTCATTACGATCTACAATAAAAGGTCAAAACATTCAGTCTAGACCAGTGGTCACCAACCCTCCTCCTGGAGATCCTTGGTTCCAGCCAATCAGGAACCTCTGAAGAAGTTCATTAGCCAGAGTAGGTGTTACAGATTGCGGCTGGAATTTCTCAAGAAGGTAAAACAACAGGACCAGGGTTGGAGACCACAGGTCTACAGCCCAAAGCATCACCTTTAACCCCAAAACTTTTAAATCTAGTCAAAAAAGTGTCGGTTTCTGCTGTTTAATCTACTTTTCGCCTGTAATACCATGATGTATCATTGCTGTCATGACATTTACAACACTAAAATAAAAACAATAAAAAAACTACAATAATCCCAAATTTTTATGTTGTGTAACAAATGACATTTTTACACGTGAACAGGAAGGCACCTCACATTTTACTGTTCTTCTATTGTTTCTCTGATTAAACAAATTAATAATTAACATTTCAAAAGAGAAGTCTGAATGCCTATGTAATGGACCACCCATTAAATACCGTAAGGCAGTTAAAGTTGTAAGAGCGTTAATAAATTTTTTTTTAAAAGAAGAAGGAATATATAGGAACAGCTAGCAACATACTTTCCAAAAGTATTTTTGTGCCATTTCAGTGAAATCAGTGAGTTAAAAATGAATCAGCGATACATTTTTGAGCAGATCCTCTGGCTCCCCCTTCTATGTGTTTGAGATGGTACATCCCAGGCAGTGCAGAGGGCAGGACTCACCCACGCAGGCTCCACTGGGGGAGAGCTTAAAGCCTGGAGAACACTCGCAGCGGTAGCTCCCAGGGATGTTGATGCAGTTGGCGTTCCGCTGACAGAGGTTATCCCCACTGTTACACTCATCAATGTCTGGAAGAAAAATGGACAGAGAGAGAAAGAAAAAAAGAAAGAAAAACAAAGAAAGAGAGTGTGGGGTAATCAGTCAAGAAAGTGTAAAAGTCCAGGAAAAATAGCAGCAGCCTGGGCCTGCACTTAAACAACAAATCAGAGGAGCCTGACTGTCAGTGTAGCCTCTGATAAGAACCGTGTGGGAGTGTGTGTGTGAGAGAGAGAGAGAGAGAGAGAGAGTGTGTCTGTATATGTGTGTGTGTGTGTGTGTGTATATTAGTATGTGTGTGTTTGTATTAGTGTGTGTGTGTGTGTGTGTATTAGTGTGTGTGTGTATGTGTATTAGTGTGTGTGTGTGTGTGTGTGTGTGTATTTGTGTGTGTATTAGTGTGTGTGTGTGTGTGTGTGTGTGTATTAGTATGTGTGTGTGTATTAGTGTGTGTGTGTGTGTGTGTATTAGTGTGTGTGTATGTGTATTAGTGTGTGTGTATGTGTATTAGTGTGTGTGTGTGTATTAATGTGTGTGTATGTGTGTGTGTATTAGTGTGTGAGTGTGTGTGTGTGTGTGTGTATTTGTCTGTATGTGTGTTGTACCTTCACAGATGAGCAGGATGTTGTTGTAACTGAAGCCCATGGGACACTCGCAGCGGAAGCTGCCGATTTGATTGATACACACTCCGTTGGCGCAGATCCCTGGGATCTCCCGGCACTCGTCGATATCTGAATCACACACACACACACACACCTCAGTTTACACCCCCACAAAAAAACAGAGTGAAGACAGATCGTGCCTGTATGGATCCGCGGGTGGATGTGGCTGATTAATGTCTCACCGATGGGCTTTCCAGTGTGAATATCAATGATGAAGCCAGGAGCCTGATTTCCACACAGGAGCTGATACTCAGCTGGACAAAAAAAAACAAACACACACACGCTGTTAGCCTCAATACACACACCCAATAAGGAATCAAATACATTTGAAAACACTTCTTCTAATAATACAATATTATACAACAATAATTTTGAACAGTGTCATTTTAAGTATTATAAACTAGACAACAGAAAGTCATATTTGATATTTCTGAGAATTTTATTTACAAATTTGGGGATGTCTCTCTTTACAGTGTGTTTTGTGAAATAATCTTACCCAAAGGTAAACAAAGTCACTTAGTTTTAAAAGTAAGGTAGTCCGATACTTTACTGTTAAAAGTAAAAAATAAAAGAAAATAAAACTGGGCTTATTAATTGACTTCTATTCCGGTCCTGTGACGTGACTACATGAACTGAAAAAAATGAAATAATATTAAATGAAGTAATTCAATGTATAAAAGGTAAATATAAAAAGTTAAGCAGAATGTTCATTCAGTCTTCCTTCTGTGTAAAGCTAATTAAAAATACTTTAAAGTGAGTGTGTAACAACCTGCTACTCAGATGTACAAGGTCTTATTGGGTGCAATATCTTAATTATCATGTGCAGTACCTTTATTATCATGTGCAATACCTTTATTATCATGTGCAATACCTTTATTATCGTGTGCAATACCTTTATTATCGTGTGCAATATCTTTATTACCATGTGCAATATCTTTATTACCATGTGCAATATCTTTTTTATTATGTGCAATATCTTTTTTATTATGTGCAACATCATTTTTTATTATGGGCAATATATGTATTATCATGTGCAATATCTCTATTATTATGTGCAACATCTTTTTTATTATGTGCAATATCAATTATAATGTGCAATTTCTTTATTATGTGCAGTATCTTTATTATTATGTGTAATATCTTTTTTGTTGTGTGCAATACCTTTATTACTACTTAATATCTATTATGTGCAATATCTATTATTATGTCCAACAGTCTTTTCATTATTTATCACTCATCACTATTATGTGTAATAACAGACTTGGTATAATCAGACTCACCAGTAAACTACTTCAGCGGTAATTTATTAATCTATAGCATTTATATCCACCTCTCTTATAGAACACAGCATGTTGTGTATACAGTATAGTGTATTTAGTAGAGAGTGTTTCTGGAGAGATTTATTTTGACTTTGTGCTATATTTAGACTGTTCTTGTCCCTCTCTCTGTGTCTCTGTGTGTCTGTGCAGCCAAAACACATGCAGGCTCCTCCGGGATCAGTACGTTTTCTGCTAGTAAAGGGCAGAAAATAAAGGGCGGATAATAAAGGGCGGATAATAAAGGGCGGATCTCGGCGGTGTGTGCTGGGACTCACAGGTGGCCGGAGTGGGACAGGCCTCGCACGGTTTGTTCCAGGCTTTTCCCACGTTGTAGGCGCAGCAGCACATTTTCTTGGTCATGTTGAAGGACAGCTCGTTCTCACACGTGTCGTTGAAGTTGCGGTAACACACGCTTTTCCTCATATCTGCAGAAATTGAGAGCGTGAAAGACACAATGAAACTTTTCGTTACATTACATCGGATGTGAAGCGCATTTTGTGTCTTTCATTTGTGTTTTATTATACATGTTTACACACTTTTCTATATTTGCATGTTACTCACTTAATATTTACTAAAAATACACTCAGTTTCTTTACTAACAAATAAATGTACAGTATTTTCATCATCTGAGTTCCTTTTATTAAACAGACATGTCATTTTTATTCATTACCACTGACCTACAAAAAGCCCCTAATATAATTTGAATGATAATGTGGATCTCCAGACGAGTGTTAGATATTTAAGGAGCTATTAAGTGCTGAAAAAGTAACGAGTGCATTTAAAGTTAAAGGAGAGTCTAGAATTTGACTCTGCATAACCAACAACTAGTTAATAGGAGTCAGAGCTGCACTGTTACAGATTCTCTCATCTTAGAAAGGAAACTGGTTTATTTCACAGATTTTCATTTATAGTTGTTCACTCAACAACTTTCCAGTTTATCCAGAATAAAAATCTGGAGTTTATGAAATAGTGTATGTGTAAAGGTCATTTTTTACTTTGTGGGATGTGACTACACATCAATAAAACCTACAATCGGAGAAATTTTCAAATTTATTAAAAATGTAAATTTTAATTACCATGGATCAGACTTGTGGACGTGGTTTAGGACGCAGTATGACTTACTATGAGCTGTAAAAATGAACACCAGCACTACAGGAATCCGTTTCAGACTGGTGCTCACAAATCAGTCTTAAGGAAGACCGTTCTTGGATAGGATACTTTTATATTTATGACGGTTGTTGCCACAAAAAACTGACTGTAGAGCAGTGCTTCTGCTCCTGAAAGGGTTACCACAAAATTCAGCTACAGATTTAGGTCCTTTTAACAGCTCCCAGTAAGTCATACTGTGTCCTAAACAAGTCTGATCCACCTTGATGAAGTTGTTCAGTTCATTTTTACAGCTCACAGTAAGTCAGACTGTGTCCTAACCACGTCCACTAGTCTGATCCACCTTAATGAAGAGCTGGACGTGGTTTGAGCAGTTTGAGAGCGGTTTTGAAGATGTATTTACAGAATTGATTTGGGTGACTATTGATTTCTAGTGTTAACTCATAGTTCCAGTTCTAAACTCTAGAGGCAAAATCTGGACTCTTGGCTTGTCTTGGCTGATTGACCACATCTGGGCTGAGTGGACAGTGGATTAAGGTAAAATTTTGTGCTGGACTATTCCTTTAAACATGTGGACGTGTTTGTGTAGATACTGTAGGAGTACTTTACCCATGCAGTTGTTTCCTCCGTTGACCTGCATGTACTCTGGGGGGCAGACGCAGGTGTAGTTGCCCAGGGTGTTGTAGCAGGTTCCTGGGCCGCAGATGCCAATGTGAGCTGTGCACTCGTCAATATCTGTGGGGAAACACTCTAAAGGTGAATACTGAACTCCAAAACTGCAACTCTACCATGAAGTGTTGCAAAATGTCCCCCTCATTTCTTTATATTTGCTTTGAACAGATGTTAGATGATCTTTGTTCTGCTTGACTGATTCATACGTAGGTCACTGTGTGTCTTAAGCAACAAAAACGTTCCTCTGAAACTGGTCAGGTTCAGGGACTGGACTGAAAATGAGAATCTTTGAAAGTCCTTCAGGAAGCCTGGAGAACTGTTCCTCAAGACCACATTAAAATACAAGAAAAACTGGATCTCTGGAAGCAAAATATGAAGAAATGAGGGGATCAAGACTTTTACACAGTACTGTATTTCTTCTTAATATTTTAATCTTGCACTGTCAAGAAAATATCATGTTTGTTGTATGAGAAATCTTATAACTTCAGATCTACAGTCACAGAGAGGTCATTCAGTTTAAACTCAACAGATCAATTATAATGCCACAACATTTTAATTATTTTGGAAGAAACTTAAAAAAAAAACACACACAGCAGAGCCTATTAAGCATCTATCTGTTCAAGTCCAAGGGTAGTCTTGTTTCAGTCTTGGTTTTGTTGTATGTTTCTATGAACCACTGAAAAGCCGCCGCTCCTGCAGTGCAGAAGGTTTAGATGTGGGTTCGGTCGTGTTGAACCTGAAAGCGCTGAGACCAGTTTCTTGCTGGCTGAACTGGTGGTTTGTTTTTATGAGTGAAGTCGGACTGTCTGTGTGCCCGCCAGCGTTTGTCCACTAGGGGGCGCCAGCAGCAGAAGGTTAAATGAAGGAGTGTTCGGAAGTTGGCAAGGCGTCGCTGTGCCAGTTGGCTGCGGTTCTCTCACCTTCACAGATCCGCGTCTCCTCATTCAGGTAATAACCGGCAGGACACTCGCACTGAAAACTGCCAAAAGTGTTCACACAGTTCCCACCCTGACACAGACCCGGCAGCTCCTGACATTCATCTATATCTGCTCAGATGGAGAGAGAGGGAGAGAGAGAGAGAGAGAGAGAGAGAGAGAGAGAGAGAGAGAGAAAGAGATAGAAAAGAGAAAAAGGTAGAGAAGATTAACAGGGACAGAAAAAGAGAGAGAAAATGAGTGAGTGAAACAGAAGAGGATAGAGAAAAAGGGTGAGAGTGCGGAGAAAAAGAGAAAGACAGAGAGAGACAGAGAGAGAGAGGTAGAAGAGATATAAGCAGAAAGGAGTGAGACAAGGCAGTTAAAAAGAGGATAAGAGATATGAGATTGAGACAGAAGTAAGAGAAAGAGGGAGAGTGAGAAAGGGAGAGAATAAGCAGCAAAAGAGAAAGAGACAGATAGAGAGAGAGAGAGAGAGAGAGGGAGAGAGAGAGGGAGAGAGGGAGAGGGAAAGAGACAGACAGAGACAGAGGGAGAGACAGAGAGAGAGAGTGTGAGAGAGAGAGAGAGAGAGAGAGAGAAAGAGCGAGGGACAGAGGGGGGGCAGAGAGAGGGAGACAGACCAAGAGAGAGAGACAGAGAGAGAGAGACAGAGAGAGAGAGACAGTGTGAGAGAGACAGACAGAGAAAGAGATGGATGAACAGGGAGAGAGAGAAAGGGGGTCGTCATTGCACACATTGGAGCATAAACTGCAAGCTCATAAGCCATCGACAGTACCAGCCATAACAAGGGCACTGCTCACACACACACACACACACACACACACACACACAAATGTGCGAATATGGCAAGGACAGTAGGAATGCACAAACAAACAAACACACTCGGATGTGGCAAGGACAACTTGAGGACACACAGACACACAGACACACAGACTCACACACTCACACACTCACACACTCACACACTCACACACTCACACACTCACAAACACAGACACACACAGACACACACAGACACACACAGACACACACAGACACACAGACACACAGACACACAGAAACACAGACACACACACACACACAGCCAGCAGCTGTCTTACCCTCCAGGATGACTGTGATGGGGTTGGGTCTGAAGCCCTCTCCTCCAGGACACAGAGTTTTATATTCCGCTACAAACAGAGAAAAATCATCAGCTTTTCCACACACACTTCATTTTAATAACTTGATAGCTTAATGAAAAGCTGCTACACAACAGTTTTGACTCTTGATAGGGAGCTGCAGTGTGTATGTGTGTGTATAGGTGGCACTGCGGCGTGTGTGTATGTGTATAGGTTTCGTTGCAGTGTAAGTATGTGTAGAAGTGGTGCTGAAGTGTGTGTGTGTTTGTGTGTGTGTGGCACTGCAGTGTTTATGTATGTGTAGAAGTGGTGCTGAAGTGTGTATGTGTATGTAGGTAACACTACAGTGAGTTTGTGTGTATGTGTGTGTGTAGGCGACACTACAGTGTTTATATGCGTGTAGGTAGCACTAGAGTGTATGTGTGTTTAGGTAACATTAGAGTGTGTATATGCGTGTAGGTAGCATTACAGTGTGTGTGTGTGTGTGTGTGTGTGTGTGTGTGTGTGTGTGTGTCTGGCACTGTAGTTTGTATGTATGTGTAGAAGTGGACATACTGGAGTTGACAGGGGGGCACAGTTCACAGGGGTTCCCCCAGGCTCCGCCCAGAGAGCAGCAGCAGGACGCCCGGGTCACGCCCACCCCGATCTCAGCACTGCAGGAGATCCCCCCATCACCACGGTCCAGAGTGTCCAGAAAACAATTACCCACCCGAGTGTCTGAGAGTGGGGGGGTGGGAGGGAGAGGGAGAGAGAGAGAGAGAGAGAGAGAGAGAGAGAGAGAGAGAGAGAGAGAGAGAGAGAGAGAGAGATACAGTTAATGTGTGGATTGTAAAGCGAGAAGCTAAAAAGGTCACTAATCACCAGTCATTCGAAGACAAAAGGGACAAAAATGATGACGCCCAATGCTTTGTTCACTAAGTGCCATGTGGACATGTCTTAAGCAAACAAGAAAACACTGTATAACATTATAATTAATACAGATAAGCAAACACAGAAAAGTGTAACTAGATTTGGTTCCTGATCTTCTTGATGCTCTCTAGACATCGTATGAATTCATTCAGCTCCATCAGCAGCTCCAGATTTAATATGATGGACTGTAAATGCTGTTCACATATAGTTTATTCGTTTATACTCATTCTAATGTTAGAATAAGAGACGTTTACGCTAGCAGTTACAATATTTCTCTCATTACAGTATCTTTCACTCCAAGCTGCTCTTCCTTCTCCTGTCTCTCGTTTAGGAGATACAAATACAAACAGAAACCATCAACGTATTTTAGAAATTTCAAACAACAACGATTCATAACAATTCCAAATAAATACACAATCATTACATTGTAGTTGGGGTGTGTGTGTGTGTGTGACACACATACACACAAACTACAATAAAGTTATTATTATTACTACCAATGTTAATAAAAATTATAGAAATGTATTAAAATAAAATGCATTTGAATATCATTTTACTATGATTATTATGTTAAATAACTGCAACAATTAAGGAGAAGAAGAGGAATAAGAAGAAAAGAAGAAATAATTAAAATACTTTTAATAATTTAACTTCTTTATAAAACCAAAAATAAACATATCATATTTATTGTTTGTTTATACATTTAATTATTTATAACAACAACAATAATAACAACAACAATAATAATAATAATAATAATAAGCACACTTCTAATCTAAAACAAACAGTTCTGGTTTGTTTACCACTTCTTTGGTCATGGCAAAATTCCACATTTATGTTGTCAAAATAAAATATCATGTAAGTGGAATATAGATATATATGTTTATTGTTAAGAGTTCTAAATATTTTTCCCTTCTCCTGTAAAATCACCATATTGTTACACACTGTAACTGCAAAACAATTTATGGACTTGGTTAAAGACTTGGTTAAAAACTTAATTTACTTTAGTCAGATCACACTAACACTTTTACAGGAACCTCCTTCAACATCCTTGATCAGTCTTTCACCAGAACACACACACACAAACATTGACTGAGATGTGCTCAAGATGATCACTGTATCCGTGGCATTCACATATTGCAGCCATTATCTCAATAATATTTCACAAATAATATATTGTACAGCTCTGATACACATTACACATCAGTCTAGATGGTGGTTTGTGCTTTAACCTGGCTATCACTTACTTCAAAAAACAATAAATATATGAAAAACAAAACACTGGAAATCAAAATGAAGGAAAACAAAGACCTTTGAGTAGCTCTAAAAAAAAACACCAAAAAAAGCAAACCATCAAATCAAATTGGCATTACATACAAAGACGTGCCTTATTCCAGCAAAACGTTCAGTGTGTCATAGAATATCAGACTTAGCACAGTCGTTAACGCTCAAACTCATGCACACTGCGTTAGCTTAATGTAAATGAAGAGGGTTTTTTTTTAGGGAGGGGGGTGAATAAACTCTGCCTTTGGGCTAATGATACTAGCTGGAATATTTTTGCAGGATAAGTGGTTTGGCTAATGTAGCATAATATTCCACCCATTTCACAAATCAGTACACGCAATGTATTGCAATGTATGACACCATGTATTATGATGCCATATATCCACAGATGGAAGTGTCGCAGGTGCAGGACATGATGTTCAGGTATATACACAGGGGTTGACATGTTTTTGTTCTAGTACTCTAATGAGTATCTACATGACTGAATTGGTACTCACCAAAATGAAAAATCCTCCACCTCACTATCCATGTCATCCTCACTTCTGCTGTCAATTTCACCAGTTCTGTCGCCCACGTTAGAGTGATATGTTGTCCCAACTTTGATCCCGAGCCTCCTCAAAGGTACATCATGTGCAAAATATGGATCGGCCATAGGTTTTTGCTTCACAGAACGTAAAAAGGGACATATTTTCACAAGTTTTTCTTTATTTAATTTGTCTTTTCATTGATCAGGGGGTGCCGTTAACCTACCTTCTTGGCAAGCCTTTTCTAGCTCCATAGCCTCGATAACTCTTAAATGCTCTTTGCCATCTTCATATTTAAAATCACCTGAGCTGTGTTGATTTGGGAGCTGGTATGAAGTTACTCAAACTAGGTACACTTTTGGGCCATGAAGACTGAAAACTACCACACATTTTACTGTTTATCCCACGCATGCCTACTTGCGTACCATTTATGTCAACCCCTGTATATACAGCTCGTAGAGCCATTCTGCATTTGTTTACTCTTTCCCAGCATTCAAGCCTCACCCCTCAAGTAGGGATGTTAAAGACCAATGGCGACAGCTCCATGCAGCACTGGCTCCATGTTTAATCACACTGCTCATAATCGTAAATCCATAACAGCCATTTCAGTAACGCACACCGCACCCGCGGCTGCTTCCCTCTCCCATGCAGAGCTTTTAAGCGGACTCTTAACAACCGCACATATATCCAGTTCAACCTATGCCATAATTTTGCACTGTCGTAAACGAGCGTGTCTGACTCCAGCCAGGCTATGAGTGTGTGTGTGTGTGTTAGGACAGTTGGGCACCACATAAATGTGGCAAGAGAATGTGAACGTGTATTAGGCAAAACATGGTTAAATGTGGGCAATAAACATAAAATTATATAAGTAGTCCTGTTCCTCCATTTGGAGTTATAAGCAAAGTCTTTGACCTTGAAGAATTGCTAATTCAGTACACTAGGGGGTGCTGTGTGGCTTTCATTCACTTGATTGTGAGGGAGAAGTCTAGCTGTTCACTCTCAGCAGCAGCAGGACCATTTGTAGGAATTTGCTAGGGTTGCTGCAAGGTGGAGGTTTTTAAAATGCTTTTAGTTAATGCAACTAACATTCAGACATTTTAAGACATTCAAATTTTAAACTCTAATTAAAGACTAAGACTGGGTACACTCCAATCCTGGAGGTCTAGCTGAGTTTGGTTATTTACCAAATTCAACACACCTGATTCAACGCATCTGTCAGGTATAATGGGCATGTTTGAATACAGGAACTACCTCACTGCACATAACACAGGTTCTCCAGGACCAAAGTAGTGCTCCCTTGCTTTCTCTGGAAACCTTGATTTTGGAACATTTTTCTACCCATGACATCTGGATAGCAAACAACAAAAGACATTGTTGTTGACCTCAAGAGCATACCATGATCGCTCTCCAGTGAACATCAATGGCCCCACTGTGTAGACTGTCCAGAGCATCAAGTTCCTTGGTGCTCACATCACAGAGAAACTTGCATGTACCCTCAACACCAATTGCAGTGACAAGGAAGCCCAGCAGCGTCTCTGCTTCCTGAGGAGACTGAATAGAGGTGAGGGGGGGGGGGGGAGGGGGGGGGGGGGGGGGGGGGGGGGGGGGGGGGGGGGGGGGGGGGGGGGGGGGGGGGGGGG
>JBBPCX010000038.1:8719607-8730558 GCA_037974365.1 Hydrocynus forskahlii
ACACACACACACACACACACACACACACACACACACACACACACACACACACACACACACACACACACACATCCCCATATGCCTTATGTTTTCCCAAATGGGATTCAGCTATAAGTGAGTGGGTCTTTTGGACCAGTCTGTTCCTAACATCTATTATATTGTGCGTTTTATTTCTATCTTAAAACTTTATTTAACAAGGCCAGCTAAAAGACAACAAGTGTGTTGCAACAGTTTCTTGGGGAGGATTGTGGAACGTCTCTGAAGAACATTTGGAAAACTCTACGCAACTGAAATGTCTTGGGACCACCAGTTCCTCAAAGACATTTTCTGGTCATGGAGTGAATGATCACACTGGGAGGCGCACAGAGTGTATGTGTGTGTGTGTGTGTGTGTGTGTACCAGATTTATCCTCTTTCTCGGTGTGTGTTGTAGTGAAAACACTGCGGTTCCTGCCAGGCCTCCTTTGTTCTGGCCAAACAGAGGCGACGAGCCATAACAGCTAAAACCCAGCACTGATTCACAGCAAGGCTTTCTCACGTCATACAAAAAAAAATTACGCAAGTGTGGTTTATTGACTGATTTGCCTGCCATGACCTCATCTCCATCAAGAAGACTGAAGGTTGTGGCCATGTATTCTTCCAAAAAGGGGAATAAACACCTTCACTTCATCTTGGCTCACATGGAGAACGTTACATGGAGCTGGAAGGAGATCAGTCGCTATTTCTTCTCACGCTTCCCAGTTCGGCACAGACTTGATTTCAAAGCATTACTCATCAAGTCCAAGTCACTCACTGGTTTGGGCCCTAAATCCATCTCTGATATGTGTGATGTTTATGAGATCTGCAGGAGCTACTCAGCTAGTGGGGAAAAGATCTGAAACCAAACCTGGTGAAATGGTGTTCATCCACTATGCTGTCCAACCAACCAATTAGTATTAGATCTGCACCAACCGGAGCTTTAAAAAGCTACTTAAACAGCACAATACGCCTCCACCTTCTTTTAAATATCTGCACCTCCACCGCACTTACAATCTATTTTTGTAGATCTATATTTGTAGTTTCTACGTATTCTTGTATTTCTCCCATTATTTTATTTTTCATTCTATTCCTAGAAAACACACTGAATGACCTTTATACATGATAATGTGTTATATAAATAAATTTGACTAGATTTGACCACTTTGGATGGTGAGGCCAAAGCGTGTGTGAATTTCTCTCTTTGTATTTATCCAAATGTCCTCATAATGATAGGAATACTGGTAGCGACATTTGGCTGATCCACAAACTAATTTCTTAGGAAAAAACAAAAGAGCAGAAAGACTGTATTGCAGTCAGGGAGGTTAAGGTCAGGTTTAGGGGTAGGTGTGGCATTACTGATATACTGATATTTTTTGTTCCGGAGGTTAAACTTGGAGTTAATTATATAAATGACTATTATATATAAACACAAACATGTTAACTATATGAGACATTATTATTACCTACTACTCCCATTCGTAAGACACATATGACAACATATGACAACATGTTCTGACATACAGAAACAAGTGTTCATGTGTGTGTGTGTATGCGTGTGTGTTTTTCTTGTGCCCAGCCCTCGTTCAACTCATGAGAAGAAGAATGACCTCACTGGCTAGACCTGCTGTAAGTTCCCAACAAGTCAGAGTGTTTCTGCTGACCCACACTGGGAATACCTCACACACACACACACACACACACACACACACACACACACACACACACAACAGCTCCATACTGTGCCTCTGTGTGCAGCCATCACACAACCTGTCAGCATTTTTTTCACATGGTGCTGCGATGCAAAACTTGAGACTTAATAAGAGTTTTCCATCCACCTTTTTCTTTCAGTTTTGTAAATGGCTCAAAAAATAGCTGGGCAAGTCTGAAACTACAGACTGCAAAAGAAGTGATTTGAAAGGTGTTCCCAGTAAGTGACAACACAGAGGCTCATGGAGACCAACAACACACTGGCGGCTTTCAACAGTGTCTCTGAATGCCTCTCAGTGTAACTGTCCTCCCTCTCCTGCATTACTCAGTATAACTGTCCTCTCGCTCTCTCTCTGGTTGGGTAGGGTGGTCCTCCCTCTCCCCATCACTCTGTATAAATGTATACAAATAATATTAATAGTTTTTATGTACATTGGAGTTTGCTTTATTATTCCCAGACCTCCTCATGGAAGCCCAGTATTAAACTGCAGTTCTCTTCAAATACCTCAGATACCTGCTTCAGCTCAATCAGTCCTTCATTAAATTAAATCAGGAGCTGCTGATGGAGTTTCACAATCCAAACAATGGTCAGAGGAACCAAGAAGGAATCTGGAACCGGTTCTCCTCAACAGCTCACACAATATCAACTACTTTAACAAACAGAACACATCTTGATACTTTTCACTGCTTTCTTGTTTGTTTACATTTATTCCAATGGCAGAAAGCAACTTACTGCCCAGATAAATGGCTTTAAACCGTTTGAACAGGAGCCTAATACTGTTGCACAGTGCTTGAATTCTTTTTATTCTGGAGAGCTGGACAGGAGGACTAGGTCAGCTCTGTCTACCAATGAGGCAGGAAAGCTAAAAGCTGGATCTTGAGGAGTTCTGAGTAAAAACGTGGCCTTCGGGAGAGCCGCTGGCCGACAGCTGATTCTGTGACTGAAAGTGTATGATTGTGGCAATTAGCCTGTAATTACGGCGGAGGCGAAGGCTGAGGGAGGATCGGTTTTTCTCCCCGAGTGCAGCTGGGATTCCTTGGACACGGATTTACTGCAGCCGACAGCCACGGCTGTGGTTTGTTATTTATGGAGTAATTACAGATTCATCGTTGGGTCATAAACATGGCCGCTCCCCTCCTCGACCGCCGCAGTCAACGTGTGGCCGCTTAGGCGTTATGATGCTATTACTAATCTCTCGGATCTCGGCAGCCTGGCCAAAGAGTGTGTGTGTGTGTGTGTGTGTGTGTGTGTGTGTGTGTGTATGTGCGTGTGTGTGTGTGTTTTAATGTGTGCGCATGCACTTTCACAATGGCTCAGCACACGGAGATTCCAAAGAAATTACACAGCCAGTTTCCCAGCATGAAGTAAGTGGGCTGTGCCATTTTACAGGTAGGTAGGTTTGTGTGACTTTTTTGTCTGACCACATATTCAGGGCACACGCTCAGAACTACACTGGCAGCACCGAATAACGGAAGAACTGCAGCCAGTGCTAAAACGTGCCAACCTTTAATTACCTTCGACTGTCTCTCACTCAGTGGTCCTGGATAAACAAAATCAATCAAATCCCATTTTTTGAGGCCCGCTCATAAAGAACAGTCAATCGAGGTTGTACTATGGCTTCAAATTTCGCAGAAAAAAACTCGCAAAACATCATCTGATCTCAAGTCCGAGCTACAGGCCGTCAAAGCGATTTCACGCTGGCGCGGGATTGGGATATTTGTGCAACATTTCACCTCCCAGCGCTGAACCTTTCACTCCAGAGACGACCCTCAGTGTATCCAAGCAAACAGAGGAGGGAAGGACGGCACAGTGAAGTGTAGGATGGGATGTTTTAACACTTTGAGGTGGGATAAAACTCCAAACACCTTCTTTTCAAACAAACAGTTCAACAAAATTACTAACAAAAGTAATAATAAAGGCCTCTATTTACATGAAGGCCTTTCTGACTGTAGATGTTTGCTCCAGACAACATTATGATCATTTTCAGTCACAACTGCGTTTGGTTATGCTTCTTCTCCAGCACATCTGAGGGGGATTTTTGACAAAATCTGTACAGGTCTACAAGTGAGTGCATCTACAAAAGTTTACAAGTTTCTTTCCAATTCAATTACTATGGAGAGCAGCGGCAGAATGTGTGAGGGTTTCTCGGAGGGGCCGGACGGGATCTTATAATAGCTATTGTTGATTGCAATAGGAATTTAGCTACTGTTGATTGCACTGACTGCTGTCTTGTTAGCTATTGTCGACTGCACTGACTGTTGTCTCGTCTTATCTAATTGTCTTGTCGCGCTTGTGTTTCTATGGACAACTTGTTCATTTTTGGTGCTTCTAACAAGGGAACCCGTCCCCAAATTCCTGAAGTGCCCTTTAAATGTATAATCGAGCGCTCCATCATCTCCCTACTTTGAGCTCTGCCCTCACAAGATGTTGCTTTGCTTTTGAAACCCCCCCCCCATATAAGTCAATACTCCCACATACCTGCAGCAGCTGCTGCCCCACAGCTGGGGGCGAGGTGACCACTGGAGCAGGTACACATGTTGGGCCTGGAGCAGAAGCCATCACCACACGAGCTCCTGCAGATGGCTGAGGAGAGACGGGAGAGCAGAGAGAGAGGACACAGACATACAAATTCAATTAATTCAATGAAACATACAGGGGGTCCTTGGGTTACAACAGTCTCTCAACATACGACGTTTCAAGTTTATGACACTCACTCCCATAACGTTTAATAATTCAGACGTTAGGGTTTTGGCATACACCTTTAACGTCTTACTTTCGGATTACGTGGGCGAACTAGTGTGGTTGCGCGCAGCGAAAGAATACGCAGAATACGCAGAATATGCAGTAACGTGGCATATGAGTGAGGGAGTTGACGTCACCCAGTACGTTTATCTACGCCATTTTGGACTGTTAAAGGTACAAGTACAGTATATTTATAATTATGATTATGATTTTACAGCTGTGTTAGGTTCGGTAATTGGCTGAGGCTGAAGTGTGTTTCTACGTACACCGAAATTCAGGTTACATCACTGACGAAGGAACGGAATTGTGTTGAAACTCAAGGACACCCTGTAATGTGAATTAGAAATGAAGAACAATCCCGTGTGTTTGAAATGAAACATCATGAATCATGTCGCCGATATCAGAATTACTGGTGGATCATATGAACCTTATAGAGGTTTTTTCATCAAACAACAGAAGCCATACTGTATTTACTGTAATGTATTATGAATATTATAGATCACTAAAGAGCTCTGTAAGTGACGGGATAACAATAAAAAGCACCCATTAATGTTTTCTCTCAATTGGCAACTAAACATTCAAAGTTTTGTTTGTGTGACAATTGCTTTTTTCCTTAAGAGTGCAATCAAGCGACACCCCCTACACTTCAAATGCGGTATTACAATCTGTCAGAATGACAGAGTGGATCATATGTCTGTTTTAGAAATATATAGAGTCCTTTTACAACAAAATGTAGTGTTTTACAATACGTAAGAATGACCATGTGGATAATATAAACGTTACAGAGTATTAGAGTGCTTTTGAAATGGAACAATAAAAGTCCTATCGCCCCCTACATCTAATGTTTTGTAGTACAATCCGTCAGAATGACAGTGTAGATCTTATAAATGTTGCGGAGACATACACAGTGCTTTTAAAACAAAATGTAGTGTTTTACAAGACCATCTGGATCATATGAACATTACGCAGCATTACAGGGTGCTTTATAAATTAAACAATAAAAGTCATATTGTCCTGTACAGTTACTGCAATGTATTACATTAAAGTCAGTGACCACGTGGATGATTTGCACGTTATCGCAATGCTTTTTAACTAAAAAAATAAAAGCCAACCACACTTAATTTAATAAACATTACAGAGCATTATAGAACAATAAAATCTTCATTTTGATTTCCTCACAATTGATGACTAAGCATTCCAGCCTTATCTTTGTTTGCTCAGGCAGATTTCTTTGTGAGCTTCAAAACAAAAATTACTTGAAGGGCCACTTCAGCAGCCTTCAGTCCAGAGATACAGCGGTGTTACTTACGGACTATGCACTGGTTGCCCGCGGGCAAGGTTTTCCATCCCGGACAGCAGTACGAGTGGAACCGGGAGCCACACACATTGGGCCTGAAACAGAAAAAGCACAAACAATAAACAAATCGTGCCTCATATCATACATGAAAATCCCCATAATATATACAGCAATGTGAACTCAAAAGGTTCACAGCCCTTTCTGGCCTTTTGGTAAAAATGCAGCTATATAATACATGAAGCTCCTTAAAAGGGCACATTCTTGGAGGGCGCTTCGCAGGAGGGGTGCAGTTTGTTCTGGATATCTAAACTTCGGGAGACAGAAATGTTTACCATGCCCCCTCAGCGTCTCATCCCAGAGCTTTTCTTGGTCCGCCTCCAGCTCTGCTGCCCACTTGAAGAGCTGTATCCGTGGAAGGACCTCAATCAAATGTTACAATCAAATGTACACAAATTTCTCCCTTAAATGTGGCTCGCCAAAACACAGTTGGCATCTGAGGCTCACTCCTGTAGTTTTGAGGTTTCTGAAGCAAGTATATATTCCACTTACTGGCGTAGCACAAATATGCCCAAATCATCACACACATCGCTCTGCTAGTTTTAGGGCTCTATTTTGATGCGCGCGATGCAACTTACACTTATAGGTGTGCCCAAATCCAAGTGCAAATTTTTGCCTAGTGGCAAAAACAGACTTGCCGCCTGCGCAAGGAGCAAAATGGTCCCAACTCCCTTAATTATTCTGAGAGGTGTTTTGGGCATAAAATGCAGAATGGCTTGTCAACTCATCTTTAAGAGGCGGGAGTGGGAGCTACGCAATTGTAACGCAGTTATAACGCCTGGTACATCACTGGCTCTGTTATTTACACGTAACTTTTTCCTGTTCTGACATACACCCTCAACCCGGTGTGTTTAAATACCCACGTGTTTCGATTCATCAAACAGCCGGTCATCAATTCATACTTCTGATAACAAACTCGAATGATTCTGAATGACATTTGTTGATGTTTCAGTATGATCCAAAGGACCAGCTGTGCTCTGTAATGAAATAAAATAAAATAAGAAAAAACAAAAAAAACATTGAGCCTGTACCAGTGTCCGTAACGAGCGTCACAAACCCATGTTTCTAAAACACAGTCCTCCAAAATCGTTTAATAAAACGCAACTTAAGACGTGGATTTTCTTGGTCATTTCACTGCCTTACATAGCAACATGCTCCCGAACACACCTTATTCAAAACGCTCCACTCCTAAGAGTGGGAAACACACAAAGACATCTGTTATTTGGAAAACGTGCCGCATGAGGAATGAATGAGGAATGTTCTGGTAAAAAATCAACAAAACTACTTTAACCCACAGTGGTTAAGGAATGAAATACATCAAGGTCTAGGCTGTTGCTATGGAAACCCGAGTGAATTTATGAGTAAATGTGTGTAGAAAACAGATTTGGTCAAATGTAACCTCAAATCTGAACACTCAAGACCATCTGATTCGTCCTGCAGGGTGAACAAAGCTTTAACCGAGAGAAAGAGCAGGAAACGCAGAGCGTGTAGGAGAACAAACTCCGGTTCTAGACTGTTTTACACTGGTTATATTTACTGAAATCAGAGTTTACTGATACACTCTCAGTTCTGAGGGTTAAGCTTCACTCCAGGTCCTCCCTGTTTAGGCAGGAAGGCTCAGAGATGGATCTTCAGAAGCGGTTCTGTACAATAAACTACCTGAAGTGGAAGGATCAGATGCTCTGTGATGGATTTCCAGGCTGTGATCCATTTCCGATTGCTGGCTAACAGTTACAGAACTGCGTTTTTCTGCTTTAGAGGGTATAGAGGGCATTTGGCAGATGCCCTTCTCCAGAGCGACTTACCGTCCTTAGTTACAGGGACAGTCTTACAGTCATTAGTTACAGAGACAGTCTTACAGTCATTAGTTACAGGAACAGTACCCCTGGAGACACTGAGGTTTAAGTGTTTGCTGAACGACACAATGGTAGAAAGTGGAGGCTTGAAACTGCAACTTTTCACAGAAATGTTTTACCCACTAGGCTCCTACAACCCAGTAACGCTCTGCTGTTACTGAAATCTGTGCTTGATGTACAACAGCCTAAAGTCCACGTGAAATCTGACCTTCTCCCAATAAAACACCTTCACATCTCTCAGCACAGCCAGTCCTGCTGTAGCCAGAGCCCAAACAAACTACCAGGTACTTTCTGTCCACACACACACACACACATATTCACACACACACACACACACACACACACACATACACTCACACACACACTCATACACGTGCGCGTACACAAACACGCACACGCACACACACTCACTGATACACACACACACTCACACACAGATACACACACTCATACACACACACATAAACCCACATACACCCACTCCCACACACACACTGATTTTCTCTTCCTCTATAATTCTGCATGTTCACCAGGCCTGGGGAAATTTTAATGGTTTTAATGGGTTGCAAATTGAAACACCAGCAGTAAACGGGGAGCCGAAAGACGGAGGGAGAGACGGCGAGATGAAAACAGAGAAAACAGAGAAACAGACACTCAGAAAATGAAGGAGGGAGGAACAAAGAGAACGAGGTGAAAGAGAGCTAAAGAGGTGAAGAGAGAAAAGCAGAGAGAGAGGAGAGAGTGAGAGAGAGATAAAGGAAAGAGAAAAAAGAGAGAAAAAAGAAAAAGCAAGAGAGAAGCGAGAAGCAGCAATGGAGAGAGAGAGGAGGAAGGAGAAAAACAGAAAATGGAAAGAGTGCAAGAGAGAAAATAAAGAGAGAGTGAGAGAAAGAAGAAGAATAAAGTGAAGAGGGATGGAGCAACAAAGAGAAAGAAGTGAGGAGGAGAAGAAAAGCAGAGAGAGTGGGGAGAGAGATGAAAGGTCGAGGAGAGAGAGAGCAGAGGTAAGAAAAGGGTGAGAGAGACACGGGAGAGAAAGAGAGTAAGTGCGAGACAGAGAGAGAGAGAAAGAGAGAAGTGAGAAACCAACCGAAAGAAGGTGAAAGGGTGAAGGAGATAAAGGAGGCAGGAAAGAGAGAGAGAAAAATGGTGGGAAAGGGGTCTGGAGCGGCAGGAGGGAAAGAAAACAAGCAGAAGTTAAGTGGAGTGGAGGGCGAGCGGAAAAAAGCCCTGGAAATTAGGCCAGGCCGAGATAGAGCACCGAAAAAACCTGAGGGTCACATTTCTCAACCCAACACACTCCCTCTCTCGGCCTGAAAAACAAGCTCTTACACACAGAACAAGAAGAACCCGCCAAGACGGATCCCCCTGGACCCCCTGCCCCCAAACCCCCCTCTGTCCGCAATTCACAGACACCCAGAAACGCAGCGGTCATAGATTCTGAACTGCACTCTTTTCCTGGGTTTGCAAAACAGGATTCATCAGACTGTTGGATTTTTGCACATTTTTAATGGACAGCTCGGTAGGAAATTGAAGAGAAACCTTTAAAGGAACAGTTCAGTCCAAAAATTCGATTTATACCCTAAATGTGATCGATTGGGAAAGACATTTTTAGCATCCAAACGTTCCCTCTTTACTTTAACTTAAGGCTCTAAGGCTAACATTGCTAACAAGCACTAGAACTCAACAGTCACCCAATAGAGATACATTGATAAAACTTCTAACGGACACAGTTTCAAGTTCTGAGGACGTCGCAACTCACTTGAACTGCATCCAGCTTTTCATTAAGGTGGATCAGATTGTAGGTTTAGGACACAGTATGACTTATGAAAAAATAAATCAATAAAATAAACTTCCTCGCGACAGGCAGCTGTATCAAACACCAGGGTTGGTTCTCACAAAACAGTCATAAGCTAAAGAACTGTGTCCATACTCAAGTCTGTTCCACCTCATGAAAGAGCTAAATGTGAATTGAAGTGGTTGGGGACATTTTTGGTGATGAATTTTTATACAGGATATTTGGGTGACTACTGAGTTTAATTTCATCAGTATTACATAGAAACACACAGAAACCACTTGTAGCTTCACTGGTTCATACCAGTAACACTGGAATATTTGCGTTGTAGATGTTGCAACATCTGGTTCCATTCACCACAACAGTTCAAGAAGAAATTTGGAATATTTTGAGGAATAAAGTATGAAATTCCCTGTAGGCTGATCTAAACCAGGTCCATCCTGCAGACCTTCACTGACATCATTAGGTTTCCTGAACCCTGCAGGCAAACTTGAGGTATTTTAAGCCACAGATCTCTGGATAAGACAAGGAACGCTACGTGTTTTATAGCAGAACTAAGAATCTTCCTCAACTTGCTGAACCTCAACGTAACTGAACTTCAGTGGAGTGGAAGGAGGTCACAACCAGGCTCCTCCAAGACCTCCAAGGCAGGAAATGAAGATGTTCTCCAGCTTGGATTTTAAAGTCGGAAGAAAAACAAAGCGGGAACAGAGAACCTGATTTTTGGCAGAGGTCCTCCGGCGAATGTAGGACAATGCTGACCCAGAGGCTACAGTTCCAGTAGAGGTCAAAGGTTGAGTGGCTGGTATCCGCCTCAGGCTTCATGCATTGTTGCGTTTGGAGACCAGCGGCCTGCGAGCGTGCCATCTGGACATGTCCAACACTAACAGGAGACAATCTGCAAGCGCTCTAAATCTCTCGGAGGCCTTTTCATGTCCTGCACGGTCTTTCCCAGGCCATTCACTCGGACGACCTCTGAGCACCCTGATGTCTAGACAAGATTCATGCACCGAAAGTAACAGAGCATGAATCTTAAACCACCTCAAACTGCTCCACAAGCTGTTTTAAATTATTACAGTAACTTTTTCACACTGTTGAACTGTCTTATTCTACCCAGGCTTGTCTGGTTTGTCTTTTTATGAATTTATTTGCAATATCAACGAACAATCATGTAAATAAACTTGAGAGATGTATTCGGACAATTTTGATATTCCAAGATCCGTTTAAGTTACTAATATACAAGCACTGCAGAAATGTTCAGTTTCTCAGGTTTTATCTTTTACAGGTGCAAGTATTTGGCTTTGGCTTAGTTTTTAAGAACTGCTGACAATATTTCTCCTCATTTCCAAATAAAAATATTGTTCTTTAAAGTATCATTTTAAAGGAAACAACAAAACATCACAATAAGAGAAATGATGCAGCGTTTACAGAACCTGAATAATTCAAAGAAAACAAATCTCTTGTTCACTCTTAAACTAA
>JBBPCX010000038.1:8730658-8753323 GCA_037974365.1 Hydrocynus forskahlii
CCTCTAAAATAGACAAACGAAAATACATTGTTGATAAGCGTTGCAAATTGTTTTGGGCTAGGGGCCCCACGGGCCCCCCGCACCCCAAGGGCCTCTGGGCAGCGGCCCCGCTGGCCCGGTCCGTAATCCGTCCCTGCCTCCAGGACCATGGTGGAACACAAGAACAGAACAGAACAGCACAGAACAAAACACCACTGCAAACAGGACAGAACACAAAAGCAACAATACAACTAGACGAGACAAGACAACGTTCAGTGCAATAGACAGTGGCTACATTGAGGATAAATACAGTATTTTGACCGTACTGTATGTAGAACAGCAATAAATACGATTGTGCAATTTTAGAACAGCAACATGTTTAGAACAACTTTCTCTCTCTCTCTCTCTCTCTCTCTCTCTCTCTCTCTCTCACACACACACACACACACACACACATGCATATGGTAGGACACCTTCCTTAATATGGCATTCAGAATGGCTTTGATGTAAAATGCTCTGTTGTGGAGAAACTTACCAAGTCAGAATTTACAATGGTGGTAAATGGAACCAGATGTCTGAAGTGAATTATATCTCTGAAAGCTCCTGCCTCTAAAAGTTGTATACTTACACACTGCCCGAGGTTTGAGGTGCCTTCAGTTTTGTGAAGATTTTGGCCAAAAATGTGTTTCTAATTGGATTTATTAATGCTGTAGATGTACATGCAGGGTGTAAAAAGACTTTCAGGTTTTCTTCAGATTTGCCGCTATTTTACCATCATCAACATTCCGCATAGACACTTGAGCTTCACTTGTGGGTTTGGAGAGGGAATCAAAAAGTTACACTGGTGGTGTAGCTGTGACGCCTGGTTCCTATCACTCGTCAGGATTATAAGACATTACATCTCTCTATTCTGCCTGACTTTATTTACAGCTCAAATGTGCTGAAATTCTTAAACATCAGTGTAATTCTGTTTCGGCATTGCATACCTGTGGTTACTGCTGGGAAGAAGCCTTTTTAGATAGCGAGCACCTCATGGATGTGGATTTTAGCTTTTTAGCAGCTGTTTCGCTCAATGTACAACCAGTTTACAGTACATTCAAAGAACTTTAACAGTAAAAATGGGTTAACTGTAAAATATGGTGCATTTTTAAGGTGTTTTAAATGAAAGATGTATTATCAGCTTGCCCTGCCTAATATAACACCATTCACTGACCACTGTGGCTACTGAACTTTAGCACAGGTGAAACTCTGAGGGTCTTTATGTGGTCCACTCTTTAATTCAACACTCTCATAGAAGCACGGAACAAAAAGGAAACTTAAGAAGGATAGTGTAATTGCTGACACAATAACTGGATCATAAGCTTGCAGTTTCAGGGGTTAACCAGTTTGGAATAACCTTCTCTGCTGTGTGCAGGATTTTAAGGAGCAGATCATTCACCACATCGCCACCATCTTTCTGATCAGCTTCTCCTACTGTGGAAACTACATTCGGGTGGGGACGCTCGTGATGCTCGTCCATGACTCATCCGACTTCCTGCTGGAGGTAAAACCCATCTGCATTTGGTAAGGCAGTCAAAAGCCCATTTCAGATTTTGTGTGGTTCTGCATCAAAACCTGCTTTACCACTCTCTCTGCCAGTGGCACATCACAGATAAAACTGAAACTGCGTGAAGGTGGCCAGAAGCAGCACCAATCACAGACCTGCACACAAACTACCTAATATTCATAAAGCTTATGCACTGCTCTTACATTTGAAGGGCCCTGTGAAATGTGTATACATGTGCTGTTTATCTGATTGATTCCTGAAATAATTTCTCCTGAAATGCTGTAAGATTCTTGTCTTGTACTGATATAAAACTGACAGTCTTCTTAGCTGTTCTACTGATGGGTGTAATCATCTTAATTTGTAGTAGTGCTACCTCCTCTCATTTGTAGTAGTGCTACCCCGTTATCTGTGAAAGGAATCTTAAGGCCGCACCCATTAGTCTGGGTTATTGCACTTTTGCCTGGTTACTATAGGGGTGAAAGTGCTACAGATTTTACCCTCAGATTAACAGAATCTGCATGGTCCGGATCTACCATGAAGGTGATCTATTGTCAAGTGCACATCTGGGTGGCTCTGTATGACAGTGAGCTTCAAATTGTGTGAGAGAAAACATACATGTTTTTCATAACACAGGCCTTATCTGATTAAACCAGCGTCAACTGTATTCTTGTCATTGTTTATCTAGCTGATCCCAAAATCTCTAACCTCCAGTCCGACAAACCCCAAGCCCTCCTGTCCAACCAACCCCAAGACCCCCAGCCCTACCAACTCCAAACCCCTGTGTCTGACCAACCCCAAGACCTCCAGTCCGACAAACCCCAAGCCCTCCAGTCCGACCAACCTCAAGCCCTCTCGTCCAGCCAACCCCAAGACCTCCAGCCCTACCAACTCCAAACCCTCGTGTCTGACCAACCCCAAGACCTCCAGCCCTGCCGAATCCAAACCCTTGTGTCTGACCCACGTCAAGACCTCCAGTCCGACCAACCCCAAGACCTCCAGCCCTGCCTACTCCAAACCCTCATGTCTGACCAACCCCAAGACCTCCAGTCTGACCAAGCACAAGACCTCCAATCCGACCAACCCCAAGACCTCCAGCCCGACCAACCCCAAGACCTCCAATCCGACCAACCCCAAGACCTCCAGCCCGACCAACCCCAAGACCTCCAGCCCGACCAACCCCAAGACCTCCAGTCCGACCAACCCCAAGGTCTCCTATCCAGCTGACCCCAAGCCCTCCAGTCTGATCAGCCCCAAGTCCTCCAATCCAACTGACCCCAAGCCTTCCATTAACTGCTTAGCAGGTGTTGCTGTCTGCCAAGACCTCGGCCAAACTTTCAGGTCCTTAGCAATGGACTTCAGACCCTGAAACAAAAACAAATGGTCCTCAATGTCTGTGGTCTGAGGGTTAGGGCTGAGCATCAATACCTAGGGGCCCATGGTCTTAATCTGGCCATGTAAGGAAGTAGTTCATTGGTGTTTCTGGGTTGCATGGATTTGGGTGATTGAGAATTTTTTCTCAGTGGAGGGTGGCAATATGTTTATTGCTGGGGGTATTGGGAGGCTGGGTTGCATCCAAACTGTGCCCCCCCCAGCTGGTGCCACCTTAGGCAACCGTCTGCCCCTGGTTGCCGTAATGTATTTTATTCATGTGGAAATCATGTACACTTTTAAATAATGTAAATTAAGTCAGCTTTCCCAGGACAGAATCTGTGGAATGTATATGAAGTTATTATGTCTAATATCATAATAGAAATGTTCACAATATATGTAGAAATGATTTGGAGCCCATGGTAAAAGAACCCATGGTCCTATGTTTAAAAATACCATCAAAACGGTAAGTACCGCTTTTTATTCAAACAAGACTAATAATAGTCTTGTTTGAATAGTCTTGTAATCCAAACAAGACTAATAATGCTGTCTTTATGTTGAAACTTCAGTTGATCTGTTAAGCACTGATGTCAGACATGATATGGTCAGAAAAGCGAATTTGTCCAGTCCTGAGGTCAGATTTTGGCGTCCGGCCCCGTAGCTGGTCAGTCTGAGCTGCTGGAGTGATTTAAATCTGTCCTTTTTTCTTTCGCGCCCACAGTCTGCTAAGATGTTTAACTACGCTGGCTGGAGAAAAACCTGCGACGGCCTGTTTGTTCTTTTTGCCGTGGTCTTCCTTGCAACTCGTCTCGTCATCTTTCCATGCAGGTATGCTGCAGTGATAAATCTGGGAGATGTTTTCGGCCTGACACTTGGACCATAGAAAGGAGATTCCTCCCAGGCCTGTTTCAATCACCAAAGTCTGTGCACCCTAATGTAATGACATACTTGTGAATATTAGCACATGCCTCCTACAGAGAATACACTTAAAGCAGGCATTTTCTGCTAAGTTTAGTGTGCATTTTTAAATTATGATTTAAAAATAATGTAATGCTGAAGTAATGTGCCTTAACTTTTGCACAGGCTGCATTCAATATTTTATTTTTCTCAGTGTGTTGAAATGTGCAGAATTGTATTATGTACTTTTACTTATTTTCATATCGAAAATCAACAAAACACGTCGTTTGAGGAGTGCTCAAACTTGTGCACGTGACTGTTTTGCAACTTTTGCATGTTCCTGGCATTAATTAATTTTACACACACACACACACACTCACACCCTCTCTCTCACACACACAACAGAAAGGGGAAAAGTGGTCTCTTATTTTTTTTATATGGCTGTATATTTTCACTCTCCCTGCTTTAACTCCCCCTCCGCAGCTCAGTGCAGGCTTGGTAAGGAGCTGATTAGTTGGATCAGGTGTGTTGGGAGCAGAGAAAACGCTGTGCTGACTTGACTGATCTTTTTTGATCTTTCTCTTCTCCTCCAGGGTGGTCTACTCAACTATTGTGGAGTCGTTGGACTTCTTCGACCCATTCTCTGGTTATTACTTCTTCAACGCTCTGCTGCTGGTGCTGCAGATGCTGCACGTTTTCTGGGCTTACCTCATTCTCCGCATGGTCTACAAATTCGTCTTCCTGGGCAAAGTAAGGAGATAAAATCCTCCAGTACCATCTTTCTGCATATCGTCTGTATAAACACATATTGCATCGACACATTGCTATTAGAACACAAGCGGTACCGAACAAATATTCACTTGTCATTACATGGCAAAACAGCTCCTTATATGGACGTTCCCCCGGTGTGTGTTGGTGCTCGAAGTGTCAGACATCATGCTGAGCTTTGTTTGGTGTTCCTGTGTCACATAGAGCCAAAGTTACTGTAATTGAAAAACATGTAATAATTAAAACCACTACTGGGGTTTAAAAACGGTGTCACACACAAATGAACAAAAGGAACAAAAATGAAGAAATGTATTTTATTTTAGGTTTGAGAAACAAACAGAAAAAAAAACCACAAGATCTCTGAACCCAGAGAACTTTCAGGATAGTCTCCGCCCACAAGTGTGTGTGGAAAACCCGCAGAGGGAGGAGCTCCAGAGAGCGGCCGAGCAGCAGCGCGCTGAGAGAAAGAGCAGCAAACGGCGAGAGTGTAGGAGAACAAACTCTGGTTCTATACTGTTTTACACCGGTTATATTTACTGAAATCAGAGTTTACTGATACACTCTGAGTTCTGAGAGTAAACACCGGTTCTAGACTGTTTTACACCGGTTATATTTACTGAAATCTGAGTTTACTGATACACTCTGAGGTCTGAGAGTAAACACCGGTTCTAGACTGTTTTACACCGGTTATATTTACTGAAATCTGAGTTTACTGATACACTCTGAGGTCTGAGGGTTGTTGTGGTTTATTGCTATGGAAGTTCGGTGCATCATTACTGCAGAGGCTTAAGTAAGTGATCTGCGTCTCGTTCCTCAGGTGGAACGGGATGAACGGAGCGATGAAGAGAGTGAGGGAGAGGAGGATGAGGAGGATGGTGTGGAGGAGGAGAGGTGCTGGGAGCAGAAGAAAGGTCCCCTCAACTCCAAACCCATCTCTCTGGCCAACAACTGCGTCCTGAACAACCTCACCCAGCAGAGGAGGAGCACCAGCAGCAGACTGCCCAAAGCCAGATAGTGTCCCTCAGCCGCCCGCCTCTAGTATTTTAGTCTGTCTGTATCCATATGAATATAACATACACTGGGAGTTCCTGCCAGTATGTTACAAGGTAGTCGTGTGCAAAAGTTTTGACACCCTTAATCAAACTGCATGTTTTTTTAAGTGTGTATAAGTACTCAGTCTCTGCAGAGAGCACATTTAGATTCAGAATTACTGTTTATTTGCTAAACTTAAAATTGGTCTGTGTAAAAGGTATGGCACCTTTTGTATTTTTTCTGATATGTTAAACTTGGCTCGGCGAATAAGTTGAAAGTGCCATGACCTCAGAGCAAGAAGGTCCTGGGTTCACTTCCCAGCCGGGACGAGTGAGGGTCCTTTCAGTGTGGAGTTTACATGTTAAGGTTAAGGTTAAAATCAAAAATGAGAAAAATGTTATTGATCTTGGAGGAAATTTATTATGCACAGACACACAGAGACATAAGGACAAGAACAATAGAAAGTAAAATACAGCTAAAATAAAACTCTCCAGAAAAAAACTATGTACGAAATACACTATGGTATAGTTCCGAGAATGGCTGGATGGAAAAAATAGAAACTGCATTAAAATGTGCAAAATGCGATATTTAAGTTGTTCCCTGCAGAGAATGTGCACTTACTTCACAACAAAATGTGTCATTGTCACACTTTTGCAGACGCTATAAAATGAAAAATAATGCAGTGTATTTTTAATATATTGCATTTTTGTAAGGGACAGTAATCATAACAGACGTCATTGTTTACCCCGCCCTGTTTTTTAAAGGCGCAATCGATCTTTTTAATCTTTTAAACCTGTGGACTAAGCCGTAGATGTCAGGATCTGCGTATTTTATCTCCTATTTTAAGTATTTGTCTTCGAAGGTACATGAGAGCAGAGAGCTCTTTCAGCAGTTCTAACAAGATTAGCAGCACTAAAAGGGAAGGATCTGTTTAGAAATGTTGGAAAATGTAGAGACTGAGCACCACTAATGATCTCTCCTGTACTGTAGAGCACTGGATAATGCCTGGCAAACCAGGAGAGAGTGTTTAGCGTAAATGAAAAATGCTGCTGGATGAAAAGTCAGTACTGAGACACTATTCAGCCACTGCTCTGTACATTAGAGGTGTTTCATTTACTGTGGAAGACGTCACGTGTTTTATTTGTGGAACGTAATATATTCCAAATATATGTATTAATATTTCATTTGATTCTAAAGATGATAATGAGGTGAATTGTCTTTCCTGTGCAGTCAATCCTGCATTTTGTTCTGTCAGTGCTGAGTGTTTTTTCTACAGTAATACTGAAATTCTGGTTCTGTCTGAACCCTGGCAGTCATCCTGTCTCCAGGCCTTTTTTGGGGTTTGGATGATTTGAGAAGACCCATAGCGCCCTCTAGTGATGGATTAGTGATGGCCTCTTGCTCTGCAGAAAATGGCAGCCATGAATTATGGATAAACTGCAAAACCCAGAATATTCTAGAGGGCCTGAGCTGACCAGGGGATTTCTTCATGAGCTCATAATCTCATGTGAGCTGTTCGCCCTCATCTGAATCTTTTTTATTTTGTTGTATTTTTGTATTGAGATTTTTAATCTCAGCAGACATGCCTAGGAAAATAGGTTGAATTAAATTAAAAGGTAATGCATTAATTAATTAATTAATACACTGCTTTACAATTTTAAATGCACTGAACATAACCAGTTTTGCCTTGTTATATCGTAAAAGACTTTGGAGCACAAACGCCTTGGCAGTCCAAAAGTATTCATATTTTGTACCGCTGTCAAGCCCTGACTGCACTGAGCCGCTGTAAGAAGTTCTCCATAGCGACTTTGATGGATGGAGTGAGCGAGTATAAAATGCATAATAAGATTTACCAGAAGACCGATCGATTCTCTTGTTGCAGTCTTAAAAGTTAGGACTGAACAATCCCTTTAAAGGCAAATTCCACCAGTTTCCTAAGTAAGACCTTTAACCCCAAGTTGCTCCAGGGAGACTGCCCCCTGTAGTTAGGGAATGGAAGTCACTTTGGATAAAAGCGTCTGATAAATGCCGTAAATGTAAATGACTGAGGCTTGGGTGTGTTTCGACTTACATCAAAATTCGGGTTACATTGCTGTCGAAGGAACGGATCTGTGTCGTAACTTGAGGACCCCCTGTATTCTCTTTTGGCAATCACTGTATTGAGATAATGACTTTTAGTCAGATGGAATTGAAGTGTTCATCTGGTTTGCCTGACATGGATTTTAGGTTATTAATTGAGCAACAGATCTGTATTACTGTCATGCACAGCAGCACCTGTATGAAACTTCTTAATGCTGGTTAAAGGTCAGCTGGACTTTGCTGGACGACTCTGAGATGTTTGATGAACACATGTCCTTCTTTCCCTCTGTATAAATGTATGTAATTAAGAACATTTATTCAGTGTGAGAACATTGTCGGTGTCCCTAACACCAAATTAGGCATTTATTGATAAGGATATTGATAAGGATATTGGAGACACTGGTGCTGATCTCACATCGCACAACTCCAGGCATATTCACAACACTTCAACATAAATAAATACATAAATAAATATAAATATCGATTCTAATCCAGGCTTGTCAGGCCATATATAAAACTGCTACACAAACGTCTCAGTATTCATGTGGCATGTTAAGATGTTTTCCATGTCTACTCTGAAATACAGGGGCAAAAAAAGTTCAGTGAGGAAGCAAAATGTCAGCAGCACCGATCCGTTCACCTTCCTGTCATACGTACTGTAACACAACCCCGTATGGGAACAGGGCATGGTATTGCATCATCTATTTCTAAACATGTGTCAATGTAAGGGTCCAAGAGAATCATGTTGGTTGAGACTTTGTTGATCTTTCTCTCACTTATCAAATAGATTTGCCCATTCACAGTGGCACAGCCAGTGTAGAACTTTCTGTCGAGACACTCCTCTTCCAGAAGAGTCCATTCATCAGTGTCAATGTCCAGACGCAGAGCTTTGCCTCCCAATAGATAGAGGGCACCATTGAGCTCAGTGGCAAGAAGGTCATACCTGTGAAGTGGAAGATAAACAAAGACGTCATGACTTTGTAGACACCTGATTGGAGGATATTTTGAGTATGAGGACCACTTGTGAAAAGGAGCAGTGTTTCCCAGCCCTGGTCAGGATATGGGTATCTCAGGATCAGGGTTGGGAGCCTGTGTCAAAGAACCACATGGCAAGTCTGAAACTAAGGATGCTATACCAATGTAAACTTTTCCTAGAACTCTCAACACCAAGAACTATTCTGGAACCCTGACTGATTGGAAATCTCAAGTACCAAAATGCACCAGGATCTTTCATCACAGTCAGCAGTATGTTGTTATCTGAGTTTCATTCAGCTTACATCTGTGGCATATTTTGTTTTCTTACATTCTTACCGTGGAAAGGGGGAGTAGGAGATGACATCCCATTGGTCGATCTCTGCCTTGTACCTCTGAATGCCACTGTACACTTCTCCATTCTCATCCAGACCACAAGCCACATAGATGCAGGAGCCCATGGCAACTACGGCCGCCCTCTCCACTGCCCGTACCATAGGGCTAATGCTGTCCCATGCGTCTGCTCCCAAAACCAGCCTTTCCACAGTAGCCACAGGCCCTTCATCCATGCTGCCACCCAAAACAAAAAGCTGCAAGTCCAGCCCTATTGAGCAGTGGCTATGTCTGGATTTTTGGAGTGCTGGGCCATCCACCCACCGCTCGCTGCCACACTGGTAAATCCGTACCCAGTCAACGCTGTACCAAATAACCTCCCGGAAATAGCCTCCAGTTACCACCACGTTGTCTCCTTGGAGAATATTATGGTGTTTGTCAGTTCAAGGTCATGTTAGGATGCTTTACTCCATCCTTGCTCCAGGAGAAGTGCCTCTGTGTACATTTCCGAACCTTATCTAATGTACTTGATGTGGTTTGAAGGATCTTTCGAACATTACAGGCACTTAATTCCTGGAGGAAGTTTGGGCACTGCTGAACAAGTACATCTGTTCATAAAAACACAAAATGTATGGATAGACTAAAAAAGAATGCTAGAAACCTTTTAAGAACCTTGTTACTGAAGTGTTTAAGTTTGTTACCTACTGCTGCCACAGAGTACTGCGTGAGACACTTCCTCTGCAAAGGTGGGCATGATTGCCACCTTCCACTCCGTGGGTTGAACTGATAGAGAGTCTGCTGGTCTTGCTCATGTGGTCCGCCAATCAAGAACAGCACCTCTCTTGAGCGAGTCCTGGGCACCGACCTGCCTGCAGTCCAGCTTGCGGGCAGATGATCATTGAGTTTGCAGATGAGTTTTGCACGGGGGTCTGAACTTTTGATTTTGGTCAGAAGATCTGTGATGTAAGGTAGACTCAAACTTTCGGGCCTAACCAGCCCAACCAACTCTAGGAAGTCGTCCTCGCGGCTGGGATCAAAGGTAGCCCATTGCAAAGTAACCTCAAAAGCTAAGTCTTCCTGTGGAACAAAAAGGTCATCACTTGCAAGAAGGTCTGCAATGGTCTCCTTGGAGAGGTGCATGAAGTCCTCCTCGGAAGCTACAGCTGGAAGGTGGGTGAGGACCACTTCCCTTGCAGCAGCATAAAGCTCTAGACAGCCCAGCTGCCATGCATAGGCCATCATGCCCAAACAGTTGCTCAGGTGCAGCTCTCTCTCCAGGAACTTACAGCAGAGCAACCTGGCCTTCTCCAACTGGAGGAAATTGGCTGTTTCTAGAATTCCTAAGACATTCTTCCTGTCAAGGTGTAATTTGAAGCTTTGGGCATACTCCATGAGGCTGCGGAAGTGGTCCAGACTTACACCTTTGATTTCAATGTGCTTCCAGCTGCTCTCTCGACCTCCACCAAAGAAAAGTGCTCTGAAGTAGGGACTCTGCTGGGCAAGTCTTTCACGGTTCACAAAGAAGGACTCGTTCGCCACCTGGAGCACGGCATCTGGCACCATGCTGCCTGTATCCACTTGGATCTCCTTTTGAATATCTTCACAGAGCACCTCATGGATCTCCTCCTCAACATTGTGGGCTTTGTTGAAGGAACCATTCTCACGCCCTGGATGTTTTGTCTCTTCACGCTGTTTTCCACAAGCCATGTTTCTGCACCCACCCTCTGCTGACCTCACGCTTGGGCTACTGCAGCTTTCTGTGGTATTTATAACTACCTCTAGCTTATCACTGGCACCACAAGGGAATGGGGTCAGCATGCAGTGGGGAAAAACAAGGGCTAGAAATAGCTGCAAACACCAGTGGGACAGGTGCAAGAGGACCCCAATTTCCACAAACACATTTGGCTGTCCCAAGCCCTAGGTACACACCCTCTACAGTAACACACTCCTGCAAATTTTAATGCACAATTACTGTTAATGTACTAAATCTTAAGGTCATACTGGGATCCATGCAAAACTTGTGGCACATTTTACATTTGACGTTTTTCAAATATGCCACCTAAAATAGAAACTGTGCACTAAAATTATTTAGATCAACAAATCATTTAATTTTGGGGGTGTTCACATATAAACAAACTGTATGTATACTACGGGGTCCAGGCAACGTCCTGCTTGGAGCGTCCTAAACTGGGTTTTAACACAATTTATACACCAAAATATAAATATAATATTGAGTGAGTAATGTCTGTAAGAAGGCAAAACTGAAATCTTTGTAAAAGCTATTTATTTACTGCCGAGACAATACATCCGTTACATCCATCTATCCATCCATCCATCTCTTACTGATGCATTTAAGACTTACTTTATAAACCAAGATTATAGATGATACATATAACAAATTCCAAACCTATGAGACATTTGAAAATAGTGTCCACACACACACAGTCGATGCATTCAGAGCCCTCTAAATCTCAACGCTTTCAGTCTTCCCTTTTAAGCATATTAAAGCAAATTCAAAAACAAGCACCCCAAACACACATAGAAATGCATGGATAAAAAAATAGAACTTTTTTCTAATGGGTATTTGTGACCGAGCATGGTTCTGTAATTTAATAAGCCACACAGCTACAGCGACAGGCAGCACCAACAACACAAGTTTCACTGTAAATGGCTTTGTTTGTAGTGTAACAAGTTCTTACACAAGGAACTAAAAGAGCATAGAGTGTGGGTTGAAGGTATCATGGTGATGGTTTTCCTAAGGCATTTATTCAACTATTCACTACAAAGTGTTTCAGTTTTATGAATTTTGAATTTGCAGTCAGAACTGGGCTCAGGGTACCCAAGACAAATGTATTTATGTATTTTTTAAATTAAACATCATCAATTACTCTCATTTAATGATAAAACATCTTTATGAGGATCTTGGAATGGATGATAAACATGAACATCTTACCTGTAAGCCTTTTAAGGAGAAAATCTTACATGAAATGCTGTCAAATCTCTTGACAAACGATGAAGCTATTAGTAGAATTTGTACCAGTATTTTGGAAATACTGGTTTTGGTTTTATTATTGTGCAATAAGTTTAATGTCATAGTTTATGCATGTTCTTCCTTTTAGTGTACTCTAAAATATTAAATATTATGGTGAATGTTCCCCTTTAAAGGCAAGCAGTGTTTACAAAAATGTGGAGGAGATACAGCACACAGTGTGCTCTAGATATGATTTACAGATATTACTGTAATTCTGCTTTACGCCTACAATGGGTGTCTGTTGTGACAAAATTTGCTAAAGTTAAAGTTCAACACAAATCGCAATTTTCTTTCTTTTTATGTTTTTGTTCATCCGTGCTCACTGACTACAATACCCAGCATGCATTTCCAAAACACAAACACTGGCGAAAAAAAATAAGTCTTGAAGAGACTGATACAGATATAATGTTCCTAGCAGTGATATTACCTAGCTGGCTTCCTCCTTCATTAGTCAGCTAAAAAGAAAAAGAGGATTTCAATCAGTCTCCCCACCCCAAATGTGCAGAAGCTCCTTTCACCTTCAAGATACATCATTAAAAGGGGGGGTTCCATTCTCTAAACCAGAAACTTGAAGAGGGTGATCAAGCATTTTCACTACTAATGTAGGGAAGGTGAAATGTTTCATTTTTCCCCTTTAAGTGACTTTCACAAAACTCCAGAAAAGCAATTCTTGATATTTCCCATACATGATGTCCTTCACAGCGAAAGACAAGCGAACACTGGTGAAAAAAAACAAAAAGCTGGTGAATCTTTCCTTGTGAGCATCTGAGGAACATGAGCAGAGATGATACTGGGGAGTCTTTTGGCAGGATTTAATTGCAATAAATTAAACAGCAAAGATAAAAACCTGCAAACTCATACGGCACACTCGGCAAGAACAGCAGAGCAGACAAGACAGGCCTCCTGTCCAAGAGTGAACTAATCTAATACAGACAGGGAACACCTCATCACATCTCTGGTATTAGAGAAATTCACATCATGGCTTTTCTCTCCATGCTACTCAGCACAGGATCCTCCCAGTAACTCTCCTCCCAACAGGCACATGCTACACGCTAACTGGCGCTTCCGTCCCACCGCGCCCGAAGCTCCGAACACGCCGTTCACACATTCACTCGTCGTCAAAGGTTTGCTGGAGCAGGAAGTTGGCTGCAAGGTTCTCGTTCTTTTCGCAGGCAAAGTAAGCCTGGATGACTAGTCCTTCTGGAAACCCCAGGGCTTTTAACTGCAGGACAGAGACACAGAATGATTATGCAGTTTTTTGTATTGAATAAGAGTCCCAGTCTATAACTGCATCACCACTGGAATCAGGACTGTGGGCTCACTAAGACACAGCAGAGGGAAGAGATGGATATTATAGTGGAAATACTACATTGCTACTACCTGACCTGCGAGGTTCCTGACTGGGGCTTTAAACATGAAGTGATCTCACAACAAGAATATCTGGAGACTAATAAATAAATGACTTTTGTCTAAATTTTGGTGGGATCATAGACCTACTAGGGAGGGAACAAACCACACAACGACAGAGCAAATGTGCCTTAATGTGACCACAATATATGCGTCTGAATTTATCATCCTGTTTACAAAGACTACAGCTGACCGTGCACACTGTTTAGCCCCGCCCACCAACTGCACACAGCCCCACCCACTAACTGCACAGCCACGCCCACTAACTGCACACAGCTCCACCCGCTAACAGCTCAAAAGCCTCATGGCTTGAAAGGCACAGTGAAATAATTTAGTACCCAACAACCTTGAATGAAGCAAAACAGTTCAGTAACAAAGAGAGAGTAGTGTTAAGCTATGAAGTTCTTTTACCAGAACATTCGACAGGGCTGTAACTGTTTTCCAGCTTGTGAAGTGATGAGGGACCGTGCGCGCATACCGTGGTATTTTCTCTCAGATGTACACAGGGTCCCAAGTTTACACAGTGCTGTTCAGATGGTCAATATTCCTCCAGCATGTAGAATATTGCAGAATATTTATTACACAGTATGCATTCAATTCGCAACTGAAACGAGAACAAAAAGCTGAACTGACATGAGTCTGGGCACTTTACCAAAACACCCCACACACACCGGTAAGCTTTATTAAATCTGGGCCCAAGTTTACACAGTGCAGTTTGGTCAATATTCTTCCAGTGTGAAGAATATTTGAGGCCTGTATCACCTGTATCTAGCCGCTGTGTCGCTGCCACTGTTAAAGAAAGTCCTGTTTTTGAGGCCCTAATGCTAACTGTGTCTCAAAAACTGAATGAGTAAAAGAAGTTCATTTCATGTTTCATCAGTCCATAAACGGTGTTTAGGCTCATGCACAAGTTTAATCCGTAAAATGTATCCGATTTGCAACTGAAACGAAAGCAAAACCGATCCTGAGTGTGAAATTTCTAAACTGGTCCCACACCTGAAGACGGGGCTCAAAGTTGAGGGCAACTGTGGGCTAATCAATACTTTCAGATGGACAACTATCTGCCCCTGGATGTAATGAAGCCTGTAGATGTGTGTTGGTTAATCAAAATCACGTGTAAAGGAGTCATACCCTCTCGATGGCCTCCTTCTCCTGCTGGGTGACCTGGATATAGCTGGTCTGTGGAGCTCCGTGTGCTTGCGCCGCCTCTGCCTCACCACCCAGAGGCTCATTCAACATCTGCACAAAACGTTCCTGGTGTTGCGTGATTTGCTGCGAACAAAACTGACGTCTGAGCACATCTGTAAGTTCAGCCAGCACAGGCTTCTCAAGTCATGTCGGTATTCAGCTGTAAGCTGGTTTTCTGTAAGTTTTGCTGTCTCTGGGTAGAGTGTTGCTAGGGTCATGTGACTGAAGGAGTCCAAGCTAGTGGGTGTAACTGGATGTGATTAAATTGGAAAAACAATTTACAACAAAAAATGACATTTTTCCTCCAAATCACTGGAACCTCTGAATTAGAAGGAAAATTACTACACGCAAGCTAACAAGGTTGAAAGAGACGGAAAATTAAAGTTCAGTGATGAAGAGAGAGTGGTGTTAAGTTATGGAGTTCTTTCACCAGAACATTTGACAGGGGTATAACTATATTCTGGCTTGTGAAATGTTAAAAGGGACTGTAATATATACTTTCATTGATGGTCCCAAGTTTACACAGTGCTGTTAGACAGTTAATATTCTTTCAGTATGAAGAATATTGAAGAATTTTATTAACTGTGCACAGACTGTATCCAATCTGCACCTGAAACGATCAGCAAAAAGCTGAACTGACATGAATTTGCACACCTCATCAAAACTACAGTTTGATTAGCTGCCTGGCTAGCTCAGTTGCTAGAGCATGAGACTCTTAATCTCCTCGAAACCCACGACCCTGAGATTAAGAGTCTAGTCAAGTGGACTTTTTGGCAGCTGGTTGTTAGGGAGTTGACCCATACAATCAGAAGGTTGTGGGTTTGAATCTCAGGACTGCAAGCAGTGCCCTTGAGTAGGGTACTGCTCCCCGGGCCATGTTGGTGGCTCCCCACTGCTTCACTTGGTGAATGGGATAAACACAGAGAAAGAAGTTCACACGGTGTCATGTGTTCACACGTGGCTATAAGGAGCCACTTTACGTTACTGTCTTCATGCCAGTATGTAGGCGTGTAGCATTATTCCTATCCTGACTGGTAAAAAAACATAATTCAGAGCATCCAGTGACACTCAGATGGAAACAATGTCAATTTAAAAATGAAACATATCAGGTTCAGGACATTTTTGTTTACCCCAGGGTGTAACTGAGATGAGTTTTGAAAAAGTCATTTGTTTTTCTCATAGGCAAAAACAGCTTAGAGCTGATAGTGTGTTGACTACAGCATGACACATATGTATTCCACTAGGTTTGCACTAAAATACGACTGGATTAAATTTACACATAAATTTATATTACTGTGCAAAAGTCTTGAGCCCTAATTTCTTCCTATTTTCTTTCAAAGATAATAAAAGATACAAGACTTTCTTTTATCTTTTATTATTATTATTTTTTGTTTGTTAAGACACACAGTGACCTACGTATGAATCATTCAATCAGAACAAAGATCATCTAACTGAAGTCCTGAACCAGTGAAGAAACAGGAGCAGATGATTCCAGATGATCAGGCGGTGATCAGTATACTGGTGGTGCTGAATGCTGAGTGGTTGGAACTCCTTTATAACTTTGCAGCCTGTCAGTAATACAATTGTTCCCATTTCTTTCATTTAATCTCCTCAGTATGACAAAGCTCAGACAGTCTGACACAAAATAGTGTTTTTACACCAACAAGGAGATTCAAAACAAACTATAAAGAAATGAGGAGGGGCTCAACACTTTTGCACAGTACTGTATACTGTATACCTGCTGCTATCACTAGGACTGTAACAAATACATTCAGGTTTGGAGGTTCAGACCCAATTGAATTCAATTGTTGATAATAAAAAAAATTTAAAAGTCCAAAAATCTAAGTTTAACATTTCAATAAGCTGTTAATTGTCATAATTTTCAGCACTGTATTAAAACCGCTATACAACAAGTTGTGCCACGAATAAAGATGAACATCTCAAACGGCCCTTCACCTGCAGTAGCTGGGGGTTGTCTCGGCCCAGTTGCTGCAGCAGTGCTGGCAGGAGGGCAGGGTTTTGCTGGATGATCTGACGCATCTGCTGGAACTGTGGCTGGTTCCTCAGGAACTCCAGAGGGTTAGCAGACGCTGGCAGGGGCTGGGGGGGCGCAGACGTCGCACCTGTTCACAGCAAAGAGAGGGGCTGTACAGGAGTCTGCCCAGGCCCAAACACGGCACCAGTGCACAAAGGTCAGGACCAAGGGTTAGCGCAAAAACTCTAAATGCAGAGGGTTTTTAGCAAAGGCGCAAAAATGCATCTCAGCGCCAGTCTTCTAGTCTTTACAGTATCACGTCTATGCACTAATGATGAAAAAGCCACTGCTGTGTGTTCTGGGGTGGGCTTTCATTAACCCTTAGAACATAAGCAGCATGGAGCCGTGCCTCAAGCACTACAAATGGTAAACTGTCATCAAAACAGCCCCTTATATGGAAGTTCCCCGGGTCTGTGCTGGTGCTCGAGGTGTCAGACGTCATGCTGAGCTTTGTTTGGGGTTCCTGTGTCACGTAGAACCAAAGTTACTGTAATTTAAATACATGTATTAATAAAAAAACGGTACTGGGGTTTAAAAACGGCATCACACACAAATTAACATGAACAAAAATGAACAAATTTATTTTATTTTAGGTTTTAAAAACAATCAGAAAAAAACCCCACAAGATCTCTGAACCCAGGAGAACTTTCAGGATAGTCTCCGCCCACAAGTGGGTGTAGAAAACCCGCAGAGGGAGGAGCTCCGGAGAGCGGCCGAGCGGCGGTGCACAGAGAGAAAGAGCAGCAAACAGCGAGAGTGTAAGAGAACAAACACTGGTTCTAGACTTTCACACCGGTTATATTTACTGAAATCAGTGTTTACTGATACACTTTGAGTTCTGAGGGTTAAGAAGCCATCCCAGTGTGTTCTAGGTGGGGGTTCATTAAAGTTACACCAAAAAAACCTCACACACAATATTAGTTCATGCTCAGGGGAAAGTTGCATCCATGCACGTCGTTCTAGCAGTCTTTATCAGAGGAACAGTGCTGGAGACTCACCCGCGGCTGAAGCCGGAGGCTGAGGTCTTTCAGTTTGTGGAGCAGGGGCTGGAGCCGAGGCAGGGGCTGAGGCAGTGGCTGAGGCAGGGGCAGGGGCCGGGGCCGAGGCCTGGGCAGGGGCTGCGGCCTGGGCAGGGGCCGGGGCCGGGGCCGAGACAGGGGCCGGGGCCGCTGCTGGGGTTGGTCGCACCACCTCCTGTGGAGGCTGCTCTAATTCAGGAGGAATACCCTGAAAAAGCACACATTTCTTCAGTAATTATTTTCATAACATAAGTGTAAAATGTCATTGATGCATCTTCATACATTGACCTGAATGTGGCAAATCAGAAGAGTCAGAATCAGAAGAGTTACCAACGTTTGTGTGGCTTAAGATGAATAACTGAATCATAGGCCTGAAGTTAAGGAGCTTCTCCTTTGCTGAATAAGAGGACTCTCACCATGAGGAGGTACTCCACCGCCCGGTCCGGATTGTTGTAGCTTGCTCTCAAAGCCGCAATGACCTGCTCCCTCTCGTATCCCATGGACATGATCTCAGTCACCAAATTCTCATACGCCTGTCCTGTCACTAACCAAGAGGAACCAAAGATTGTGAAAGCAACCTTCCTGAACTCTCTTAGTAAGTCTAAAGGAAAAAAAAACACATACCCAGTATTGAAGCTGCTTCTTCAAGAAGACCCAATTCCTCCATCATGCTAGAGCAGGAATGAAAGGAAAGCTGAGAAGTTGAGAAGACTGGAACCAAACAAACTACACTTTAAAAGGTCATTTCACTGAGCTTCAAGTCAAAATTCTGCTATGCTGGTGCAACAGTTTTCTCAGATCACACTGTTCTCCTTAGATGTTTGAAGTTCTTTTTCAAATCTCTGGATTAGTGTGGAAAGCCTTTGTTCTTTAATGACAAGTTTGTTTTTCAAGTGCTTGTTTCCTTTTTCATAATGGCTCCTCTCACTCTTTGCTGTTTTCGGTATTGTTGATGCTGGCCAATAGGCTACAGTTAATGTGGGAAATTAATTATGGTCTCCATGGCAACAAGGGGTGTAATTAATCTTTAGAAAAAAAAATTAAGTGGATCACCAGCAGAGAACTCGATCGATTATTTCCGTGTGAATTTACAAACTAATCAGGTTTAATGTCTCGGCTTTTTGAGGGAATCGTCTATAATGCTAATGCTGCTAACAGTGACCGGTAGTCACCGATTAGCATTATTCACTTTTTCAGCACTAACTGGTGACTACTAGCTTCTGTTTTTTTTGTGAATAAAACCACTGTACTAAGTACACCTGCTATCATTACTATTATTTCACAAATAAATTAATATACACAGATAGATAACTATAATAAGTACACCTTTTGTCACCTTTAGTTAGTCAGTTAGCTTTCTTGGTTACACACTGAATCCTGGCTCCGTACCTGGCAGCAGAGAGAGCGGCAGCAGGGATGCCCTGCTGCTCCAGCGGGGCTATCTGGGGCGGGGCTGTCTGGGGCGGCGCTGTCTGGGGCGGGGCTGTCTGGGGCGGGGCTGTCTGGGGCGGGGCTGTCTGGGGCTGCTCTGGTTGGGCAGTTTGAGGCTGTGTGGTTTGAGGCGGGACGGTTTGAGGCTGCTCCACTACTGCGGGCTCTGGATTCTCCCTCACTGTCTCCGGTGGCTCTGCCTGAGCGGCCGTGGCAGGTGGGGCAGCAGGCGCGGTGGTGGGGGGCGGAGCTGGAGCTTCTACTGATGGTTCTGCTTCTACAGGGACGGAGGCAGGTGTGTTTGTGGGTGTGGGTGTGGGTGTGGGTGTAGGCGTTGGGGCAGGGGCAGGGGCAGGGGCAGGGGCAGGGGCAGGTGTGACTGTGGGTACCGGGGCAAGGGCAGGGGCAGAGGTAGGGGCAGGGGCAGGGGCAGGGGCAGAGGCAGGGGCAGGGGCAGGGGCAGGGGCTGCTGGGGCTGCTGGGGCAGAAGGAGGGGCAGGTGTGGAGAGAACCTGCGGTGAGAGATCAGGGAGGGGAACAGCGACCACATGAGGAGCGGCGGGGGGCTGAGGAGGTGGGGATGCTTTGGGCTGTGGAGAAATAAAACACAGGGCCACACAAATGAGTCATCAGCTTAACTCTGATGTTTAGGTCTTTGCTATGCTCTACAAATGCAATTATGAAATAACACAAAATTTTAATGCCATTAGCACCATTCTTTACTTGTCAAACCATCTATAAAATATCACAGGCTGAAGCCCTCACAGTAGTATTCTGCTCTAGTGCTGTGACTTTAGCGGTCTCATTAAAATACAGATTGAAACGCCTTTTAAAGCAACACCTTTAGCATCTCTGGCCAGGCTACAGTGACGGGAGACCTGTGGAGAAATCAGTTAGCAGCAAACTAACAATTATTACATTATACATATTTTATATAATTACATTACACATATTTTATCACACATTTACATTCTGAATTAACATATTTCACCCACCCCATTTGATGTTACAATGTGGTGTAATTTATACAAATTACATATAGACTAAGTATAGAATCTGCTCCTTCTCACTGAATCTCTCCACACATTTCTATATTCATAACAAAAATTTAATAATAAATATCTTGTTTTTGTGGCAGCTGATGAAAACCACAACTGCTAAGTAAGAGGCAGAAATGTGGGCTGAGGAGGAAGACTGATTAACCACTTTTATCGTATTCATGAAATTAATATTAATCATATTAACACACATCTATACACCCTCACATGAGGTGCTTTAGAAATAGAGTGACACCAGAACATAAAGCTAAATGCTAAATATTATTTGCACATTATTATATTATATGTACATAATATTCAGGGGTTGACATGAGTGGTACGCAAGTATGGAAGCACAGGATAAACAGTAAAATGCGCAGCAGTTTTCAATCTTCACTGCACAAAAGCGTACCTACTTTAACTAACTTCATATTGGATCTCTAATTACCACAACTCAGGTAAGGAAAACCTTAAAAAGAAAAATAATAATTACATTTTTAAATAAGTAAAAGTGTGTACCATCCGGTTTTTGATAAACATGAAGCTAGAGCGTAAAAGAGTTACAGATAACCCCTGAAATTTGCAGAGTTTCAAGAGCACTGGAGAATTGTGAAAAACCGCAAATTTGTGATGTGGTGAAAAAATGCCAATTTTATAGGCTAAACCCTAAATATGCCCACAAATATGCTCCCAAAACACTTTAATTTCATTTTAAACTCAGCTTAACTTCATTTTAATCTCAGCAGAGGATATCTGCGGTTGTCAATTTTGGAGAGTACCAATTAATTCATGTAAGTACTCATGTCAACCCCTGGTAATATTATTGTATTATATATAGGGGTGTCGAATTAATGCATTAATTTTGATCAAATAATCACAGAAAAAATAACGCGTTGATGAACACTGATTAATCACATGGTGGTGAGTCTTTATCCCATCCAGTTCTGGCCTCAGGTGCTCTGTAAAATGAAGGAGACGAGAACGCGCTGCTTAAAAACGGACAGATGGAACGGCTGATAGGAGGATTGTTCTCTGCAATTCATGCAGTGAGGAATTTTTGTTGAAGTCATGGGCATCTAAAGCATTTTTAAAGTGGGAGGACATGGGACATACTGTTGGGGGTTCATTTTCATACCCGTAGCGTAGTGTTTTGTTTTTTTTTTAAATCTAAAACAAGATGGAAATCTAAAATCTAATCTAAAATATCATCTCAATGCAAAGCATTTAGGAGCAAACCCAGTGGTCCTGTGACCCACTAACTCACTCCCTGACAGAACGGTCTCTGCTGCCGAGTTTATTTTGAGATGCCTTGTATACATGGGTGTCGGAACCATTATATTAAGGGGTGACATAAACAATTTCCTCCATGATCAAGAAAGTTTTCTGGTTCTGATACTGATATAGAGAAAATAATGACAAAAATGAACTGGAGTCGACGCATATTAACCAGAAATCTCACCTTAGTGACCATGACCACCACAAAGTTCTTCTCCTCTATTTTGTATTCCTTTATAGGTATGTCATCATTCAAGATTTTACCTGAAGTTAAAGAGAATCACAACTGAATTAGATTTCAGATAAAAGCTCTATAATACATATTTAATAAATAACAGTCACAGCAAGACACCAATCTTACGGAACACTGAAAGACAACTATTAGAACAAGTCCAAGTCAAAGAAACCCTTTTTGTCATCTCAGCTATAACCAAGTAAATAGTGAGACAACACTGCTCCAGATTTTTCAGAGTGCAGACTATTCTGCACTTCAGATCGTGTTTACACTTGTTTATTTGAATTTATTTTTCAACATGTTTTACTACTCAGTTCTAGCCTTTAATTTTCTCTGTAGTTTATTGTAACTGTAGTACACTATCTCTCAGACATTTCAGTGTCACATGTCACTAAATGTTGTACTTGTATAACTGTATGTGACAAAGAATCTTGTATCTTGAATAAAACACACGTATATAAATAAAATATAAACTAGAAGTAAAAAATGTGCAGTTTAGTACCAAGGATATTTTTAAAATCCCAAAAATTCAGTCAAGTGGAAAACAAACTGAATACTGGAATGTGATTATGTGTGTATTTTATGTGCATATATGCATATATAGCACTGCAAAAAGGTTCAGTTTCTCAGATATTATTTTTTTATAGCTGCAAGTATTGAACTGAACAGCTTTGCCTTCATTTTTAAGAACTGCTGACAATATTTCTCCTCATTTCCAAACATCATTTTAAAGGAAATGGCAAAACATCAAAATAAAAGAAATGATGCAGCATTTACAGAATTTGAATAATTCAAACAAATCTCTCGTTCACTCTTAAACAAAATGGCAGTAGTAGTGTTTTACCATCCAACTGGTCACATTGTGAGAGGAGAGTGTTGATTACAGCAGTGTTTTTATACTTTTCCACATTAAATAAGATGTGATTGAGGTGATCACTAATCAGGAACTCAAAGCAGAATGAGGTGCCTGTGTAGGAATTTAACAGACACTGGCATGGAATGGTTTCATACTCAGAGATGCTGATTTAAAAAT
>JBBPCX010000038.1:8773236-8788468 GCA_037974365.1 Hydrocynus forskahlii
ATATCACCTTGTTGGTGCAAAAATCAAGTAATTGATGCAAAAATGTATTCCTGTCAAATCGTGATCATCTGGAATCATCTGCTCTTGTTTCTTCGCTGGTTCAGGACTTCAGTTAGATGCTCTTTGTTCTGCTTGAATTATTCATCCGTAGGTCACTGTGTGTCTTAACAGATAAAGATATGTGTGTGTATGTGTGTGCGTGTGTGTATGTGTGAGTGTGTACACTGTATGGCCAAATTTTTTTGGAATGCCAGACCATTATAGAGCACTGACCTCAACCCCATCCAGCACCTTTGGGATGAACTGGAACAGAGATTGTGATCCAGGACTTCTCGTCCAGCATCAGTGTCTGACTTAATAAATGCTACGGAATGAATGGACACAAACACTCAAAGAAACTCCAGAATCTTGTGGAAAGTCTTCCAAGAAGAGAGGAAGCTGTTATAGCTGCAAAGGGGGACCAACACCATATTAAAGTCTCTGGATTTGAACAAAATGTAAATATACTTTTGTCCATATTGGACATTATATACAATATGGACAAAAGTATTGGGACATACTTTAATTACATCTCAATCTATCTATCTATCTATCTATCTATCTATCTATTTATCTATCTATCTATCTGGACAAAAGTATTGTGATGGACTTTAATGACATTGTATCCAAGTTACAAGAGGACATAATTACGGATTACTGCACACACTCTATATAAGAAAAGACAGCACATTACTGCAATTCTCCAGTACCTTGCACTGGCTTGAACTTCGAGTCCTTCAACTACTGTATAATTCTTAGATCTCTGCATCTGACTTAACACGTCCTCCTTGTTATAGCACACTGTTTGGGTGAAGGGTCATAGGTGCACCATCTCCCAAACTTCTCCCAAACACATTCCCCCACTGGGCCCTCAGCTCTGAGCACTGCTGATCAGATGGGTCAGACTGGCTTTGTGATGGGATTTGAGGTAGATATCTAACTTCCAAGCAGAAGGGAGATTCCATCCGTCACTTCAGAATTTCTGAGGTCACTCACCTCTGCAAGCCTTCATTACCAGTCTGAAAAAGAAAGATCTCAGAGCGTTTCAGGAGTAGATATGTCTGATACTGGTCTGAAAGTTGCTGAACATGTCTTTAAAGAGGAACACTGTGTTCCTCAAACTGTAACTTTGCTTTAATCCAGTCTGTTGTGGTATGAATGTTGGTTGAATGAAGTTTCTAAAGGGCTCAGGGGATGTTCACCTGAGGTGGAAAAAAGTTGGTCATGAGAAGCTGGTATATTCTCCACTGACCACATAAACACTCGGTCACATGCTCTGACGTGGGTTCTTCAGCATGTATCCTCATGTTACATCACTTGTGAAGAAATGTTCAGCTCCTACCTCGCATTAAAGGCCTAAATAAAGCACAACCCTCATTGTCACAACTTGGTAGGAATGCAAGATGAACATGACAGTTATGTACATAATATTCTTATTACCAGCAAACTATGGCTTGATTTATGGGATCATGATTAGTTTTTTATTTACCCTCAGAACTCAGAGTTTATCGGTAAACTCTGATTTCAGTAAATATAACCGGTGTAAAACAGTCTAGAACCGGTGTTTACCCTCAGAACTCAGAGTGTATCCGCAAACTCTGATTTCAGTAAATATAACCGGTGTAAAACAGTCTAGAACCGTCTTTCTCTCGGCGCGCCACCGCTCGGCCGCTCTCTGGAGCCCCTCCCTCTGCGGGTTTTCCCCTCTTACCTGTGGGCAGAGACTATCCTGAAAGTTCTCCGGGTTCAGAGATCTTGTGTTTTTTCTGTTTGTTTCTTAAACCTCAAATAAAATAAATTTGTTCATTTTTGTTCTTTATGTTCATTTGTGTGTGACGCCGTTTTTTTAAACCCCTGTAGTGGTGTTTATTATTACATGTTTTTAAATTACAGTAACTTAGGTTCTACGTGACACAGGACCACCAAAAAAAGCTCAGCATGACGTCTGACACCTCGAGCACCAGCACAAACCAAACGGGTTCTATTAATGATATTTATATGATTTTATTTGCCAAAAATATTTTCTAACCTCGCTTTAGCCTTTAGAACCAAACAGACTGCTTTTGTTACCGTGTCTTTAAGACTAGCTTATGTAAGTAACCTCTGCTCTGATTGGCTGTCCTATGTTGTGCCTTCATCAAAAAGTAGTCAAGGCTGGATCACTCCTTATAGCTTAATTACAGGCTAAATCTGTTGAATAGATGGGTATATGCAAATGGGTTGGTGTTTGTGACATCACAGTAACAGTGAATTCAAAAAAGGGTTGGTTTTGCTATTTTCTATGTATGGACTTGGGACTTTAAAAATGAATGAAATGGGGTCTTTAACTGCCAGTGTTTGTTCTTCTCTTTGTTTGTATTAACTGTAGAAGTAATACTTTTACTATAAAATGTACTTATTTACATACATATTTTCCTTTTAATGTCACATTTTACACAGGAAGATGATTAAACCATTGGAAAGTTGAGATAAAATATTCCAAATGAAATAAATGCATAATTGCAGATAATAGGAGGGAAAACCTACTGTGCTTCCCTTCTTAATATCGTCTGGAATTTGAGAAAAGAACCAGCACCAGGGGGCTTGTTTAGGTTTTGCCTTGTAGGTCATGACTGAGGTCACAGCTATTTTTCTCTTTATTATTATTCAGTTGTCAGTTTTTATGTGCTTTAGATTTTCTGTATTGTCTTTGCTAAGGATTTGATCAGATTTTGTGTATGTAAATAGTCATTTCCTACAAAAATGTATGAAATTCTGAATTATATATCTTTAGATGCGATTTTCTCATAAGGTATTTTTTAACTTTCTCTGAGACACACAAATACACACACACACACACACACACACACACACACACACACACACATCCACACATCCACACACACACACACACCAAACCATTCAGTTTTTAAGATTTTTGTAAAAAAAAAATATCCAAAATTCTCTCTGTTAAACCTGTATGCCGACAATTTTTTTTCAAAAAAGGATTTTGAACTGGGCTTTGTCCAGTATTTAGATTTTTGTTCTGGCAATGTATGCAAATAAATGCATATTTAATTAGACAATGCCGCATTTGCATATTCAAACACAATATTTCAACAAAGGACATACAAAAAATTGTCTTACAGAAACTAATCAGCTAGTGAAGTTTCCTGGTGACTTCCAATGATTAAATTTTTTACCCTATTCATCTGCACTGTTTTGCCTTCATATCAACAGTGAACATATATGTATTAAACACTGCCCACAGTATAAGCTTCTATTTTTAATAAACAAATTTACCGTTTATACTCTATCTGAAGTGAAACCCAACACCTCAGGAGACCTGGAGAAACATGCGGCTGTGTGAGCGTGCAGGGTGTCACACAGGCCCTCGAAACCTTTCCCCTAAATACACGACTCCTCACCCGGGACAGCGCTGGAAGCGAGAGCCTGCAGGGAGGGCGCTGAGATAAGACCCCAAAGACCCTTTAATTTCCATTCTCAGTCCAGGCTGGCGAAGAGCCAACACAGGTCCAGTCTGCTGCGCAAACATAGCACCATATATCTAAATAAGATATTTCCTCATAATCTAAAATTGTATATCTTATTTATATTCTACACATTCTACAGTTGTATAACCCTTCATATTCTGCACATTATATAGTTGTATATCTTATTTATATTCTACATATTCCTTAGTTGTATATATTTTCGTATTCTGCGTATTCTATAGATGTATGTCTTTTCATATTCTGCATATTCTAAAATTTGTCTTTTTATATCCTACATATTCTATAGTTATATGTCTTATTCATATTCTACATATTCTATAATTGTATATCTTTTTATATCCTACATATTCTATAGTTGTATACCTTATTTGTATTCTGCACATTCTATGGTTGTATATCACATTCTTCACACCTATAGTTGTATATGTCATTCATACTCTACATATTCTATAGTTCTACACCTAATTGATATTATATGTACCTATAGTTGTGTACCTAATTCATATGTCATTCAGAGCAGTTCAATACTGTTTACTGTGTCTTAGCTATTTATTCTGGATACTGACTTGCTGCTATTGATGCCTATATTGTTAGTTGTAGTTATTTATTTCATCCATGCTGCTAGTTCTTAGTCATGTATTTATTTATTCTGTCTCCTGAAATACTGGTCTATTTTGATACCACTGATACATTTTCCACTTGATATCACACTTTATTTATTATTTAAGATGAGATAAACCATTATTAGTCCCACAAGTGGGAAATTTGAATTGTTAGAGCAGAAAGTGGACAGAACAAAGGTAAGAGCAGCAAATTAATAGAATAACAGCTACTCAACACAACAGTGCAGTATACTATACAAGTACACTATACAAATAATTCAGATATAAATATGAACATTTGTGTGTATGCAAATATGTAAATATGTATATATAAAGCTATGTAAGTATATGTATGTATGTATACATTAGATATATGTATGTATATAAACATAGTGGGTGTATGTATGTATGAACGCCGTGGATATATGTATAGGTACACATTGGAGTGCTCTCAGTTGTTTGGTAGCAGTGGACATTGACAAAAAACAGTAATAATGCACCAGACAAACTGCACATTGCACACAGTAAGATTTCACCCCAAAATTGTACATGTTGCACCAGAAATAATGCATACAAGAGAAATATTTTTTTGTTTCATATATCTTATATTTATGTTCTACAGAGCTGCAAATCTTATTTGGCTGTGCTGTACATTCCTGTGTATTCCAATGACAATTAAAAAAATATATTCCATTTTATACCATTCTATTCTACTCTCACTCACAGAGGCCTACTGGGGAGTGTGGGCGTGGTTATCACCCACGCTTCAATCCGATTGGTCAATATCACGGTGGGCCGGGTCTTGATTGACGCGCCATCTCCTGCTTATATAGCCATGTGGTACTGGTCTGTCCTATTCAATGAAGGAGTTGTTTCGAGGTTTTAGAGTTTGGAAACTCAATAATTTCAAAACTTTAAGTTTTATCGAGCTCGTCGCTTGATCTCTTCGCTTTGGCTGAGAAAGGGGAGCCGGAGAAAATGAAGTATATTATAGGAATCGGAGGGTAAGTGTGTTAACTTCTCATGTGATGTGTTGGTGACGCAGTATTCGAGATTGTCAGAGTTTTGAGCCTCCAGAAGTTAAGGGGGAGGATATATTTTGTAAACGTGTTTAGAAAAGTGTAGAAATGCAGTTTCTGCTGGTTTTGGGGAAGTTTAAATGGGCTGAAGAGGGAAATGAGGGTAATTTAACTTTAGGCGGGAGATTCAAAACAGAGCGCGGGGACGTTCGTTATTTTAAAACTGTTTGAGCTAATAATGCTAACTTAAAAAAAAACGTTTATTTAAAAAGTTTAAATGAGTTCGCACCCCTCATGTCTTTATTTTAAGAGTTTAAAGGGAGATTTGTCCTTTTAATCTCAGCGTTGACTATGGGTTTTGTTTTTTGAAAATCTATACCATATTTTTAATTATTTTGTATATGATTAAACATGTTTGTATACTTCATATGAGGCTTTTATAATCTGGAATCACCTCTAATGTCTTAATTTTAGGGGGTTATAGAGATGTCTGTCCCTTAAATCTCGATGTTCACTAACTTTGTGTTGATGTGCCTTTGTTTCTTTATTTATTTCGTATCTATTATGATTACATGTCAGTATGCTTAATATAAGGCTTGTAAAATATGTTGTTGAAAGGAAATGTCCTCTAAAAGTGGTGTGAAGTAATGTTGATGTAGCATGTTAGCTGTTTTGTTGTGCTAAGTTGTCTTAGCATTCGTCCCGCCAATTTTTAAAAACATTCTAAGCTAGTTTATAAATATTGGCCCAACCATCTTATAAATGAACAGGGTCTCGTAAAATAGTCCTTTTTTATGTTACCCTTCCTAAAAGTGCATCTTTTACATTTTCTTTGTTTGTTTTTTGTTTTCCTGCAGGGTGACAAATGGTGGGAAAACCACATTGACCAATAGGTTAGTCAAAGCCCTGCCTAACTGTTGTGTGGTGCACCAGGATGATTTCTTCAAGGTGAGTCAAGCTTTGATTTATTTTATTTTATATATTTGCATTTAGCTTAAAGACACAAGCTGTGGAGTTTAAACATGGTAACATTACACTCAAAGACCAAGACTACACTACTCCTAGTTGTTTGCTTCATCTTTAACTTTCTTTAACTCTTTTCATGTGGATTTTAAAAGTAATTTTAAGTAATTACTGTTCTTATTACTGCTAAAGCTACAGTAAGGACTGTAACTTCTGGTTGCCTTCTTAGATCAGTTTTTTGACTCAGGAAATTACTGTTAGAAGTAGTGAAAGAAAGCATGTTTGGCCCTTTGCGATGATGGCGTGATCGGATCTGCAAGATCGCGGATCACTTTGAGGCTTCTGCAGTGTTTTATTGGTCACTGTTATTTCAGCCACCGGATCAGATAGAAGTCGGAGCGGACGGCTTTAAACAGTGGGATGGTAAGAATGAGATTTGACCATAGGTGACCAAAATAACTCCACTTATAGTAAACGTCCTAACACCCCTTTTTAAAAATGTCATCCTGTTCCATTTACTCTAAATCTATCCTTAAATCTATTTGAATAAACTTGATGTTTGCCATTGTCCTTGTTTTACATCGTGCCTTTGTTTGGGTTTTTATCTGTAGTGGTAACGTCGCTGGATATGGAGGCCATGGTAAACACAATCAAAGGCTGGGAGGAGAACCCAGTCAAGTTTGCGAGATCTCATGGCATCCAGGTGACTCCAGCCTCAGAAATGGGACCCCCAGAAAGCCAAGTCTACATTCTGATTGTGGAGGGATTTCTGCTGTACAACTACAAGTAAGTATTACATAACTGTACATTCATGTCCATGAACATTTTAGTTAATGGAGATTAGTTTCTTGGAACCGTGTCGGTGCCTCTTGGGTCACATGACACGTTGTCAGGGTCCACACAGTGTGCACTGGTAGAACGTCCCTGCCTGCCTCCAACAGACGCCTCTGCAAGTGTGTAGATAAGGGGTGTGTCAGCTGATTCAGGCTGCCTGGGCTGTTTTTGATTTGGCTCTTTGAACTTTATGTGCTCAAAGTTCTATCTGCCATTGCAGGACCTATAGTTTCCAAAAATATACTCGGCACTTAAAGTCGGATATTCTGTAGAACGGTCTTGAAAAATGTGTTTAAGCTTTGGCTTCCTCCTCACAGGCCTTTGATGGATGTGTATGACAAGTGTTATTACATCACCATCCCCTACGAGGAGTGCAAAAAGAGGAGAAGGTGTGTAGTGTGCTTCATTCAAGTACAACAAATGCACAATTTGACATTTATTTGAATATTTTATTTTAATTTTTATTCTCACCCCAGTACAAGACAGTACACCGTCCCTGACCCTCCTGGCCTGTTTGATGGTCATGTGTGGCCCATGTACTTGAAGCACAGAAGAGAGATGGAGTCGAGCTGTTTGCCCATTGGTTTGTAAACTAGATTTTTCAAATTATTTAGTAAAATCCTTACTTAAAGTGAAATTATTGAATGTTAAATTGCCATTTTTATATCCATTACCAGAATACCTGGAAGGCTTGAAAACAAAAGAGGAGATCTACAATCAGGTGTATGAAGACATCCACAATTCACTTTTGAATCATTTATAGGTAGGAAATGCTTTTTAAAATGTCTAATTGTCTAACATGTTTTAATTAACATTCTCCAGTGCATAAATGGTCACTGGAACAGTAAAGGAAATCATTTTTAGGCCCTTAAGACTGTATTTGCATAGTAAAGATAAATAAAATGTAAATTATTAGTATTTGCATATTTTATAGAAAATGAAGTGATGTTATGCATAAGATTTCCTTAAGAAGCCTCTATAGTTATAGTTGTTGATCCGGTTAATGGCACATTAGTTCCAGATCGGCACTGAAGATAGTTCATTGGCTTAAATGGAAAGTGTATCCCAGCATAAATTCTCAAATTTCCTTTTATTTCTTGACATTATGAGTGCCTGTAATGCACTGGGTTATATCAGCAGCCCCAATGGACACCAGCAGTTTTGGGCTCTGGATCCATTAGCCTGTTTCAGTTAGAAATCAAGTAAAAATTGGTTCCTCTCAAGTAAGTTTCTCTACTGATTTTGATGATGGTGTGGTAGTTTTTGTTGTGTGGATTTGAAGGACTTCAAGCAAGCTCTTAAAAGTATTTATGTCCAGAACTGGTGGGCAAAGTACTGACCTGCACACTTATTCACCTCGTCCTTTTAGAATGATCTGATCTGATATTCTTGAATAACAGACTTGTGAATTACACTGGTATAAAACGCACCCCAAGTGCCAGATTTGGGTCCATTTGAATTTCAATAGACTGCTACGGAGGGGCTTTTTTATGCATGTGGAGAGGGTCTATTGCTTGCTGATTGTAGAAGTAGCCTTTGTGAGAATTAACATTCCTCTTTCTTTACTCCCAGCAGGAGCATCCTGGGCAACAACCCCTGTGTACAGAACTGTAAATAACACCCATTGAGAAGATTTTTTTTTTTCTTTCTTTCTTTTTTTTTATTTTATTTTTTTTTACCTTTTTTAATGTTTTAAACCAAATGTACTTGTTATGTAAATAGGATGATGGAATGTTAACTTATCATGTTGGATTTTTTTCAGTTTAGTTTGGTTTTTCATTTGATGCTATTTTATTCCGTCTATTTGAAAATACCATTCGGGGCAGTGTTTAGTTACTCTTATTCCATGCAGGCAATAATGTCATTACCAGAATATAAACTTGTTTGCCAATAAATCTATTTGTCACTGTCCTATCACTTGCCCTCTATCATTTGTCTTTACTTGGCTTCTGACAAGAAAAGTATTCTTGAACAGCTTATAAATGAACCAAAATGGCTTCATTTACACTGTCATATTCACATTTATAGTGACATTACTATTATGCACATCATTGATTGAATGGTAATACTTTGTGTGATGCATAATTATCTTCACTATTTAACCTACTTGTGTCCAACTCTGAAATTTAGTGTAATGGAAAGGGCAGTTTTGTTCTGATCTGAAGTCATGTTACTGACTGGCATGCAGATTTGTAGTTAAATTTATATGGACATCTGACAGTACTCTAACAGAGTGTATTTTTATTCTATTCTCAAATCAGTTTGTGTTAATCTGAAATGAAATGCTAAAAGCTCACATTTCTGTCATGGTTTAATAAATTAGACCATTTGTGCTCAGATTTGGACATTAACTGGTCATATTTCCAATAAAGGCAGATGCCCTTATCCAGAGCGACAAGTCATTTGTTACGCTGAGGGTTAAGTGTCTTGCTAAAGGACACAATGGTAGAAAGTAGGGGGATCTGAACCTGCAACTTTGGTCATCAGGTTCACAGGCAAGTCTTACCCACTAGCCTAATGCCACCCATAGTCAAATTGTACTATGACTATAATACAGAGATGAGACTGGTAAATTAGATGAATTCCTTTATGCTTGTTCAGAGGAAAACCGTTGGTCTAATAATGTACACTGTATGGAAAAAAGTATTGGGACACCCCTGTTTTTCATGGTTTGGGCTCCTTACTCCCAGTGAAGGACAATCTTAGTGCTTCAGTAGACCAAGACATTTTGGACAACGCCGTGCTTCTAATTTTGTGGACCCAGTTTGGGGAAGAACCTTTTCTATCCCAACATGACTGTGTCCCAGTGAGCTCCATAAAGACATGGCTGGATGAGTTCAGTATAGAAGAACTTGACTGTCCCACACAGAGCCCTGACCTCAACCCCATCCAGCACCTTTGGGATGAACTGGCACAGAGATTGTGATCCAGGCCTTCTCGTCCAATATCAGTGTCTGACCTCATAAATGCTCTACAGAATGAATGGACACAAATTCCCACAGAAACTCCAAAATCTTGTGGAAAGCCTTCCAAGAAGAGTGGAAGCTGTTATAGTTGCAAAGGGGGACCAACTCCATATTAACGTCTATGGATTTGAATATAATGTCATTAAAGTCCCTGCTGGTGTAATGGCCAGGTGTCCCAATACTTTTATTCATATAGCGTATATAGAGGTACACATTTAATACTCCAGGTGGATTATAGGTTTACACTACCAGTCAACAAAATTTTGCACGCCACAGGTTCTTCCCACTTTCCATGGATTAAATAAACTCCAGATTGTTATTCTTGTTAAATTGGAAAGTTGTTGAGTGAACAACTATAAATGAAAATGTGTGAAATAAAGACAGTTTCCTTTCTAAGATGAGAGAATCTGTAACAGTGCAGGTCTGACTCCTATTAACTGGTTGGTGATGCAGAGTCAAACTCTAGACTGTCCTTTAACTTTAAATGCACTCGTTACTGTTTCAGCCCTTAATAGCTCCTTAAATATCTAACACTCATCTGGTGATCCACATTATCATTATATCAGGCCTATAAAGGGACTGAAGTGGCGAACACACAGATCCAAAGATCCAAAAGCAGGACATGTGGGCACAGTGTAAGAGTGGGTGCCAGATCTGACCCCTCGCTGTAGCCGTGGAAGCGATGTAGTGGGCAGTTTTTTGGCTCGGCGCAGAGTCAGATGCCTCGCAATAAACTTACACGACAAGGTGACACAGGAGTGTCAGTGTGATGGGTGACTGGAGGACACGGAATGTGTGACTGTATACTAGACCCAGGAAATAAAACATCCACTGCCCTCCATCTGCTCCACACAAACCTCTGTAGAGCTGCTGCCTCAACCAACTACTGGTCCTCTGGGCTGTAATTCATCTGGAGTTATACCCTCACGTTCCTAAAACTTTTTCATTATGTACAATATCTTATTCTGTGCAACGGTCTCACCATATGAAATATCAATCCTACTGATCTACTACTGATCTCTATTACAGCAGTAACAGACTCCAAACCACTATTAGTGTTACTAGTAATTCACTTCACTGTATGTTATTTACAGTATTTATACCCAGTATGTGTGAATCTTGTGTAGTTTATACTGGATTGATTTAGACTTTGTTCTTGTCTGTGTGTGTCTGTTCAGTTGTAACATAAACTATTTCCTCCTGGATCAGTAAAGTTTTCTGATTCTGTTTCTGATATTAGTAATGCCTGCCTTGTACCGCTACCTTGCTCCCACATGGTCCATATTTTTGCTCCAACGTTACTGCGTTCAGATGACGTGGATCATGTGGTAGGACCAGTCTGAAGACCACTACTCTGGTCCCTCCTCACCGAGGTTCTCTTCAGGGGATATTTTTGGACCCTGCAGAGGCACCACAGTGCCTGATTGACACTCATTCCAATGCCACACACACACACCACCATGCCAGTGTCAGTCATAGGCTCTACATAGACCTGCATGGGATACTGAGAATGATCTATCATCCCAATAATAATTTAAATCAATATCACATTCTGTTCTTACTATGCTGTGAAAGAAAAAAAAGATTTCAGTAAATGTAACCAGTGTAAAACTGTCTAAATCCGATGTTTGCCCTCAGAACTCATTGTATCAGTAAACTCTGATTTCAGTAAATATAAATGGTGTAAAACAGTCTAGAACTGGTGTTTACCCTCAGAACTCAGAGTGTATCAGTAAACTCTGATTTCAGTAAATATAACCAGTGTAAAACCGGTGTTTGTTCTCTGCCGCCGCTCAGCCGCTCTCCAGAGCCCCTCTCTCTGTGGGTTTCCCCTCCCACTTGTGGGCAGAGACTATCCTGAAAGGTCTCCGGGTTCAGAGATCTTGTGTTTTTTCTGTTTGTTTCTTAAACCTAAAATAAAATAACTTTGTTCATTTTTGTTCTTTATGTTCATTTGTGTGTGACGCCGTTTTAAACATCAGTGGTGGTTTTTATTATTACATTTTTAAAATTAAACTTTGGTTCTACATGACACAGGAACACCAAACAAAGCTCAGCATGACGTCTGACACCTCGAGCATCAGCACAGACCAGGAGAACTTCTATACAGGGAGCTGTTTTTTGTATGACGAAAAAATTTTCATTTTCGCTTATGGTTCTAAGGGTTAATTATAATGGTCAGTGATGGTTTTATGGGCCCCCTTCTGTTGATGGATTGAGGTCCGATACTCTGCAGGAGGTAGTCTGTAACTGAAAAACAACACAGTGTATCTGTAGGGGTGTTCCCACTAAAATGACCATCAAGTGTAAATTACAGGGTTTACAAAGTTATTATTCGAGAGAGACTTCCAAAGAGACTACAGGGGACAGTCTCCCTGGAGCAACTTGGTGTTAAGGAGGTGGAGGTGTGCTGAAGGTAGAATTCGAACCCATGACCTCTTGGTCCAGAGGCAAGTCTCCTACCCACTAGGCCTCCACCACCACACTGTTAATATTATAGATCTACTTGTATCAGGTTTTGCCAGATTTGCATTCTAGAACAGCTAGAATGTTAATAATAATGGTCAACAGTGTTACAGTGGGTCCCTTTCTGCTGATGGACCGACGGCCTACACACTGCAGTAGCTACAGTCTGTAACTGAAATCTACATAGTGCACCTGTATGGGAAGTGTTTCTGATAAAATGACCATCAAGTGTAAATTGGGGGAGGTGTTTGCAACATAGAGAGTGGATGAGGACCCTGAGAGGACATTCTCCTGGACGTTGCTTGATGGACAGCCTTCCGTTGCCCTTTAGAAAGTGGTGAATCTTTGCCTGCCGTCTTGCTGAATCACCCACAGCTGTCACGCCGAGCAGTAAAGTCTATATTGAGCGTCAACCTGAAGGAAAAACAAACAGAGTCTAGACTTGTTCCTGGAGGAGGCCCGGCCACTCTTTCAGCATTGAGCGGGCCTGAATACCTGAAAGAGTCCTAAACGGTGCCTGACGGCCTGTGTGATTAATTTCTTTGGGTGAATTTTAATGCAACAATTGCTACTTTCACCACATGGGGATGAGTGATGCTGGCTGTGAATGAGTCACACACAAATTACTGGGAGCTCTGGAATACTTCGGGCACTGTGGGTATATTTAGCAGATTCTTGCCATGCCAGGAGAGGAGAAACAGTCTTTATAACGAGGGACCCTGTGTGTTCCTGCGCGTTTCTGGATGACTGTCTCGTTTCCACTGCTTTGTTTGTGAGTATTTTAATCTTGGTGGTTTAAAGAGGCCTTTCCCACATGAATTCTTTTGAAATTATTTAATTATAAAGAGGCCTTGCCCACCAAATGTCTTACAAGAATTCTTTTGAAATTATTAAATTATATATACTGTGTAAAGTGACCATTTCTCGTACGTGAAAACACCACAGCACACAGTGTGAACAACATGCAATTCTTCCTCTGTATTTAACTCATTTAACACATTCACCAAGTGAAACAGCGGGCAGCCAGGAACACAGCGCCCGGGGAGCAGTGGGTGGGGACGGTACCTTACTCAAGGGTACCTCAGTAGTGCCACTAGCAGTCCTGGGATTCAAACCCACAACCTTCTGATCACAGGAGCAACTCCCTAACCACTAGGCCACCAGCTGCCCTATACTGAGGTCTGGTAGTGAAGGAGGGCTATAATGAGGTACATTTACAGTGTATGTTTTTACACTGTCCATTCAATCAGTCAGAACATTATTGCTGCAGTCTTGGAAGAGATTTTTTTGGTATTTTTAAAATGTTAATTAAAAATGAATCACTTAAATGAATAGCACCTTATGTTCCTACTTTTCTATGAAAAAAGAAGTTCTACCAAGGACACTGAATTATCAACATGCTCACTGTTTCTTTATCACTGTTACTATTATTGGGTTACTTTTATTAGGGTCCTGCCCAGGTTTACATCGAAAAATTTCACTGTGACCAAAAAACTGAGAAGACTACAGGCCCAGTTTTATCTATAGTGCCCCCTGCTGGTCAACCAAAAACTTTTTCTTTCTTTTATTTCTTTTCTTTTTTATATTCTTTTTTATATTTTATATTTCTTTCTTTTTTCTTTCTCTTTCTTGTTTTCTTTCTTACTTTGTCATCTTTCGTTTTCTTTCCTTTTTTCCTTATTTGCCTTCTTTATTTCTATTTTCTTTTTTCTTTCTTCTTTCTTGTGTATGCATTTTTAAATATGAAAGTACGCTATTCAAAAAATCCATGTACAGTTATTCTCCATTCAGACAGAGGTGGGAAGGAACCTTTGCTCACATCCACTTCTGTAACTGTGATGCTGCAATTGTTCTATGTAGAATATTTTAGAAAAATAACTAAGGTGTTTTTGGTGGTCGTTATTTATTTAGTCCTCAGTTCCCATTCCGTTCCTGATTTCCCTGAACGAAAGACATTTCTAGTGAACTTGGGATTTTCTGCTCTCCACCCACCTCCGCTGTTGGTCAGATGTGACTGTGAACAGCAGGGCGTCCCACAGGGGTCAGTGTTCGGTCCGTTTGTGCTTACTTAGTATGTCACTGAGTATCTGCTGAAAACGGTTGAAGCAGCTATAGTGGGGTTAACCAATGGTGGGTAGGAGGATGAGCACATAGATTTTATGAAAGGTTGATCTTCATTTAGATCAATCGATCATTAATCGATCAGTCTATCAATTGTCAGTGAAAGGAACAATTCATACAATTGTTTTTTTGTAATTTAAGACATTTCTTGCTCATGTATCCACTTCAAACTTACACATAAAAAATGATAGGGGAAAAAGAAATTGACAGGGAAAAGTATGCAATTAATAACATTGGTAATTTGTTACAAAGCCACTGTTGTTCTGTACTACTCTTAGACATCCATAGAAATACATAATTAACTTCTTGCAGCTCGGTGGCTCAGTTTCATCCAGTTCAAGTTTTAACAATCTCCTTCACCTTCACGATCTTCCCAAACAAAAAGAGAACTTCTTTAGGAATGACAGTAGGTGCAACGTCTATTATTTTTACAGTTTTTAAACCCACAGTCTGATTTATTTTTAACCTTTACAAGTATGCATATTTTAAAGTTGTGTCTGCAGCCTTTTTTAAACATGTTTTTAATACTTTCCTGTTCACTTTTATGAGTATGAATACTATGACGTCAAATATGTAAATACAGGTGTAAATTTGAAGTGGACGTCTGCCCTGTGGTATAATAGACAACAATAAAAAAAAAGTGACGGTGGTAAAGAAACACAGTCCTCTGCCAGAGTCAGACTTGTGTGTTTGTGTATGAGTGTGTGTGTGTATGTGTGTGTGTGTGT
>JBBPCX010000038.1:8799822-8812620 GCA_037974365.1 Hydrocynus forskahlii
GAGAGAGAGAGAGAGAGAGAGAGAGAGAGAGAGAGAGAGAGAGAGAGAGAGAGAGAGCGCCAGAAATAGCAGGCAAAAAACCTCACACTGCAGTTCATTTCGAATTCGTTTTAGACAGGCGTACCGTTGCCTGGTCATGGCTGCGAGGATGTCAGCACTAACTGCCCTGCGCAGGACTGTCTACTGCTCCTACGGTGCATTCGAAACTCACAGATTTGCATAAAAAGTCTTTTTTTTCAGTGCAGAACATAAGTTGAGATGAACTGTATTGCGTAAGCCCGGCTCGTTGGGCCGGAGTACAGGAAAGCAGTGTGGTAACTCTACTCTGCCCTCCTGTCATTGAAGACACCACCTTAACGGCGGCCGCATGCATTTTGCAAGCCTTGTGTGTGTGTGTGTGTGTGTGTGTGTGTGTGTGTGTGTGTGTGTGCGCGCGCGCGCGCGCGCGCCTGGCCTGTATGATGTCACTGGCACCCTTTTCATGCGAGTGTAATCTTTTTTTTAATAAACGGTCCTCTTTAGCGAAGGGGGACAAAGCAAGACAAGCTGTTTATCATCGCCACCTTCAGACTGACCTTGCCTTCCGTTCCCAACTTTTAGAATTACAGAAGGAATATTAACATGTTTACCAGCACAGCTCCTCAAATTGTGGTGGGTTTTTTGTACTCCCCCCCCCCTTCCCCACCACTAACCCCACCCCATTGCTTTTTAACTCAAGACAAACATGCCAGTCTTCTCTATTCTCAGAGGACGCTCTTGAGGAGAACGGAAAACAAAAAGAATTTGCCCGTCTTAAGAAGCCGAGGCTCAGGTAACTGTCACATCTCAAGCAGCCGCCGCCGGAGGGGATAGGCATCAGCATACAGGATGGAGGGGATGTCAGAAAGGCAAACCGAGAGGCGTGTGAGGGGAATAACAAACGACGCGGAGACGCTCGCAGGCATTCTGATGCAGGCATTCTGATCCTGCTCTGCTTCCACAGCCACGGCGGCCGGGTTTATTTCTCAGAGCGGGAGCACCTCATGACGACGGGTTTTGCTTCACGCTGTAAAATGTCATAATCCTTTCCCTGGTACCTCTGCTGCCGAGTGCCAAACACACACACACACATGCTAGTCAGTCTGGAGTAGTGTTTAACCCTGTTATGCTAGACTGGCATCTTGCTTAAAGGAATATTATGGCAAAAAATAAATCAATGATCAGATTCTCAGTGTAGCCAATGGGCCGAGACATGCTTGGAGTTCCAATTTTTTAGTGTAGAACTGGAACGACAAGGCCTGGCGTTATGCAGCTTGTCCCTGCTCTCGTTAAAAGGATTGTTTTTTAGAAAAAATAAAATCATATCTACACTTTTCCACCAATCACAGATCAGCCAGTCTTGTTTGGAGTCCAGATTTTCCTTCTTAGTTTAGAACTGCAGCAAAAAGGCCTAACATTGCAGTCAATCGTCACCCAAATTACTTTTATAAAAAACACAGGCCTAAAACTTCTCAATGTTTTTTTGTTTAGTTTAGCGCAGACAACACAAAGAGAAAGTGGCAAACACTTGAAGTCAATATTCACACAAATAGTTTAATGAAAATACACCCAAAACATACAACCTGTGCAAACCACATCCAGCTCTTCATTAAAGTGGATCAGACTTGTGGACATGGTTTATGACACAGTATGACTTACTGTGAGCTGTAAAAATGAACTGAACTTCATTAAGGTGGATCAGACTTGTGGACGTGGTTTAGGATACAGAATGACTTACTGTGAGCTTTAAAAATGAACTGAACTTCTACATTAATGTGGATCAGACATGTGGACGTGGTTTAGGACACAGTATGACTTACTGTGAGCTGTATAAATGATCTGAACTACTTCATTAAGGTGGATCATACTTGTGGATTTGGTTTAGGATACAGAATGACTTACTGTGCAAGGCAGCTGTTTCAGACGAGACCAGGGCTGGCGCTCACAAAGCAGGCTGATCTTGGGTCTACATTTATGACTGAAAACTGATTCTGAACAGTGAGATTAATTTTTTTATAGCCCAGTCATACCGAGTCCTAAACCACATCCGCATGTCTGCACCATTTTACTAACTCATGGATGTGGTTTGAACAGGATGAGAGAAGTTTTTGAGGCTGTATTTTTACTGTGACCGTTTGGGTGACTATCGACTTAGTGTTAAGCAAGATCAAATATAACTGGGATCATTGGAATTTAGTGTCAATTAGATTTTTTTCTGAACCTGTCCTTTGTTACAGGGCAGGCTGCATACAGCATATAAGCAAATTCATTCATCTGACCTTTCCTTCGACTCACCATTTTTCAATTCCGCCTGAGTTTCGGGAAGCGACCCGAGCCGCCAGCTTCTCTAAATACATAGAGAAGGTCAGAAAGGAAAAAAAAAGGTCAGGCAGGATCTGACTCATGCGCCAAAGCGTTCTGCACCGCAACCCAAACAGCCTCATACAGGACCCAGGCTTCAGACAAACGAGGGGACGACGATTTGTTCAGAAGGAAAGAGACCACGTCACTGCCATAACAATGCTGTACCACTGTTCAGGGATTAGCAGGCCTTAATCCAGGCCCCACACACACGAAACACACTTTAAACCCAACGGTCTGCATTAAGGCCTCTTAAAGAACAAACAAACCACAGACTACTTAAAAACAAGCTTTTTATATACAGTATATATTTATATATATAAAAAAAATGTTCCCCCCCCACCCTCATACACACTACACAAAATCAAAAGTACACTTGTTCAATGTTAGAGACTGGAGTTCACAAGTCAAAAGACAAAAGCTGAAACGTGGAAGGCGATCCCTTAATCTCTCGCTGGAGTTTATGGTACGAGAGACTTACGGCTCTGTAAATCCTTTTAAATTGGCCCGGCGAGCACAGATAGAACTGAACCCTGAGGAGAGCTCAGCTGATTTGGGGAACGGGATGGGTTTGGGGGGGGTGATCATTTGCTTCTGTTAAGTCAGTTCAGAAGCTTCTCCTTCAGGCCTGTCTGGCTTTATGATCCATTATTAGTGAGCTTTAGTGTTACAGGCAGCTGGCCACAACCAACTCGGGGGGGCATTCAGAGCACTTTATATACATACACACGTATGCATTTATTATAAAGAGCCTGAACTACTACTAAGTGCTTAAATGCTACAGATTTTTTACCTTTGGATGGTGGCAAGCAATGGATATGCAAAGCATTGATAAAACATTCAAAACATACACACACATGATCAAACTGCCCTGATACATCAAGTGGAATCACTTTGCAAAACTAATTTCTGCAGAGCTTCACTGTCCAAAGAAAAATCTAAATTTCTAAACTGTGAAATTTATAATGAACGGACCAGTAAAAATGCTGCAATTTTTCCTACGTGAACAGTAGAGTGTTTTTACCCTGTAAAATTATTGCTCTAAGACTTTGAACACTGATGATACCTGCACTAAGTGATTTCCCTCCATTTATCACAGAAATACGAAGTCTGGTAACACTTTACTTATATGGTCCACTGCAGATGTTCAACTGAATATAAACTGAACCTTAAATTTGAAATCTAAAACCTAACCTTAATCCAAACCTGAACTCTTGATTATCAACCATATTACATTATCAACTGAGTTTTACCAGATACTTCAATTGCTGTAGATGATCTGCAGGGGCCCATCAAAATGAAGCATGATTTACCCATACTTCGCCCACAAATGCATCCTTTCGCTTGGACAATTTAGTTTTGTCAGAATATGTAAATTAGAGTGTTCCTAATTCAGATCATTCAGGTGTAGTTGGGAGTAATTGGTAGATTGTCATTTTCGAACCAACATATCCACTAGCCGCCCCACAGTCCACACCACAGTCCAGACTGAAAAAACGTCCTGAAAAAACACCTCTGTGGGTCGAGTCAGGACGGACAGGCTGGATCTCGCGCTGCAGAGCTGCTGAAAACGTCAGGAGAGGATGTGTGGGGTTCTGCCTCAGGGCTGCCAAACAGCTGAGAGCGAAGAGCACACAGGACAGAAGAGAAGTTTAACCCAACAGCAGCAGCCCTGCTGCGCTTCCTCCCGAATACAGGCCCCGCTGTCAAACACACACTCAGATTCTCAGCTTTTTCCCTCTTAGGCAGAGACAGGCAAGAGCCAGAGACCACGCCCACACAGTCCAAACATATTACAGAAAAGACAGTGCTCGAGTAAGTGTGTGTGTGTGGTGATCTGGGTAATAAAACTTTAAAACAGCAAATAACTCCTAAAATTTAGTCAAATTTCCTTCATTCCCAGTCAGGAACTGCATCAGAGAAAGATTTCACTGATCAAATCAGTCACGAGTGTAAAACTTCCATTAACCCGTGCATGATACAGATCAATTATATTACAATTAAAATGTTGCAACAAGTTAAAAAAAAAAAAAAAAATCAAAATTTACGATTGATCACACAGGTTGCCCAAGATGTTCATAGCACACACACACACAAAAAAGTGATTTGTTAGAAGCTCATTTGCATGCTGCTGCTTTCTGTGATTTCAGTGTTGTAAAGGCCGATATTTTGATAAATATTAGGCAATATATTGTGCAGCCCAACCACAAATTAAATCAAGGGCCTACACATAAAAAAATAAGAAAAATAAAAAGGTGTGATGCCATAGAAGAACCAAGCTTGAACCTTCCAATGAACCGCCACATGATGTCAACATTCTGCAAGGAACCATTAAATGGGTAAGAAAAAACCCCAAACAAACAAACAAAAAAAAGAAGTGCATAATGTGAAACTCTTGAACATTTAGAAGGTTCCCCACAAAACCAAGCATTTTCATCAAGAGTGTGTAGCTGCTACGTAACGGCTTTTTAAAAAATCCCTCAATTCGCTCCCTGTCCTTTTATGTCTCACATGGGCATTAAAAAAGAAAAGGATTAAACATGTTTGCAAGGATGGATTGTGTACATTGGTTCCTCTGACCACAAGTCATGATGTTTTTCTTTTTAAAAAGATAGACTGTAAACCTCAATCCCATGCAAGAGATGAAAAGTATAAATTTCCTTCATTACAGTTAATCACCATAGTGCATTAAATACTCAATTATGGGGTTCCTCCTATAGCACGGCGGGAAAAACGTCCTTTTGCTTCTTGGGCGTTTCCTTTGATGGTTGGAACAATTGGCATTCCTGAATAATCCGGCCATACAGGAGTGAATGTTTGAAATATGGGTCATGCGCTTCTTCCTTTAATGGTTTAAGCCGTGAAAACATGAGGGTGTTGCATTGTCATGGAAAAAAAACACTTTGGGGCAACTGTTCTCATCAGAGTTCTCCCAGAAGAAGCATAATAGGCCAGAAAATAGCTTGAAAAATGCTATTGGCTTGCTGTGGTCGAACAAAAACAACAAAAGATTGGAGAAACGTCCACATACAAAGTGAAAAAATGAGACGACAAACACAAAAGGCAAGAGCTTGAGGAGGTAAATGGAGAAGTGAGTGGTCAGAGGCTGCCCTCGTCCAGCATCTTGTTGACCCCGTCGCAGATCCTCTGCAAATGGGCCCGATAAACCTCGGAGGGGCCGTACAGTGCTGCCAGGAAGTCACAGTCGGAGAAGTGGTTGAAGACGTGATTGACTCGAGCGTGGGACTTGGACGTCAGGTGGCGGTTGATGGCCTGGTGCAGGAGGTCCCTGCAGTCGTTCAGCAGGCCGCTCATGACCCTGCGGTCGAAGGTGAAGTCTATCTGGTGGAAGCTGACCGCTGTCATGGCCAGGGTGTGCACCTTCCTGCGGAAACGCTCCACCAGCGCCAGCTCCTCGTTGCTGAACTGCCCGTTGCGGTAGAGGACCCCCAGCTTCACCACCATCTTGATGAGGTTCTTGATGATCTTCTGTGCTTCCTTGCGGTTGCGCGTGTACTCCTTGGTCACGCGGTACAGCTCGTCCAGGACTTCACTGCTGGTGTCATCAATGAAGAGGCTCGCCACCGTCTTGGTGGCCATCTTGCTCATGAGCTTCTTCTGGGCCTGCAGGGCCAGGTTCTTCGTACTGAAGGAGTCCATGGTGTCTGGAAACGAGACAAAAGCAATCAGAATCAGAAAATACATCATTATACGGACAGAAGGTGCAGACTTCCAAGGAAAAAATGGCAAAAATGGTTATTTCCCTATAGATTCTGCACAGTTCTTCCAGCTGGAAGGTTATTTAAAGCAGTAGTTCCCAATCTTGGTCCAGTGGTCTTGCAAATTTTATCGTTTCAGCCCAAAAAGGCTTATTGAGCGGATTAGTTGATCAGGTGTGTTGCAAGAGTGCAAAACCCTAAAACGTGCAGAGCTCAAGGCTCCAGGACCAGGTCCTGCTTTACAGAACCAGTTCTGTAAATCTTTTCTAACTTTTAAAGAACTTCTGCATAAACCAAAACCAATTAAACATGTTTAATGCATTTTTCTTGAATACACACAAAGAATATGATCATTAATCATTAGAGCTGGCACAGATCTGTGCTAGAAGCACAACTGGTAAACTGTCATACGGTAAAACAGCTCCTTATACAGAAGTTTCCCCGGTGTGTGTGTTGGTTCTTGCCGTTTCAGACGTCATGCTGAGCTTTGTTTGGTGTTCCTGTGTCACGTAGAACCAAAGTTACTGTAATTTAAAAACATGTAATAAAAACCACTTCTGGGGTTTAAAAACGCCATCACACGCAAATGAACAAAGAACAAAAATGAACACATTTTTGATTTTAGGTTTTAGAAACAAAAAACACACATGAACTTTCAGGATAGTCTCTGCCCACAAGTGGGTGGGGAAAACCCACAGGGGGAGGGGCTCCAGAGAGCACCCGAGTGGCAGCACGCCAAGAGAAAGAGCAGCAAATGGCAAGAGTGTAGGAGAACAAACACCCGTTCTAGACTGTTTTACGCCGGTTATATTTACTGAAATCAGTTTACTGATACACTCTGAGCTCTAAGGGTTAAAACATCAGTGTTAAATGTCTTTTTTAAGAGACTAATGGCCAGGTTGGGTTCCCAGACAATACACATGCAGCCAAATTTGTACAGCAGATGTTTATCTGGCCTTTCCTGTGTGGAGGCATAAAGAAACACGAGTACTCGTCTCTCCCAGCAAACACACGCTCGGGGACGCAACAGTGAATGATAAAAACAGAACATCAGCATGTTGAAAGGAAACATAATCGCAGAATCACAGAACACACTGAGCAGAGGACTTGTTTTCATGAGTTTTCATGTTGTGGGTTTGAGGGCACGAGAAGGGCTCAACAGAAAGGTGTGCAATTTCGCACCCACACAATGGAGTCGACCTATTGTGCAGCTCGGTGATGTCAGTGAAGAAAGAAAAAACCTCAGTGATGGGGAAGCACTAATAAAACCAGCAAAACAAAGAAACTAGACGCTGGGGGCATATTCCCACAGAATCCAAAAAAACGAACACTGGGGGAATCCTGAGAGATCACATGCTGGACCCCCAGCCACCCCACCTGCCAAACCAGTGCAGGAAACCTTCACTCTGCATGGCCGGAAAGGATGGCCCACCATCACCCCTAGCTAATAAAACAGGACAGTGTTAACTGCTGATTCTAAGTGTGCCAAGGTGGCCATTGTATTAGTGGCAGCTCAAAAAGATACTGCACATTTCAAGTAAATGCAAGTCTTTACCTGTGGGAGACCTAACTCACTATTCTACCAGACAGAAATTGGATTAGAAAAAACAAACTGTGCTTCTGAATGTAAAACTCATGTTACACCAATTGGAGTCTCATTGCTCTTTTATAGAAACCAACAGTTAGCAACTAAACATAGGTTTGAGCACACTCATGCTCAAATGACTGGGCCTTTTTCTGAAGACCTTGGGTCTCAGGTTTTGGGGTTAATCTTGATAGTTGGGTGTTGAAGAGCTTCTGTGTAGAACAGAACTAGAGCTCTGTAGAGTCAAAACACAAAACACTCAAAATCAAACCTTGAACACAGAACTGCAAGTCATGTAATCAAATCGAATCTGAAAGTGTACATTTACGTCCACAGTAGAGAGGAAGAGTGGTCATTACCCCCCACTGCTCACATTTGGCCAGCCTCCCCCCAAAGACCAGAGGTTTGGAGCGCTGGGTCATTTAATTTGTTGTGATTCAGACCGATATTTCCTGACTCACGTCATGCCTTTCATCAAGAGACCAGCGGATTCGCTCTCAGTTCTCACAATTCTTCATACAACAAGAAGAGAAAAAGGAAGCAGAGGATCTATGACTTTGTTCTGTCAGGAAACAGACCGCTTCATCGTGCGTCCAGTAAAGGCCATTAAGGGTCCATCTAAGAGGTTTAGGGTCATCACTAGAGGGGACACTGATCCGATATCAGGTACGGTTATCGGGTTGAGATCAGTAGAAAATGGGAGTGATAAAGTGGATCGAATCCAAACCTGTAACAGATCTATCCTGAAACCCCACACACACACACACACACACACACACACACACACACACACACAGGTCATGTAAGCCGTGTGTTTCTGTTTGTGGGGTTGTGTCATGCATTTCAGCTGTTCGAGCATTACTTCAATTAAAAGTAGAATTTGAATATTTTTCAAAACTCTCTCATAAATGTAGAGATTGAGATGTAAAAACAGTCATTCTGAGTCGGTTTAGCGCAAAATGTGAATGTTCCACAAAACATGGGCTGTTGCAGCTTAGCTTAGTTTATTTAAACTGGGGAATTAATAGTATGTGCAAGTTTCAAAACCTATGAAACTACCATTTGAAAATAATTACATGGAGTATGTATTTTCTATGATATGGGCCTTTTAAGAAAAAAGATAAAATAAGTTCTAAAAAACATTTGACGTGCACACACACACACACACACCCTAAAGTGCTCCAAGGAAGGAGAACCAGTGAACCAGTGACAAGGTCAAGGGCTCTCAAGGCTGACGGATGCGTGTGGGGAGCAAAGACCAGACCAGCAGATCCCAGAAGATCTGCTGTACCACAAACTGCTGAAGAAGTTCATGCTGCTCTGATAGAAAGGAGTCAGAACACACAATGCATCGCAGCTTGCAGTGTATGGGGCTGCAGACCAGTCAGAGCGCCCATGCTGACCCCTGTCCACCACCAAAAACAAGTGGCACCTTGGGTCCTGCATTCATCTGGACATTACTTTGACACCTAAACACTGCAGACCAACTTCACCCTTCATGGAGATGCTGTTTCCTAATGACAGTTCCTCTTTGAGCAAACACTGCAACCCCCCCCCTCCCCTTACAAACACTGTTCAGGAACCGTTTGAGGAACATCAAAGACTTCAAGGTGTCTCCAAGCTCCCCAGATCTCATTGATTGAGCTTCTGTGGGATGTGCTGGAGAAACTAGCCCATGGAGGCCCTGCCAACAACAACAACAGACCTTCAGAGGTCTTGTGGAGACAGATCAGAGTTGTGCCCTAAGTCAGGCCTACACAATATAAGGAAGGTGGTTTTAATGTTATGGCTGGCTGGTGTATAAAGACAAAGCAAAAGAAATTTAAATTGGGCAAAAAAATTAATGGAGTGTTTATGAAAGCTCTAAACAACACTACACTGGATTGGATACAGCTTACACAGTGAAGGCCACAAAACATCAGAGCAAGAATTTAAGAATTTATAATGTGTTACACACACACACTTAGGCAACAATGTTCTCCTCAGTCTTATGTACACAGTGTCTGAGGCTGAAGAAAAGTTCCTGTGTGTCGTCACGATTTCTGCAAGTTTGACCGAGTCATTACACGATGTCGTGAAAAGCTCTGTGCTTTCAAATACAATTACAGCTGCAGGAGGACCTGCTCTCATGCTACAAGATCGTTCTCTTTCCCTAAACATTGTCTTCTGAAAAGCGTCATTTGCATTCCTTTGAAAGTACATGTCTGATGTAGGTTTTTCTTCTCAATTTTCTTCTCAAATTCACAAATCTAGAATCTAGAGACAGAACCGCCGCTACGGAGGCCTACGCCAGAGAGATGGATCTATCCTTCACTTTCTTCAGAAGATTACACCCCCCCCCCCGCTTCGCTCAGCCCAAATTAACATCTCTCAAGATCAAAGGGAGAGACACAAGGTGAGGCGAGTAGATACGAGGTCACGCTCCTCTTCTGGAAAACAGAGGAGGAACAAGTTTACATGAGCACAAACTTTGCAGGAGCTTTCTGACTCTGTGTTGTGAGGAGATGTCATTCCTTCAAATGTCATTCTTCCCCAAAGAGTCAAAGAATTTCCCTCAGAGGTAACAAGCTTGGGGTTTGCTGCGTTCAGATAAAGCCGGAGATCAAAAGCAATTTGTTGATCGAAAAAAAGGAAAGTTGCAGATAATCTCAACAGGCGTTGAAAAGCGTCTTGAAGGGAAATTAAAGCAGCCTTTTGGAGTGCAATCGGAACTGAAATTCAAAGGATAGAAACGCTGTCTAAGCCCAAGTTGCCAACTGCGGTGCAGCAAAACGGTTTTGAACTTGGTCCAAGGAAATACTGGGCTGCGACCAACCGTCAAGCACTGTCATTAGTGGTGAGTTTTACATGAGTGCGAATGAAAACAACTCGACAGTAACGGAGAGGCCAGAGCAGCTGGCCGCGCTGCGCGGGGTCACATGTTATAGGTTAACTGGCCGTGATGAAAGAAATGTGAAAATACTAGCAATCAGGGGCTGGACTGATCTGATACTCAGTATGGTATCAGTCTGATACGGGCCAACATCACTGGATCGGGTTTCGGACAAAGCCTGAGCTATCATGTAAATGCTGAACTAAACTCTAATCAACGAGCTGTAAAGAAAAACACAAACGAGGACACGAGTTCCACAGACCTGCTGCACCCCAAACGGGTCCCCACTCCCTACACAGTGCACTAAAATACAAACTCCTACACAAACAGTGTAGAACCCGTCTTACACAGAAACACTGGAGACTCAGACATGTGTGCAGAACTCCAGAATGGACACACTAGGACTATATGGGTGGTGAAACTTAGCGCGTCCCCTAGAGGAAGTAGGGAGTCATTTCAGATTCAGACAGATGTGTTATTTACAGCTGAATGCATCAGAGTAGTATCAAGCACTACTTCAGGTTGTGGTATCAGCATCAGTATTGGACATACAGTGGCACTGTGCCACACCTGATAGCAAAATATTAAACACACCCATTAATCAACATTCAATAACCCATAGGGGTTCAATACATAAAAAATAAGATATCTGGTTAAAATGATTGTTTATTAAAACATTTAATATAAACAGTGGGGGGTGATTTATCATTTAGGTGATCAGGTTTGTTATCCTGATGCACAGTAAGCTTTCTGAGTCTACTGCGGATACCTTGACCACCTCCATGTTTCATTAAGAGCATGAATAGCCCTGTTTAACCAGATTTAATGCAGCATAAGTGTAAAAATCAATAACAAGTTTTAAACAGCAGTTTAAATATGGCACTGTTAGCATAGTCAATACTGTGATAAGTATCGTGAATGTCATGATTTTCACATGTGTCCCTCCCGTAATTATAAAAGTACAATAAAGCACTAGACACAAAGAGTGAGGCCTGCTCTCACTGCCGGGTCTCTTGTTAATTATTATATTGTGGAGTATAATCAGTCTAATATCCTCTATTGAGAGGCTCATACTGAATGATGCTGTATACAGACTGAACTGTGTTTTTATAAAATCAAATATATTAGCTTTGATTAATATTTTATGAAGTATTTGTTTTACTCCAGAAGAGCAGAATGTTCAGGTGACATTTCAAACACAGTTAAAGCTGGTGCTCATGGTACTAGATCTCTCTCTCTCTCTTCCCAAACGGCGAGGAAGCGCCAGGTACCTGTGCTGTTTTTGATGTCGTGAAACCCTTTTTAGACAGAGTTTTGGCAACTCTTCTGCTGGCCCTTATGTAAATTGTTGCATAGCCAAGCTACAATTCAGATGTGTCAAGAAACAGCAGTGCTTCCCTTACAGAGGAAAAAATTTCGCCTGTCATCTGTTCTGCTGTTAGCCAGGGTTTGCCTTGATTTCCTATGAGGACTTTATGATATGATGTAACACTGCTGAGTCAAAGCTTTCGAGAGGCAAAAGCAGAAAACTCCAGATCATGTGCTACTTATAAATAGAGCAGAAGCCACGCCCACATTGCAAACCAGCACAAACTGGAAAGCGGGTGTCCAGCACAGTTTGGTTGTCCCCCTCAATACACTCACTAAACCTGGCCAGGAACAGGTGAGATGAACCAGGTGTGTTTAAACAGGTAAATCACTGAATTGTGCTGAACACTGGACCTCCAGTACATACACACACACATATATATATATATATCTATCACATACACACGCGCGCACACACACACACGCGCATACACACACACGCGCGCATACACACACACGCGCGCATACACACACGCGTATACACACACACGCGTACACACACACGCGTACACACACACGCGTACACACACACGCGCACACACACACACACGTACACACACACACACACGCGTGTACAGACGCGCGTATACACACACACACGCGCGTACACACACACGCGTACACACACGTACACACACACGCGTACACACACACGCGTACACACACACGCGTACACACACACGCGTACACACACACACACGCGTGTAAAGACGCGCGTATACACACACGCGTGTACAGACGCGCGTATACACACGCGCGTATACACACACGCGCGCGCGTATACACACACACGCGCGTATACACGCGCGTATACACACACAAACGCGTACACACACGCGCGTACACACACACACGCGTACACACACACGCGTACA
>JBBPCX010000038.1:8812720-8824913 GCA_037974365.1 Hydrocynus forskahlii
GGAAGTGTCGTAAGTCTAAATCTAGGGTAGAAGCTATATATATATATATATATATATATATATATATGTATATATGTACGTATGTATACATACTAACTCAAAAGTGCAGTGATATACTGTAACAAATTCCTGAAGTAATGCCCAAGTATGTTTGTATATATATATATATATATATATATATATATACACAATAACACACATATGCAGATGTGTGTTATTGCGATTCTTTCAGTTATTTTGTTCAGTAAAGAAAGTTATAAGACAGAGAGCATTAAACATGATACTCTCTCTTCCAACTTTTCTTCCTGTCTGGTATATTCAGCCCTGTTTATATGCATTTTTGTGGATTGAATCATTGTGTAGACATAAATAAAATATAATTTTTCTCAGTTGTTTGCACGCTTAGACACATTAATAAATGCAGTTACCCACTTGAACATATTCATCTATCATTTAAAGTGTCTAAAGTCATGCCAAAGTTCAGTACATAATAAAAAAACAGTGGTCATTTTGACAAAAGGGGTTAATGTTGAATGCTATTGGACAGAAGGGGTGAACACTAAAAAAAAAAATTGCTGTGTAGTCGTTGCTCAAGTGGTAATTTGTCTAGAGGATCATTGCCTACATCTCTCTTGTCAACTTGCATTTGTGCAGGCGACATCACAGCAAACTCTACTGACTGGATGGTGGACTTTAGTGATATCGAATCCAAGTTTTCTCTAAGAACCAGCGATGAACCTGAAGATGACCTGTGCTACATAGTTCCCGGCCAGCGGGAAACCATAAAAGCGTGTAATTTCGATCCGGATACAAAAACCTTCGTGGTCATTCATGGATGGACGGTGAGTACTGAACTCAAAGACTATACGTTCTTATTCTTTGGTAAAGTAGTTACGTGTATTAGAATAAGGTCAGAGTGCCCCTGAAAGTCTCCTGAACTCTGCCCGGTCTGCCCGGTGCTCAGGTCACTGGAATGTATGAGAGCTGGGTGCCTAAGCTGGTGACGGCGCTGTACGAACGGGAGCCCACAGCCAACGTTATCGTGGTGGACTGGCTCGTCCGGGCTCAGCAGCACTACCCAACCTCAGCTGCCTACACCAAACTGGTGGGCAAAGACGTGGCCAAGTTCGTCAACTGGTTGCAGGTCAGTTGGAAAAGTCGGTGGTGATATTTTTATAGGCATGACTGTCTTTGTTCTCACTATTGAATCAAACCATAGTTCTTAAATGGTCATTTTATGGAGAAATGTGTTTAAATGTGATGAATATTAATGTGAAGGCAGCTTTATTCCACATTATTTCCGAAATTTTTCTGTCGGGTCATTCTCCTTGAAATGTTCAGGGCAGCTGTTTCAAACGGCGTTCCAGTTTTTAGCAAATCACACTTTATATGCAAGGAATATAAAGTATAGATATTCCTTTTTTCATTCGGTCCATGTAAAGAGTCTCGTAAAATTTGATGTCTTTGTTCTTTCCTAATAGGCCGAAATTGAGTACCCGTGGGAGAAGCTCCATATCCTGGGTTATAGTCTGGGGGCTCATGTTGCCGGCATCGCAGGACTCCTCACTAGAAACAAAGTCAACAGGATCACAGGTGAGGAGAACCGTTTCATTCATGTTTACTCCTATAGTTGGTTTACGTTGAATTCAGAATCGGAATCAGAGAACTGTATCGATCCCGGAGGAAACTGCTTCTGTTTTGACAGACACACAGAGACACAAAGCATCATAAAATATAAAGTCTAAATAAAATCAGATCTCTGCAGAAAAAACATTATACGAAATACACTATGTTATGTACTAGTAATACTAGTAACTAGTCACTTGGTGTTACGATGGGAAGGATTAGACTTTAGGGAGCTGGGATATCGGTTTACACATATGTTAAGGGGAAAAATGAAATTTACATGGTTGTCCCACGTTCTGCAGATGTAGTCTGCAGTTGTAAAACAAAGAGGCAACATTTGGACACTAAACGTGTCATCTCTGATTGACCACAGCTGAGGTGGAAACGTTCAGATTGGATTTTGTCCAAAAATCATAGCATTAGTCAGTATAGCTGTTGTTGAAACACTGACTTTGACTTGAGCTTATGTTTCTTTATTTCTTTGTTTCTGATCTTGTCCAGGGTTGGATCCGGCCGGCCCAACCTTTGAATACGCAGATGCCCAAAGCACACTCTCCCCTGATGATGCTCTGTTCGTAGACGTGCTTCATACCAACACCCGCGGATCTCCTGACCGCAGCATCGGCATCCAGAGGCCTGTGGGACATGTGGACATTTACCCGAACGGAGGAACCTTCCAGCCTGGCTGCGATCTCCAGAACACCATGATGATGGTGGCAACCACTGGCCTTAGAAGTGAGTTTTAAAGCCTTTAGTAGCTTTGAGAAATTCATTACCAGCATTTAAAGGAAGGTCAGCTGATGGAGCGAGGGAGGCTCAGGACTGCGAGACAATCTAGAACAGCAACAGAAAGGCTGAAAATCTTGAAATTCTTTAATAACAACATTTGAGTTTATTCATCGGCACTTTTCGTTTCTGCTTCAGACATGGACCAGATTGTTAAGTGTTCCCACGAGCGCTCCATCCACCTCTTTATCGACTCGCTGGTCCACACGGAGCAGCCAAGCTTGGCCTACCGCTGCAGCTCCAAGGAAACGTTCAACAAAGGGGTCTGCCTGAGCTGCAGGAAGAATCGCTGCAACAAGGCAGGCTACGACGTCACCAAAGTGCGAAGCCGCAGGAGCAGCAAGATGTACATGAAGACCAGAGACATGATGCCTTACAAAGGTGAGGAATTTGAAGGGTTCTGAGTGATTTAAGGATTCTAAGTGATACTCCAGGACCATAATTGGGCTCCTGGAGTACCCTTGATCCCTGAAATGCTTCCTAACACACTCACCTCAACCCATTCAAAGCTCTTCAATGAGCCAGTCAGTTGAATCAGACGTGTTGGGAGCAGGGAAAACACTAATATGTGCTCTAGGACCAGGCCTGTTCTTTGTAGAGCACCCTTCTACTACTTGACCATTCTTAACGAGCACCTACATGATGTTACATTACGTTACGTTCATTTGGCGGGCACTCTCATCCAAAGTGACATACATCAAGTTTCAGGACAGTCTGAGGACCTGCATGTTGGATGCTCACCATAATTGCTATTTGTTACTTTTTGTTGCTACAGATCATTCTTTGTCAAATAACTGTTGAAACATTCATTCCTGGCCTTAAGCTTGGTGATATCACTGCATCTCTTCTTTTGATGCTCCATACTGTACTGGCGCCGGTACAGTGTATGTGTAAAACGAGACGTGGGAAGGGGCCAGGGTAAACGAAAACGAACTTGTTTTGAAACGGGACTCTGCAGCATGTGACTACCTATGGAAAAAATGGACAGCATAATAAAGAAATCTGGCACGTGGGGTCCAAAGTTCTGTTTTGACTGCATGAGGTCATTGTTAGGGCATCAGTGGGTCTCGATTTTTTGCTGCTATGATGATGCAGCAAAAAACGCCAGTGAGAAATATCAGTGGATGAACTGAATATAGGGTCGGTAAAAAATAAAACTGATGGGTTTAAAAGGCGTCTTTGTGAGGAGAAGCACCATCTGTCGAACCGTAGTTGAGTTTATTTGCTTAATGTCCGTCGCAGGAGTTTCCGTCTCTTCATCACTTCCGTCAGACTGGCCACGTCGCCAGAAAGAGACTCTAAATGTTACTTTGTTCTACCCACAGTTTTCCACTACCAAGTGAAGGTCCATTTCTTCAGCAAGAGCACGCTCAGCTACACTGACCAGCCCATGAAGATTTCTCTGTACGGATACTCCGGAGAGAAGGAAAACATTCCCTACGTTATGTAAGTCGTTTTTTTACTCTTTGGGATTAGACAAACACGACTGTCGCTAAGAGTGGCACATAGGAACAAGGTTCCGGAGTGTTTTTTAGAGGATAACATGTTTAAACCTACCCTCAAAAATAAATGTCTTTCATTCCTTTAGAGTCAGAATATTAAGATTTTGATATTTCACTAAAGTCCAATTACACTATTGGGTACAGTATTAAGCAATTTCCTCCACGATCAATAACATTTTCTGATTCTGATTCTGATATATATATATATATATATACATATATATTCATAAATATATATTATAAAAATATATAATATATTTATACACAATTATATATAGTGGTCATAATGAGTTTTGTTAATGGTGGTAATGGTGGATTACTTGTGATTCTTTAGGCCTGCTCTGAAAACCAACACCACCATCTCCTTCCTGCTGACCACGGATGAAGACATTGGGGAGCTGGTGATGGTGAAGCTTCTCTGGGAGAAGGACACAATCATGAGCTGGCCCTGGTGGAACCCAGACGCCTTCCACATCCGCAAACTGCGCATCAAATCTGGAGAAACGCAGTCCAGGTAGTGAGCGTTCTCCATTCAATATGTTTAGACTTCATTCATCTAAGTAATGAATTAGATTAATTAATTAATCCAACCTAATTTACCTGTTAATGTATTGGTCATTTACATGCCAGATGTCATTGATCATCCTCGTGTATTTATAACGTTACATCGTGAAATAAAGTGCAGCTACACTGTTTGAGACTGAAGGAATAGTTTCGTGTAGCTGGTCAGGCAAAGCGTGTTTGAAAACGAAACATTTCCTATATAGTTTAGCAGCTGCACTGTGAGCCTGCGTGTCATTAGTCAGCCACATTTCTGTAAAAATACACCATTAAAACCTACTCCCAGACTGCCCCAGCTGTTCATTTAAGGTGGCGCAGACTTGTGAATGTGGTTTAGGACAGAGTATGACTTACTGTGAGCTCTAAAAATGAATAAAACTCCACCACCGCAGGCGCCAGAGCTCAAAAAGGATCTTGCAGCAGATGTGTTTTTTTAATGATGGTGATCATAACAAACTGATTCTGGATCAGCACTCCTACTCTTGCGACGAAAACAGACCTGTTGTCTAAAAAGGCTGCCCGCAGTGTTCGGCCACTCTGTGAAGTTTTGTTCATGTTTATAGCTCACGAGAAGTCACAGTGTGTCCTAAACCACAGACACAAGTCTGCACCACCTTAATACAGAGCTGGGGGCAGTTTGAGCAGGTTATGAGAAAACGTAGGGGTGTTTTTACTGTCTTCTTAAATACGTTTTGACTTTTTCAGAGTGATCTTCATCGCGAAAGAAGGTGAGTTTTCCCACCTTGCGCGTGGAGGGGAGGCTGCTGTCTTTGTGAAGGACAAAGAGGCCCAGTCGAGCAAAAAAAGTGAAAGGTAATGAAAGATTCCCATTGACCTAATAACTTGCGACACGCCTCTCCCGGGCGTTCGGTTGGTTTACTGATGTCTCGTACGTTGACTCCGGCAGGTTGCACAAGCTGAAGATGAACGGAAGCTCGTTCAAGAAGACCGCACAGTAGAGAGAGGGACTCGCACCTTCACCCTTCGTCCAGAGCCTGAGGGGAGCGTGCGGTGGAACCGGACCGCACCGTTTCCGTACGTTCTGATTGCGTGCGTGTCATTGAATTGTAGCAATTATCTCTCACACACATAAACCCTCGTCCTTAAGCACATCCTGCAAGGAACTGTACTCTTGATCATCTTTAACTGCTGAGCAGTTTTAAATCGAAAAAAAAAGTCACTAATACCGCTCAGTATTTTTTAGTTTTTTGATAATCAAAGGTCACTGGAGCCTAGAGCACTGCAAGAATGTGATCTGGAAAAATGTATTGAACACCCCGCCCACCCCCCAACCCCTCCCCGCTTACAACCTGATTCAATGGCTGAATCACGAAAGGATTGATTCCTGATCACTTCTCTTTGGCGATGAAAGATTTTTTTTCTCAAGTGAAAGATAGAAGTCTTATTGTTATGCAATATATATGTACTTATATGTAAGTAAACTGTTACACTGTTATTACGTGTGTACTTAATCTCTGTCTGCTTTGGTCAAACCAAAGCGCGTTTGATTAACGACGCACCTCTTTCGCAGAAGGGGCGTTGCAGTGAGCTGCACTTAGTCGATGAGGCTTTTTTTTTTTTTTGAAGGTTCACCAAAAGTGCCCCTGACCGGCTCTGAGATGAGGCCACTGCTTTGAGTGACCCACCGCGACAGAAACATTGTAGGGTCCTGGCGTCCTGACCATAAGTAACGTGTCAGACCCGGAGACCCCGCAGGCTAGCTAGAGACGTCAAATGCTGAGTGTTCTGCAAACACATTGAAGCGCCTGACGATGCTGGCTGGAGATAGTTTATTATAATGTGAAGGCAGGCCTCGAATTAAAAAGAAAGTGGTCACATTGACGTCTTATGGGGCAAGAACTGTTGGATATTGGGTATTGTTACAAGTAAATGAGGATAAAAATGGGAAAATATTCGAAGCCTGCATTGTTCAGGGCTCCGTTCAGTTCTCTGATGGAATTTAACCCCGTAAGCTCTAGGCTTATTGTACGGTTATGAATCTTAAAGGGGAATTTCACTGCATAGTCTATCAGTTGCTGAGACGTAAACAAAGCGGCGCTTTCTCAATAACCTTAATCAGATTTACATACACTGGTGTTGAGTGGAACCAGGTGTCGCACAAATACAGTCATGTTATTACCTATCCAAACCCACCAGTGAACCTACGTGAGTTTCATCTGTAATGGTAAATCTGAACATACATGTTTTACTTGGGGACTGTTTTGCCTCACAACAGCCTCTACGTATCCCTCCACCATAGATATATGTTTGTTTCAAAAATAATGTAACTCAGTATCTCAGACATCAGACACTGTATTCATATCAATCTCACGCCAATTTCTGCTTTTAAACACCTAAGACATCTGGTTCCATTCACATTTCTGAGCGCATTTGGAGACATGCCAGTGTTTTAATTACGGCAGATTTTTTTCCCTATCATGACTTTTCATTGAGTAACAACTATAAATTGTTCATAAGTGCTCTGAAAGCAATATGTGGGTCATGTAATGATGAGCATTATAAACTTGACGCTGGAAACTACCGTCAGTTCTGTGGAGTTTAAGGGGTTAAACTTAACTTGGAAATGGGACCGCTAAGATACCACTAGATGTTTCTTTATTAATACTGTGAAATAGTCTTCGCCTTCCACTGAAACCTGCTACGTTACACAGACGCAGTCTGACTCCGTTCTACCTACAGGAACATGTCGGTATGATCTTTACCGCAGTGTTAGACGTTACACAGGGTTGTTGACCGCTACCAAATTCCGGGACCATCTATATATCGGCTAAATCTATATATGGAAATGATCTTTGTAAATATTTTTAATTGTTAAATATCTTGAACTGTCTACTACCTTTCTGTCTGTGTTTGGGTATTATGTTTGGCACTGGTCACTTTATAGACGCCGACCCCTTTGATTGTCATCGTTTTGAAGCCACAATCCGAGACTCGTGAGGCCAGTTTGTTCACATCAGGCGCAGGTTATTTTCCAAAAGAGCCACTCTGAACAAAGTAACAGAGGTTTTGATTGATTTTGCAAAGGACCCTTTGACTTGTGGCTAGCCCTGTGATTGGCTGCTGCACTGTGCATTGATGTATTGGAGAAATAATTCCCAGTTCAGTACTTTTAGGTGTTTGGGTGCCCAGGCTTTTATTTTGAAATCCTTGATTGTGGCTTTAAAGGGTGAACTGTGAGAGGTTTATGCGTTTTCAGTATTGCCGTTCTCTTATGTCAGATAATATCCCCAGAAAAAGATCAGAAATAACCTTCTAGGCAATGTCCACGAATGTGAAAAATTGAATGACCTGCTCAGTGGCGACAATCCCCAAATTTATTTTCCCTCTACAGTAGCCAAAGTAGCAATTCCAAGCAAAGACCAGACACGAGCAAGGCCGCCAAACCCTTAAAGAAGCGGATTGCCCCACATAATGGCCTTAAATACAAGACTATTTATTGAATGTATATATTTGTACATTGGGCTAGTATGATGCCATGTTTGTTTCTCTCCATCTATTTCTGTATGAGTTATGCATATCCTCTCTATTTTTTTTAAACAAATGAGTGTGAATGAGGCAGACTGCTTGGGGGAATGATCTAATTACCCTGTGGGTCATCATATTAATGCACTGTTTAAAAAAATGATGTTTTAATAAACAAGAGTATGATACATATCACCAATGTGTAAACAATGTCATTTCTTTTACACATAAATAAAATGCATGTAAGTGCATGAACACTCTGTGAAACATGTAATATGTGACCACTTCGGTACCTAATGCACTTAAACTCACAAAACACAGCTTTTGACATTTATTATTGTTCACCATTCCTCCGAGTCACATTCTTTCAGCACAATAATAAAAGGAGGAGGTAGATCTTGGCGTAAACACGCTGGTGTCTCTCAGTGAGGTCAGTCCTAAATGGAGTTCTTGGAAGGCCTGTGAAGGAGGATTTCTGGAGAAGTCTCAGGTCCTGGCAAGGCATTGAAGTTTGGCTTGAAAATAAGGCTCCCCCTAGGACCACATGCTGTTTTTTTTTACACACAAGTTGATGCAGGTCTGCATTACAAACAGGTCTTCCACCCCAAAACCAGCTCGACCAATCAAACGGTTCGAATGTGCCGGGTATAAACATGATGGACGTGTTGCTTCCACTGAACCTGTTTTTCAAGCTCAGACTTTTCTTTTTCGAGGAAAAGGGGAAACTGGCTCTGGGAACGATCACACTTCGTTTAAGCTCATGAAGGTGGGACTGCATCCCACCCTGATCCGTGCCAGTTTAAAACTGATTCAAGTGTAACGGAGCGGGGCCACTGCTGAAGCGTTTAGGGGCCCTAAGCGACACCATACTCGGCCCAGTGAAAAAGAATTGCTTCTCTGTTCTTTATAATGAGGACCAAAGTTAATCAGAAAACACAAAAACACAATGAATATTTATGTACCTGGGGATGAACACCCGAACCTTAATTATACCATTTAATATTACATAAATTAAGACATGACTGGAGGGTGATGAGTGTTTTTTGTCTGTTAGCCAGTGCCAGTTTGCCATATTTAAAATAGTCCAACCAAATAAAAAGGGGGTGTTTCATCATATCTATGACCCAGTTGATCACTAGGCCACTGTTTTCATAGAACAGAAAGTAGTTTTCTAGCAACTTAACCTCTTTAGAGATTATTTCATCCCTTTAGGCAAATACATGCTGAGCAATAACTCACATTTTTGTACTAATTGTAAAAAACCCTTAAACCCTTAAAGCATTTAAATGGAATGGGTTGGGCCTTTTTATGAACTCTAAGAGTCTTTATGTACAGTGGACCCTATAACAGTAATTCCAATACTCATTTATTGTATTCTACATTAAAGTGATTTCCTCAAATGTTTGAATTAATTTTTTTGGTCAACCCTTAAATGACCCATATCCTTTTTTAAATGTACAAAAAAAATCTGTCATAAATTTTTAAAGATTTTCCAACCTCTCTTTAAGTGCAAAGTGACCATTCTGACATAGGTGAATACAGCACAGCACACAGTGTGAACTAGGGCATTAACGACATCAGTTTCTTTCAGGTCGACTTGTCCGTCAACAAAATCGAAGACGAGTCGACTACGTTTGATGACGTCACATAGACGCAGCGGAAGAACAGAGGTGTCCAACATTGAGCAACTTTTATTAATAGTTCTATGTAACATTAACAGTCAACATGACAATTAAACAAAACAAAGCCCAATATCTTGAATTTTCTGGTAAATTTAAGTGTACAACAGAAAGTGGAAACAGTTTAATCCACGGCGCCACTCAGCGTCCTCTGGACTGGACGACGCTCTGCAGTGCTAGCGTTAGCCATGTTAGCTAGCGGTGCCGTTTCACATGCCGTGCAGAACGCCGGTACTGTTACTGTACTTCAACACCGACTTGCAGGTTGTGCAGGTCACCGTGCTGTTCGTGTCTAGAGTGAAGCATCTCCACACATGTGATGTGTGTCTGTCATCTCTGCTGCCGTGTCTTGCGTCTGGTTGTGGTTTTGTGTTTAAATTCCTATCACGCCAACGGTACCACCCTTTTTATGAAGTGACTATAACAATTGGTTAAGTAACGGGACGCGTGTCAGCGTCAGTCAATCAGATGCAGAAATTGCATTACGTTCAAAAGCGCTCAGGGAGGGAGGAAAAAAACACACGATGCGTCGACTTCTGCCTCTGAAATCGACTTTTGTGTTAATGCCCTAGTGTGTCAGTGCCGGCTCCAAGGGGGGGCATTGGAAGGCATTGCCCCCCTAGCGAGTCGCCAGGCCCCCCCTAGCGAGGCGGTCATATGTAGGGGCGGACTGGAAATCTTTGCGTTCAGGAAAAGGATATAACGGCCGTCCGGTGCACGGACATCGGTTCGACATCAGCCAGCAAAACCCGCCCCCGCCGGAACCGCGACTGATAGGGCCCTCCCATAGTCAGTCAGATTCTTTCTCTGTGTTTAACACACTCACCAAGTGAAGCAATGGGCAGCCAGGAACACGGTGCCCAGTAGATGTGCCACTAACAGGTCTGGGATTCAAACCCACAGCTTTCTGACTGCAGGGCAAATGCCCTAACCACCCGACCACCAGCTGCCCCATTTATTCCTTAGATTCAAACAGAATGTTTTTTTAAAAAGAGAAAAATGTTTTTTTCATTATATGGGCCCTTTACTGCTCAAAATATTTTTGTTTCCATAATTGTTGTTTGGAGCCAGTTCCACACCTGTTTAAAATGGGACCATAATGACATTCATCAGAACGGCCATGGAGTGACTCCTAAAGGACTTATTTAAGAGAAGTAAACTAAAGTGGCCCCTTACAGTCACTCAGAATTTAACCCATTCACCAACTGAAGTGGTGAGTAGCCAGCAGCACCTGGGGAGCAGTGTGTGGGGATGGTACATTTACATTTATGGCATTTAGGAGACGCTCTTATCCAGAACGATGCACATCAGTGCTCAAGTCGTCCACATCTGCTCCTCAGACCTGAAAAGCTGAACTTAAATCAACGTCTGCTTTTAACCAAGTTACTGCAGGCTAAGGTACACACCTTAACAGATCCTGCCAACAGAAAAAAGTCAGAAGTTAAAGCATGATTAAGGAAAACATGGAGTTAAGAGGGTGAGTGTCCGAAGGTTGTAATTATTTTTTACATTTTTACTGTTTTATTTTTTATTAAATATTAAATACGGGGAAAAAGAAATGAGTACGCAATAACAAGACAAGTAAGTCACCAAGGTGCTCCTTGAAGAGGTTTGGTCTTCAGACCACGTTTGAAGACAGCAAGGCCTTGATGTCAAGTGTTAAAGACTTGAACTGATTTAAGGGTACCTCAGGGGTGCCACTAGCAGTCCTGGGATTCAAACCCACAACATTCGGATCACAGGAGCAACTCCCTAACCACCAGCTGCCCAATGAGAACCAGTGTCAACCTGAATCAGATTTGTCCAGTCAAGCAACTTCAGCTGTGCTGAACCAGGCCCCCACTGCTCCAAGCTGTGAACTGTTTATACCACTAGCTCCCCCTGTGATCAGAAAGTTGTGGGTTTGAATCCCAACACTGCTAGTGGCACCTCTGTGGTACCCTTGAATAAGGTTCCGTCCCCACACACTGCTCCCCGGGCGCTGTGTTCCTGGCTGCCCGCTGCTTCGCTTGGTGAATGGGTTTAATGGGTTAAGTGGGTTAAATGCAGAGGAAGAATTTCGTGCTGTTCACACTGTGTACTGTTGCCTGTTCACCTATGACAGAATGGTTACTTTACACACATCACTTCACATAACTGAATATAATGGCGTGGAACATACAGTGACTGTCCAGGCAGCTTTTCTGCAGCCCTCCTCCTCCCCTTGAGCTTCTCTCCGCAGTACGTCTGCGGGGTCGCTCTCCAGACCAGTGGAAAAGTGTATACACTGCAGAGGCTCTGGAGGCTGGACCGCTTCCATGGTCACGTTCCTTGTGGAGAACATGTGATCTTGACAGGTGACTGGATCTCCACTGCCCAAACAAAGTACATGAGCTTGAAAGTATTTGTACAACTATTTCTGCTGTACTCAAGGGACGACATGATCAGAGGAAAGGAATGATTGTTTTAAGGCCAGGATTTGTCTGGCTGATACTACTGTTATGCACTTGGACTCGGGTCAGTTATCCTGACCTGTCACTCATGTGGAAAAAGAGAATAATAGTGTGTGTGTGTGTG
>JBBPCX010000038.1:8825013-8854265 GCA_037974365.1 Hydrocynus forskahlii
TGGTGCTGAATGCTGAGTGGTTGGAACTCCTTTATCTAGGCTCCTTGTATCTTTAGACACTTTGCAGCCTGTCCCAGAGGGGTGCCTAATATTAGAACAGCATCAAAATACCACCACCCAAATACTGGTTGTCATGTGTATGGGATTCTATATAAATTTCACCATGTTTGTTATCCTAATTTCTCCAGTAAACCTGTTTGTAGAATTGGCATTTGAAATGCTTTTTTTCATTTCTCCATGTCTCTAGCATTTATGAGTAAAGAAATACACCCTCATCACTCACCAACATCGTCCTCGTGGTACATGATGGAGTGATGATCAGCCTGTCTGTTGGTGTATTTGTTCACTGACTCCACATAGAAGGTGCCATTTGAGGTTTTGATGGAGCCTTCAAACTGGCCTTCGATGATGGAGCCCTGACAAGAGGAGCCGCTCTCATCTAAACGTCAGAGGAGAACATCAATCAATTAGCAAATGTTGTGTCAATAATTAACACAATCCTGAATGGTAAAATGTGCTAGTATGACAATACACTGTATGCCCAAAAATAGTGGGACACCTGAGCATTACACCTACAGGGACTTTAATGAGATTGCCTTCAGACCCATAGACTTTAACATGGAGCTGTTCCCCCCTTTGCAGCTATAACAGCTTCCACTCTTCTTGGAAGGTTTTCCACTAGATTCTGGAGTTTCTGTGGAAATTTGTGTCCATTCATTCTGTAGAGCATTTATGAGGTCAGACACTGATGTTGGACGAGAAGGTCTGGCTCACAGTCACATCCCAAAGGTGCTGATTGGGGTTGAGGTCAGGGCTCTGTGCAGCCAGTCATGTTCGTCCACACCAAACTGATCCAGTCTAGCTGGATTAGAAAAGGTTCTTCCCCAAACTGGGTCCACAAAGTTGGTCTGCTGAAGCATTAAGATTGTCCTTTACTGGAAGTAAGGGGTCTAGCCCAAACTCTGAAAAACAGATGTGTCCCAATACTTTTGTCCATATAGTGTATATGATTATTACAAATGAGGATCAAAAGGTGGAAATGTCTGGTTGCTGCTTTCACTGAGGTGCAATAAAGTGATTAAATATACCATGTATATAAAGTGTAAATATACGGGAGCACCAATGCCTGTATGTTGGAATAACTAGTTTAAGTATCAGCATATTACTGTATATAAGTGTGTGTGTGTTCTTTACCTTTCTGGGCCTCTTTCGCACAAGTTGTTTTTCAGGAGGGAAGTCTGACCGAAGCAAGTCTCAATCGTATCCGTGGAGGAAAGGCATGCAGCGGTCAGAATAACCTGTGCATGTCAGATAAGCTGTTTGTAACCCAAGTTGCCAATTAAAAAGAAAGCGAGGGCGTGGGGGGGCCTCAGAGCGAGTAGGGGAACTGTAACTGAGCAGACCTGCTGCCCGCTCTCGCTTGCAAGCTAATTTACCTACCAACCTTGTGTCTTGTCTCTCATTTACCTGTGTTTTAGGTGATTTGAACCTGACACTGTACCTTCCAGCACTCCTGAGTAGATGTGAGAAAGCTCTCCTGCCCATGACTCATTTCCAGACTGGACCTTGAAATCATCCGTAAATCCACCCACGTCTTGCTTGAGTCGTAAATGGAAAGCCCTGTGATAAACCAAAACTTTATGGAGTATTTTTATGACCCGGCAATTAACGGTAGCTTGACCTTATGGCACCCTTTATTGTTTGAAGAGGGGTCATGGAAGCGTACCTGTGAAAACCTTCAAAGTCCAACTGCAGCTCCTGCTGAGGACCCTGGAGATGCCTTTTCACTCTCTGATGAACAGCATTTCTGTCGTAAGCCAGGTGCTCGTAGTACTTTATGAACTTTATGTCCCCCAGGTCCTCTAGCAAAAGGGAAGAAATTAGTTGTAGTTGAGAATGTTCAGGAAATCTGGGAAAAGTTCATTAAAGTTCAACATGGTAGACTTTCAAAGTGTGTTTGGGTTGCTCCAGATTATTGGCTGAAATATTAAATGCATTGGTGGTGGGGCGGCCTAGTGGGTAGGATACTTGCCGCTGGACCAAAAGGTCCTGGGTTTGAATCCTACCTTCAGCACACCACCACTGGGTTCCTGAGCAAGACCCTTAACCCCAAGTTGCTCCATGGAGACTGTCCCCTGTAGTTAGGGAATGGCAGTCGCTGTGGATAAAAGTGTCTGGTAAATGTAATTATTGTTTTGTCCTGCATTACTCAGTACTTTGTTGGATCGCACAACTCTCTTGATTCATCAAAAGACCCCAGACGTTCATCTGGAGAAGTTCTACTCACAGAATAATAATAATGACACCATTTGTGTCATTAGTAATTTGATTACTAAGTAACCAGACGTTAACTTATCCATAGCATTTATACCCCAGTAGATATATAACATAATGTAACTCATACTGAGGATTTTCTACCATTTTTAATTGGATTTATTTGGACTCTGTATTCTATATCGTTCTTTTCTCTGTATTTTAAATTGTTCTTTTTAAGCACGTTTAATCGTGTGACTTTCTGCGATTAATCACAGTTAATCGCATTGTTATACGCAAAATTCAGTAATAAATTCAAAAGTAGTGTATTGCACACTTTTATTTTTAAAGTACTGCTGTATGAACAAAAGTGCAGTATCATTTGGTTTAAACACTTTAAACTAATAAGGAGCTTTTGAACAGCAGTGTTCCCTTTAACACAGTTACACAGTTACAGTTCAAATATTTCTGTAAATATCAACTTAAACATTAATGTAATCAAATCAAATATAAAACCAAAGCTATATAAACTGTATGATACTATACCATACTAAGCATACTGTATGAACCTAAAAGGAGCATTTTACACCTGATAAAATAATTGTGGGCGTTAATTAAATAATGCGTTAACGCAATAATGACACGTTAACCTGCCCAGCACTAGTCATAACATAAACTGATTCCTCCAGGATCCTCCAGTTTTCTGATTCTGATTCTGAAAAATAATGGTTATTTTATGGCACCTTTCTCAAACTCATAGTCACTTTAATTGTTTAGACATAGAACAAGAACCAGTGTTTAACAGACAGTAGTAGATGAAACATTGAACATTAAACTGGGCAAATTATAACAATGCGGATTAAAGTAGCGGGAAAGAACAAATGGAGCAGAATCAATAGTTAGGAGAGGAGGCAGAGCACTGAGAGAAAAGAGATGCTTTAGTTGGGTTTTGAGGGAAGCGCGATTAAGCCCAGAACACAGTGAAGGCCTCATTCGCAGCCTGTAGGCCACAGCAATATTAATAATACACAGACGATTATTACTGACAATCAACACACATAATAAGACAAGAAAGAACTTTATTTATCCCAAAGGAAATTCTTTTGTCATGAGCATGCAATAATAAATATAAGACAATGAAGTCCCTTATAGTCACGCGTGAACACACCACACCACAGCATACAGTGCGAACAGTATGAAATTATTTTTCTGTGTTTAACCCATTCACCAAGTGAAGCAGGGGGGCGCCACAAACGAGGGGCTTCTGAGGAGTAGTGTGTGGAAATTTAAAAAAAAAGAAAAAAAGAATAACAACAGTGCAACAAACTAACAAATAACTATAACAGATATAATATAATAACAGATCAGTAGTGCAAATGGTTTATGAAAAGTGACTTTGTGCCATAAAAATGTAATAAAATGAAATAGCAGCATTAAACCCCTTCAATACACTCTTTCTGATTTGTGAATCGGTGAACTGTGCACACACAGCTTACATAACCTGCATAGAAAAGTACTGCCAAACGGAATAGGACTAAGGTCACCATGCCCAGTGCCAAGCTCTGGCTAAAGGGGTGTAAAGACCCTCAGCACTGGGGTATAGAGCAGTGGAACTACATTCTCTGGAGCAGATGGAGCTCCATTCAATACCTTTGGGATCCAGAGCTACATATCCAACATGACCTCACTAATGCTCTCATGCAAGCAGATCCTCACAGCAATGTTCTAAGACGAACACAGGCTGCCACCTCCCCAAAGGACAGGAAGAAACGTTTGGTGAAATATACTTGTTATACAACATATATTCACAGGGTGATGAAATATCACTACTTACGTCAATATTACTGATCTAGGACTGAGAATCTTAACACTTCAGCAGACCAAGACATTCTGGACAACGCCATGCTTCCAACTTTGTGGATCCAGTTTGGGGAAGAACCTTTTCTATTCCAGCAAGACTGTGTCCCAGTACACAAAGCGAGCTCCATAAATACGTGGCTGGATGAGTTCAGTGTGGAAGAACTCGCCTGGCCACACAGAGCCCTGACCTCAACCCCATCCAGCACCTTTGGGATGAACTGGAACAGAGATTGTGAGCCAGGCCTTCTCGTCCGTGTCGGACCTCATAAATGCTCTACAGAATGAATGGACTCAAATTCCCACAGAAACTCCAGAATCTTGTGGAAAGTCTTCCAAGAAGAGGAAGCTGCAAAGGGGGACAAACTCCATATTAAAGTCTATGGATTTGAATTAAAGTCCCTGCTGGTGTAATGGTCAGGTGTCCCAATACTTTTGTCCGTTTATGTGGAGGAGCTGGTGTCCATGAACATTTGAACATATAGTATATTGAGAAGCCCTAGAAAGAAATGAACAAGAGTAGACCGAAAACAGACATCCTGTGGAGGGCATGCTCAGGCCTGTTATCTTACACTAAATGCTTCAGTTTCAGGCCAAAGAAGGACCTCCGAGTTCTGCCGCCCCACAAACAGCAGCCACTCAAACTGCTGTCATACATGTGGAATGTGTGAACAGAGATCTTACCTGCATAGCGTCCTTTTACAATCAGACAAATGATCATCAGGCTAATCTTCAGAGCGCTCGGAGCCTTGGCTGCCATGCTGTCTGTGTTACCTGTGAACACTAAAGAAAGGAATGTGTGTTTCTTCCTAAATCTCTGCCAGAGACACAGACACATTCAGACATGCAGATGTGCTGGAGGACACGGTGGGATGGCCTCATCTGGTGTTGCTGAATGTCTAATCATGATTATTTATTATTGGTCTTAATATAAGCACTGATGGAAATTGGGCCTTCAGAAGTTAATCCAGAACATGCAGTGATGAGACTCAAGCTCAAGCTTGCTTGTATCTTTTCAATGTTTGTCCTACTGTGTAAACTGGGTTTCTTTGTGGTGAGGTCTGGGAAATACACAACATACATAAAAAACGATTTACTTAATTCATATTAGATGCATATATTATAATATTAGATTATTAAAACATATACTGCTCAGGTAAACAGATTTTAAATCTAATTTTCTCAGGTGTAGGGTTAGGGATTATTAGAACATTTTGTTGTGAAGACAAACTTGACAGATCATTAAAATGTCATGGTTTAAACAAGATTACAAAAGTTTTTTTGCACTTAATTTGTACTGTAAAATCTAGTATAAATCCAGGTTTGACCCATAAAACACATCCTTCATTAAAATCCTCCAGACTGCATCATCCAGTTTGATGTAAGAATGTATGCACCATTTGCATGAATTATATATATATATACTAGGGTCGCAGGGAGATATATATATATATATATATATATATATATATATATACACATATATACGTATATATATAACGTGGTTACAGAAAATGAATGAATGATTGAATCAGTATAGACAGATAGATAAATAAATAGATAGACAGACAGACAGACAGATAGACAGACAGACAGACAGACAGACAGATAGACAGACAGACAGACAGACAGATAGACAGACAGACAGGCAGACAGACAGATAGATAGATAGATAGATAGATAGACAGACATCTAAGGATCTAACTCTTCACTAAAGTTGCTGTATTTTGGAAAATGCAGTTTTAGAGGAATTTATCTAAAACTCCGAAAAATGGTTGGCAGGACCAAATTTGTCTCTCTTGTCTGGATTGTCTTGCCTGAAAACACAGAAAATCACACCAAAACCAAATCTGAGCCCACTGACCATGATTTTCTCAAGGCTTTTCCCAAAGCTCCGCAGGCCTGTGATTTCCTGAGGAAGCTTCTGAGGAACCAAGCATGGAGTAACGCGATGGCCTGTGGGTGAAAGAGAATTTCCCAGGGGCTGGATGTGCTCCGGACTCTGCTTTCCATATGTGTCCACATTGTTCCAGATGTGAACATGTGCCAAAGTAAACACTGCCCGTTTTTTTCTCATTTATTGTTGTTGTTTTCCAGCATATGCATGTGCTACAGTAATTCTCTTCAGGAAATGTCAGATCATGTACTGTTTCAAATAACAATGAACAGCAAAAATAGAAAAGGAAGTACATTTAAAGACTAGACTGCATTTCCGCAGAGAAAGTGCAAAGTGTGCTTGCTCAAATGCAGAACACAGCATTAGCTTTAGCATTAGCATCAGCGTTAGTGTTAGCATAGCATTAGCATAGCATTAGCATTACTCTGTGTGTGTCCCAATACTTTTGTTCACATAGTTTTGTATGACAGTTCTGTCCCAATACTTTTGTCCATATTACTCAGTTTAAACAGGTGTGTCTTTGGGGGCCTGAGGTTTCATATAAAGTTTCATAAGGTTTGGTCACTGTATGGAGCCTGAAAGTTTCTTCTTCTGAAACTGCATTCATTTCAATGGGGTTAAAAACGAATAGAAGTGAATGGGGAAAAAAGGGATGAGCGAAAGAAAAGGAAAAGATAAGTGCAGGTCATCACCGACCAGGTGTGTTTGTCGGAGAAGTAGGCCTGAGGTATCACATAAAGTTTAGTGGGTTTCGGACTAAGCATGTCCGAGCAGGACTATCTGAAAGTTCGGGGGGCCAATACTTTTGCAAATTGTTTTCGCCGGAAAACGGGAATAATAAACGAATGACAAGATGTAGCAAAAAGCTGTGAACAAGCACGCTATTCCAGATCAGGCCCGACGTTCCAGAGTTGGAACGGTGTCTCTATCTCGAAAGCCCTGGGAGGAGTAGGGGCCCAAAAAACGGGTGAATGGAAGAATAAAGACGATAATAAAGATAAAACTTAAGAAGAACAATAGTGTGCTTGCTCTGCACACAGCAGCCAAATAATCAAGCACACTAATAATTGTGAATATTTATATGGAAAAAGGTGCGTTAGTGTTGTTGGACGTCTAAAAAAAGATCAGACCCCAAGACGTTTAACCCCACAGTCATAACAGCACATAACTGGCCCTATCAAAGATTATGTATATGTTTTTAAAGTCAAAGATTTAAAACATATACAGTCATTAGAATATAGACCCAGGCTTGGCTCCACCTCCTTTGCTCTGATTGGTCCATGACAAATAGCCTGATCTGAGAATATGATATGATGAGAGAGCCCCGCCCCTCTAAACCTCAGCAGAGGTTACTTTGGGGCATTTAGGGGCCTTAATGACAAACAGCTCTTCTGTGTCATCCAGTGTCATCTGTTCTCCAGACAGGGTAAACAGAGCCAAACTGAACTCTCATAACTAAAATATCCTCTCATTCCGAAAGAAATGTATAACATACATATTCATCTCATTCCAACTGCAGTTGATCAACCAAGTCATGAGTTTGTAGATTGAATGTATGTTTATTTAGAACTGATGCTGATCTTAAACACATATAATCCACATATAATTACATTTTACATTCTAGCATCTGAATCCTGTTTTCCATTCTTGATGCAACATGGTTTGTCCATAGTTTAGTCAATAATTTGTATATACTGTTATACAGCTCTGGAGAAAAATGAGACCTTTGCCATTTATTTTAAATCAGCATTTCTGAGTGTGAACCCATTCCATGCCAGTGTCTGTTAAATTCTAACACACGCACCTCATTCTGCTTTATGAGGTACTGATTAGTGATAACCTGAATCACATCTTATTTAATGAGGAAAATATAAAAACACTGCTGTAATCAACACTCTCCTCTCGCAATGAAACCAGTTGGATGGTAAAACACTACTAGAAGTTCCTCAAAGGTAATTATTGCCATTTTGTTTAAGAGTGAACGAGAGATTTGTTTTCTTTGAATTATTCAAGTTCTGCAAACGCTGCATCATTTCTCTTATTCTGATGTTTTGTCATTTCCTTTAAAATGATGCTTTAAAGAACAATATTTTTATTTGGAAATGAGGAGAAATATCATCAGCAGTTCTTAAAAACTAAGGCAAAGCTGTTCAGTTCAATACTTGTAGCTATAAAAGATGAGAAACTGAACATTTTTGCAGCTGGAACTTATTTGTTGTATTTGTACTGTTTACGTCTGTGTATACTAGTTAAATGATTCCATATATAAAATATGAAACTTTCTCGAGGGCAACTCAGGTTTACACTTACGTTTCATAACTGTGCGATAAACTTGAAACTAATCCAAATTTACAGCTTCAGATGAACTCTCACTCTCAGATTATATGGTTTTGCTTCCTGCCTGTCCGAAAATAAGTGTCGGTGGGTTTGCTACTGTTTTTAGCCATGTGACATTCTCATCGCCCATGTTTATAGATAACAATGTCAAATATTTGACCAGAATCCACTATTTGAGATCCCCAAGAACCCTGCATGCTCTGTTTGTTGACTTGAGGCCTGCAGTTCACACAGCGCTAACTCACTTCTTGAAATGTCTCGAACGATCTTGCGACCCAACAAAGGGGGGTAAAACTGCGCCCATCTGAATTTTACTGAACTGCTTTAAGCAATAGTGACCAAACGCCTTTTTGTCCATTTCTCCTGGTTTCCCAGCTTACACAACTGTCCTGAACTTTCCTAAAGGAGAGCTGCAGCTTCTCAAGAGAGCCATTTCTCATCTTTATCAGAAGCTCCTGTCAGATCGTCGCATGCTTTCCCCGAATGATGGCTTTTTCACATTGCATCAAAATGCCAGTCGAGAACAGTTAGTGCCGTAAGTATGCACGCCACTGTCAGTCTATTCTACTCAAGATGGGGCAGCTGGTGCCCTGGTGGTTAGGGAGTTGCCCTCTGCAATCAGAAGGTCTTGGTTTGAACCCCATGACTTCTTATGGCACCACTGAGGTACCCTTGAGCAATGTACCGTCCCCACACACACTGCTCTCCGGGCAGCCTGGAAAGATACATCCATCCCAGGCTGCCTCTTGCTTCAAACAGAGAGAACAATTTCGATGTGTGTTTACATATGACAAATGGACGCTTTACACACGTGCAGCTTCCAGAAGCAACAAGTAGAAAAGCTCTACGTATTGAAATATGGATAATTTCGTTTAAGCTATATTTGTTGGCAAGTTCCTGGATTTTGTTGGATATATTGATGGATATTATGAATATTTATTGACCTTTTAAATGTGCTTCATATGGTTACTGGTGTCTTCATTGACTGGGTAAAACCTCAAAAATGGACCGGTCAGAAAAGGCAATAGCCTCCACCTCAGCCTCACACTGCCCCCTGTGGTACAGAACAGAAACTACAGGCATGTGGTCATCACCTTAAAACCAAACTACCCCGCAAAACTGTTAAAAGCCCTAAAACTGTCAGCTGAACGATCATTTGATTCAAGCAAACAGATTTCAGTCATTTCTACAAGCATGGCAGTGCCACCTAGAGCTGCATCTTCTTGCGGGGGGGGTGGGGGTCATCCAAGGTCTTTTATATTTGTCCTGCACAATGTACATCACTCCAGAGGACACTGAATAAAAACATTCAACTCAAGGTCACGCAGTAAGCACTGAAAACCGAGGCAGGACTGCGAGGTCGTACCGGCCATTACAAATTACAATTTCTAAAAGAAAAAAAGCATGTTAAGAAATCCTAAAATTTAAGTAACTAGCTCTGGCTCAAATTATAGTAGAATTAACATTTGTTATAGATGGATTTATCTTTTGTGCATGCACCTCATGCAAATACACGTTTCGTCTTTGGTGTTTAATTCCTGCAGTAGGAAAAACGTTTCACATCTTCTACACAATCAGCAAATCACATCGGCACTTTCGTTTATGAAACTTTATTTCGTTTGTCCACTCCACCAAGCATACACAAAAATGTGAGCATGCACTGAATTTAAGACATCCTCCTATACTGTTACCATGAGAAATATGTTACAGTGACTGGGCTCGCTGTCCTGAACAAGACAGCAGAGACAAGAAACAAATCCGCTGCAGCGCAACAGCACCGTCCACTGGCCAAACACCACAAATGAAGTTACTACAGGGGTGAAGGGACGACTGGACAGGACTCTGCAGTTAGACCGACATTAACAGAAGAAAGAACCTGACACTGTAAGTAATCTGATAAAACGATAACCTCAAAGCAACTTGTCCACCGCGACTTGCCTTATAAACAGCACTGGAGTGACGGCATATGTCACAAGTTTCAGATGAGTAAAGAATTCCTGAGTATTTACTGAGACTAATAACCAGACAACAACAAAAGATTCTAAAACAGTGAATGTTTGGAATGGATGGAGGGAAAGAAAAAAAACCAAAGAAACAAAAACACATAAAACCTTAGATGCTGTAGATTGTAATAATTCTGTTTGTCTTTACACAGCCCAAAAAAAAATGTTTAAAAAGTCCAAATTTACAAAGCTTTAGAAGCTATATACATGCTGTGAGCTCACATTTAGGTACAAAACAGGAGACAAAGAAGAAAGCATGGGTTAGTAGCGCCGACCAAAGGCTCCAGCTCCTTGAAGCCCACTGCCCTGCATCATCTGGTTCTGTCGGTTTAAGGCTCCAGACAGGGACTGCGACGTTCCAGTCTGCATGTATCCACCCCGGCTGAGGAATAAAGAGGAACAGCATTAGAATGTCAATCAGGGGCGACAAGCTATAAACATCTCACACATTTGAGAGTTTTTCAAAACAAAACAACAGATTCAACTCAAGTTTATTTGGTGTCAAAACAAGGGAAAAAGGGCTCTAGTGCCACACCCCTTAATTCACGTTTTCAACATTATCTAGAAGTATTAAGGCCCTAAGGGGAAAAAAGAGGCTGAACTTGACAAATGTGAGCTTACATTCCCTATGAACCAATTGAGCACTAAAAAAACATTTTAATTGAAAATCAAAAGGTTAAAATCCATCAAGACATTTCTCACTTTGCCATCCCTCCTCGAGCCATGTGACTCTGGCCTGGAATGCCGCGGTCTGCACCTGTAAGAAGCAGAACAGCAAATGTCAGAACATTTATGGATTTGGCTCTGCCAGCAGGAGAGTTTAAGACAGCCAGTGGGTATACCTTGCCAGGGTCTGTCCCCGTCCATCTTACGTCCAGGCTCCCAGTCTCTGCCATCCCTGTACCAGCAAGAAAGACGAATTTATAATGGGCTTTTTACACAGACAGAGCCAACACTTAAGTGACTCATTGAAAAAAGGTCCGCATCAACAAAAATGTGACATGCATTCTTTGGGCACACATGTATCAACGTTGAATACTGTTTATGATATCATGGTAGGGAACTTAAAAAAAAGGCAATATAAACAAAACACAGTGTCAAATATTCAGTACTAATATGCACTGAAACACTGTTTTGGACTGTAGCACCAGTATGCAGGTGTGAACAGGTTTTAGGGCGATAGTGTGTTGTGAAATGTGTGTTTTTTTTTTTAAGTATCTTTTTAAAGTACTTGTTAACAAGTCAGGATATTATTTTACCTGCCAGCCACTGGTCTTGTGGGATTCATAGGACGTTTGTCATAGCCAGCTCCACTCCCCCAGTTATCCCGAGAGTCTCTACTGTGCCTGTCCCGGTCTGAGAAGTGCTGGAAAGTGAGAGAAAGATTAAGACACTGGCCGATGTGTATTTAACAAATTAGTGCTCTAACTTTAAAAGAAAATATACTGCTATAACTTTTCATTATATTTCAGTCTAGCTGGAAAAAGCCCAGGTTTAGGCTGTGTATCACTATGCCACCTACAGTCTGCACATTTCCTAAGTTGCTTGTGATATGATACATTATTGAAAAGTAAAATATCTCTACCTGGTTATCTCTGTCTCCAGGTACTCCTCCTCTAGCACCATCCCTCCTGAACATTTAAAAGCGTCAAGAATGAGCACATCACTGTTAATAATGGCTACAATAATTATGCACTAAGAGCATCTAATTAAAGTCAACTCCTGAGCTGTTTTCGAAAAGTGCAGTCGTTCACTATGTAGTGAATCAGCCATTTTGTAGTGTTGTTCGAAATTCCAATGGTCAATTTCACCATCTAGTTAGTGCACTACAGAATCGACGCGCGACATTCCAAAATCTAGTGTCCAGACACTGTACGCTACATGAACACACATATATCGTGCACTGCGGGTTTCTTTTACTGTTATCCTGTGAAATAAAGTCAAGAAGAGGAGGAACCAGTACAGTCACCAGCAATGGAGAAAGTCGTGCACAAATGTGAGGTGTTTTTTTGTTCAAATTTATCATAATATTATGGTAATTAAGTCCCCTGGACCAACGGTATGAATTCTTTTGTCTTTAAATCACATATCGTTTTAATGATATCAGGCTTAGCATGGCAAATTTACCTCAGTGTATGTGGAGCTACTATACAGATAAATACTTTATTTAAGCAATATAACATGAGTGAAAGTGAGGTTGTTCGTGGATATCCTCACGGGTGTGGTTCGGCCACAGGCACGAAGCTGCAGGCTGAGTGCCGTAGGTAATGTAACATCCAGAGTGTCCGAAATTAACTAAACGTGGCCTCCCCCCTATATAGCAAACACCATGTAGTAAATGAGTGAACGAGTGCACTTTTCGAACACAGCCCTGGTCTCACCCTTTTAAAAACATCACACAAAGTGACTCAAGTCAAAAATGAATTACCTGTCCATCATCATGTCATCCTGGTATCGGTTGCGGTCTCTGTGGTCAAAGTCTTGGTAGCGTTCTTGGCGTCCGAAGTCTGAGCGCCCATAGCGGTCATCCAAGGGCATCCTCTTAGCCTGCCAGTCGTCTTTCCTGTGATTGACACAAGGAAATGTTTGATCATTGGTACTTCCATTGATGAAACAAGCAATTTATACATAATGCAAATTGTGCATCATGTAACACAAACACTTCTCTAAATAAATCACCTGCCGTCCATGTCAAAGGGCCTCTTGAGTGGACGCCGTTCCTGCTCATAGCGAAGCTGCTCTTGCTGCCTTCGCAGCTCCTCACGCTCACGGTGAATTCTCTCTTGCTCACGGCGTCGCTCGTACTCCACTCGCAGGCGCTCACGCTCCAGGAACTCACGCTCCATGCGATCGGCATCCAGGCGCTGCTTCTCCACCTCCAGCCAGTTGCGCTTGCGCATCAGCCTCTCTCGCTCCTCACGCTCACGGAACAGACGAATACGCTCACGCTCGCTGCGGCTGTCTCGGTCACTGAAGGGTCAGAGCAAAAGGGTTAGAAGCTGCAGTTGCTTTTCCATAAACAGCAGAAATGGGATCTCAGAACTGCATTAAAGCATTTTGTATTCTTGAAATCTAGGATGCTCGTTTTTCTCTAACATTCTACTATATTCTTCAAACGTGTTTAACCCTTTGAGGTCTAAGCCTAATTTAGGTCCATTTTAAATACCTAGTTTTAACATTAAATATATCCAGCCCTATTACAAGTGACCTTATAGTGAAGGTAGTCTAAAAACACTATACAGCATGATATTTCACTGCTAAAATGGAGTTATGGATCTGGAAGTGGATTTGCAGCTTGGTGGCTTTTCAGGGTTGATGCAGCGTGCATGTACGTGTGTCCGTGTATACCCTGAGTGCCTACGTCTCTCCACCTCACGGATTTCTCGCTCACGCTGCCTCTGTCTCTCGCGCTCACGCTGTTCTTTGATCTGGTCAAACGACAGAATGTCCTTTCTGTCTTTGCTGGAGGATCTGCGATCACGGCTCTTTGTGCTCTAATGAAACAAACAAAAAGTAAGTCATGAGACTCTCATGACGATTGCACAGAATAAGGTAAATAAACCTAGTCCTACTACACATCAACCAGAGTTCAGTGACTTTACTGATTTAGATGTCCTTATTGCAGTAGATTATGGCTGGAACAACAGTACAGGCTACTGGATAAGGGCTGGGAGTATTTTCTCTGCTCTAACGTTCCTTACTTAACATACCAGTTGAGACCAGTAAGGTGTATCAGAGCTAGGCTTGGGCTGTAATACGGTAATATGGTATACTGCGGGATCTAAAAATAGCAATGGTATCAGTTTCAATACCGTTATACCGTCATAAAAACAATGCACTTATACAGGAGACAAGGATTAAATATTAAATATAATTTATTTAATGCCTAAAAATGCGTATGCGTGGTTGTCATCACATGACAGCGTGGAGGAGAAAGAGAGAGGTGGGGAAAGATGGCGAGTCGCGCACCAAGTGACCTGGTCTCGAAAAAGAACACAACTTCTGCAGTTTGGCAGTATTTCGGGTTTCGACCGAACGAGAAGGGAGAGGCGGTAAATACGGACGAGGCAATTTGCAAATTGTGCAACAAAAAGGTGACCACGAGAGATGGAAATACACCATCCACTCACTGCTGCGAGGATGGACCCGAGTTCACTCAGTGCAACAGTTTCAACGCCTCCCGATGCAGGACCAACAACATCTAGGTCCACCGCCAGTACGCACAAGCCAACAGTTTAGGTGACGCTGTCTGAGCCTTACGTCACAATTTTTTTATTATTCACAGTAATACCGTATACCGAGGTAAAATAGGGAGGAGGTTTGACCGTATCAAAATTTGGATACCGCCCAAGCCTAATCAGAGCAGGGGACAAAAATGCACCTGGAAAAAAAAAAAACAAGTGACAACAAAAGAACTGATTGAGGGGTCACTTACACGCTCCTTGCTCTTTGTTTTGACACTGATGACTGGCTCCCCTTTAGATTTGTCCATTACAACAGTCCTCTCCCCACGGGCTGTGCAACAATACAAGCCAATGAACACGTGACACTTTAAGACTCACTCGGCAAACACTGAGCGTAAATGAACAAGACAGCATAAAGGAATCACCACTTTAACATCACTCACCTTTATCAGAGTCTTCAGTTTTGTCATCTTTGCTGTCAGATCTGTGCAAGAGGAGTTCATTAAAGACGCCAATGCAGCACTGCCCCAGTTCAATGCTTTAAATTAATTTTTTAAGTTACATATTTGAGTTGCTTACTTATCAGTCTTGGACTCGGATGAGTGTCTCCTGTCACTGGCCGACTTTTTGGCATCGCCTTTGTCTGCAGGTTTTTTCCCGGCTGGCTCATTCTTGGCCTAAAAGGAACACCACTGTGTCAATATGTGTAATTAATGCACTGCAACACGGCCATCTCAGGAGCTCAAAGCAACAATGATGTCCAAAGTATCCACTTGCCCTTTCGATAGAGATCATCCGGCCATGCAGCTCAGTTCGGTGCAGGTGGTTGATGCACTCTGTAGCTTCCTCTGTAGTACACATAGTAACAAAGCCATAGCATCGCGCCCCCGGGCTGCGGGCATTCGTTACCACTTTAGCACCAACAACCTGCGAATACACACAAATCAACAAAATAAGCACAAAAAAAATAAAATAAGAAAAATGTTGAGATGCACTTGAGATGTTGAGAGGCTATTATTGAAAAAAAGAATAGATATACAGTAAGAGCACCCACGCATAGTGTTGTGATGTTGGTAAAAAAAAAAAAAAGTCTCTTTTTATAGTGTAAACCCTAAATATGCTCACAAAACACTTTAATTACATTTTAAACTCATTACCCTTTAAGAAAATGTAAAGGTAATCCCGTATCCGTACTGTACAGTTTACACTGAACTCCCACAGTGCTAGAATGTAAATACCGATGTTACCCCTGTATAGACTGTTCTGTAATTCATGAATGCACATGTTCTTTGGTATAAGCAGGTAAATACAGTAATAAATTAATTTACAGTAATAAAAATACAGGGCTTTAAGAAAAACAAAACAAAAAACACGGGGACACTCAGTTCAACACTCGAGACGCTCCACGTAATATGTGTCACAGGGCAGCAAAGAGAAATAAACAGCGTTCTCGGTTTGGCTTCTTTCAAACCTACAGTGGTATTTCACCATCCCAAGACGCACAGTACCAAAAAAATTATAGTTTTTTTTTTATTTAAATATCGAAATGTAGCTGAATTTAAATTAATATTTCTGTTACAAAATAATAGTAAATAATATTTTTCTTAATTATTTAGCACTAAAATGCACAAAAAAAAATTATAAATGGCCACGAAAAAAGCTGTGATGTCCCGGCCTCGTCTGCCATGCACCCTCGTCCTCGTGCTGGTTGTTTATGTTTGGACGCGGTGCTTAGCAACCCAGCACGAGGACGAGGGGACATGGCGGACGAGGCCTGGACGTCACAAAAGCAAAAAAAAATAAAAATGAGAAGGATATCTGCAGTTTCCGCGTTAGTGCAAGGGTTTCAGCCAACAAAATCAGTTCAGTTCTCAGAAAAAAATCTGTGATTGACTGAAACCGCAACTGCTGATCCGCGTTAAAATAGGGGGTAATTGTATACTACTTTTTATACATTTTGAAAACATTTGAACACCTATGCATTAATAAAGAACATCTACTACATTTCTCTGTAAGCATTTCTCTACAGCACACCAACCTTGCCATATTTGCTGAACAGATTCTTCAGATCAGTCGCTCTGGTGGTTGAGGAAAGGCCACTAACCCAAAGGTTTCTTCCACTAGCTGCAGCAGTACCTGTTCAGACCATAGGGATATATTTTGTATCGTTGCAGGTGTGACATATTTCGTATTCTGTTGTCAAGTGCTTCCCTCCCCTCTCAAGCATATTGGAAACAAAACCAATTCTTTTTTTCGATCTTACTAAAAAATAAGGCTGGGCCACTTCTCAATGATTACCAATCATGGCCATTAAATTGATGAGTAGAAAATATTCTTTTCCATCTTAAGTGTATGCATTTGAGCTCTGTGACCTGAAACTTGGACACATGGAGCACTGGGAGCCTTGAAGAAAGCAGCTCATGCTGGTGTGTGGCTAAACGAATGAAATCACAGCCATAAATAACACTTAACGTTTGTTTAATGTTTTGTGTTTGTGAGGTGTTTTCACGATTTACAAACAGAAAAGTGAATGTGATTTTTGAATGCACTGACATACATTTGTGTTACAATAAAGGTATAATTTTTCTTTTTGCCAGTGCAACTTAAGAATGCAGACACTGGTGTGAAAAATGTTCTAAATTGCAGACTGATAGCTAAGTGCTGCAGTGGTGAGACCGAGTTTGGGGAGCTACTGCAACCCGTAGCATCAAATTAAGTGAACAAGCCACAAGCTCCATAAGAAACCATTTTAGGATTCTTGCATTATAACAAGGCTTTGTTTTGTTTTTTTGACCGTCGGGCACAAAACAGGCCGTCCTTGACATACTCACGATTACTGTGAAATATCTGTGAGTTTTAAACCATGAACATGCTAACACAAATCAATATTTGTACTGACTAATCAAATTTGTTTTAAAAATCTTAATTGGAAATGTGGGTCACTGTCAAAGGTAAGAACAAGGATTCTGCCATAGTTACCTTTGTCATCTTTTGAGTCAGTTTTACCTGATTTTTCATCACCGCTAGAGGAAAAGGAAAAAATAATAGTTTAGAGTGCTTTAAAAATTCACACACGGAGACACTGGAGCTTGATTAACATACCCACCTGGGGAGGCTACAGCCTCAGGCAGTGGACAAACAACACTTAATGCTGATTCTATGACCTGAAGTCATTTGAAGCCAAATATCTCTACACATGCCGCTAGGGCATCTTAGATGGCAACCAAACGGTTAAAGTAGTTAACGAAGGGAGAAGGGAAATGGGGATGAAAAGAAAAAAAATGAGGGACGAAATGCGCAGTCCATTACACCTCCCAAGAGCACCCAAACTTGTTAACAAAGGAGCCAATGTAACAGATTGTAACAGCCATTGTTCTAGTAGACAGAAAACAACAAACCTCTTTTTCTGATCATCACCCTCTACAGAGGACTCTTTCACTTCTGAAGATTCTGCAGCGCTCTCTTCAGTCTTCCTGTCTCCCTCAGACCCCTCTGCCTTTGACGCAGTTTCCGAATCGGCTGCATTTGCGATTTCGTGCAAGCCCGTTTCGTTTGCGCTAGCTGCCTGAGCAGATGTGCTCTCGGCATCCGTCGAATTGTCCCAAACACCTTGTTGTTCCTCACACGGCGTTTCGACTTCGCTTTGCTTTGCAGAGTCAAAGTCTCCTTCCCAAGCTGAAGGCCCTCCTTCCATATTGCTGGCCTCCTCAGCTTTACTGAGGTTGGACACATTGTCTTCCTCTTTGTGAGAATCCCAGACCGAAGCTTTCTTCTCTTCGCTCCACTCCTCAGACGACTCTTCTTTATGCAGCTCTGATATACAAGACCCGGCTACTTTCTCACTTTCTACGAATGTAACAGGAATAGAATGGCACAGAGTTTAATTACTTCTGAGACATTACATTGTTTATCCTGGAACTGGACTAGGACGTGATCCACTGCTTCACATAAGACAGGCATTTGCAGTTACCCTATAAAAGAGACTGGAAAAACCAAAGAGCAAGCAACCCGTTTTTGACTAAAGTTGAACCTTTGTCAGTTCACCTGATGCCAAGCTGAGACAGTGTGAAGAAAGTCACAAGACCAGCACATAGGTCCAAAGTGTCCATCGCTGATGCGTTTTGCGGTTCAAGTGTCCATGATTGAGAAGAGGGCTTTTGTGCTGTCTTTTAAGGAAATCTTTTTTCTTTTGAATCAAATCCATTAGTGATCTCCAATAAACAAACACTGAGTCCTAAAAGTGATTGTGCTTCAACATGATCCGTTTCTTCGTCTTCTCTTCTGAAGTCTTCTTTAGGCAACCTAGAAACACTGAACTGCACCTGCAAGAACTGCCTAGACCTTTTAGCCGCTTATTACTGGCTCTGGGCATAAGTTTTTAGAGCAAAAAAATTTGCACCCATGCCAAAATACTATTCCGTACAAACTACAATCAGAGGAATTCAGATGGTATTACTTACACGCAGAGCCAGTAACAATCTCTGGATTTCCAGTCTCTTCTTCACTAAGTACTTAACTACTATTCGAGCTTAAATATTGGCCCTCAATCAATGGTGTTTTTTTTTTTTTTAACTCCTCCATACAGTACCTATTTCTCTCTTCATGCCTTCAGAGTCCTCCTCCTGGTCATGCTCCTGCAAAATAAGAAAGATATATTGGTGCTGCACTCATAATATTCAACAAGTCACAACAAATGACACCATTTAAACACACATTTGAAGTAAATATGTAAAGCAGCTACCTCCTTAAACACCTGAGAATCCAGTTTTGGCTTCTCTTCTGAGATGAAACCTTTAGGTTGCATTTCCTGAAATACATCAAAAGGATTAGCACTCAGAGGCTGGGCAGTATGACAAAAACACAACACTTCACAGACTTTTTCATGATATACAATATGCATCACATCATGTAGTTTTTCAAATTCAATTAAATATTTGAGACAACCCACTAGCGTCAATGGGAAAAAGTCTGCATTGTGCAAAGAGCAAAAACTGAACAATGTGCAAACAGAGGCCAATACTGCTCTCTAAATCTAATAAGATAAAGGCATGGCTGTGTCTGGCAAAAATTGCACTGAATGGTTTACGTCTAAATTTCTCAAGCCGTCTGCCACATATGTGCACCTTTATGTGTAGTCTTATACGTACAGCTACGTTCTGTAGATCCTGGTAAAAAAAACCTGCATTGCAAGTCTTTCTGTATTAGCCAAGAAGCTGCAAACTCTCAGCTTTCAAGCATGTAATCCCACTAGGTTTTATTCTGTCTTGGCACTTCAGCTAAACAGGCATGTTTGGACTGTTTGGACATTGTTTTATTTGCACTTATTTGTGGCATGATGATTATGACAGAACAAATACCTTAACAATAATTTCAACCAAAACACTGAATGAACCAAGACATCGCCCATCACTGTTGTGATGTTGTCAATTTGTCATGTCTACAATAAATACAAACATCATATTGCCGACTCTTATTATAGGCAAAATAATAGGAAACGGCAAAGCTTTAAACAGAAACTTAAGTACAGACCTCATCAGCTTCCGGTTTCCCTGGCGACTCAACAGCTTCAGCATCTGCAATTTCATCATTTTCGTTGTCGTCCTCTTGACCTGATGTCCAATTCTCTTCATATTCATCACCTTCAGCCGCCACGCCGTTATCGATATCAGCTTCATCCAGAACATTCATTTCCATGATGTCCATCTCCTGAAGATTCTCTGCATGTGCATCAGGATCATCCTAGTGGAGGATAAAAATTGCATTGGTTTCGTCGTCAACAACTGCTCCCGAACTTGCATGAGACTGCAACTTACATTACTGCTGCTTTGTTCTGTTATATTAAGATTCTGACCACTACAATGCACCTGGCCATCAACAGAATCCTCTTCCATCGTGCAGTCCTCTGCTTCATCGTTATCCTGTCTCTTCCCTAGAGAAAAGGCATTTTGATATAAAAAAGCGATTTTGCACAACAAAAACACTTACAATAGCAACTCCATCATTTTTATCGCGGAACTTGATTCACATTTACCTTTAGGAGCTCTTCTAGGTGTTTTCTTAGGTGTTATTTCAAGCTGAACCACTATTTCGTCAGGATTGCCTCCTTCCTCTTCGATGGCCTGCAGAAAAAATACAGACGTGGTTTAAAGTGACGTACAGCTTCAAAATAACTTGGGTTATAAGAGCTTAATAGCAAGGGATACGTTTTCAAACTATTCTATTTACTGTTAAACTGACTCATTATGACTACACATGCGCAACTACTATTCTACACTTCCATTAAAAATTACACATGCACATCAAAGAATGAACATTATCACTGGTGAACCTAAATGTGAGGGAGGTCCTGCTGCTGCTTCTGGGACTATTAAACGCCTTAAACGAGTGCAATTAGGAGTATTTAGCATTATATAAGGAAAAGATAAAAATGCTTTAACATTTACGCTGCCATTTGCGGCATTTTTTGTGACAATCTCTAAATCCGCCAAATGTGGGCCTACACTTCAATAAAACTTGGCGTTTGGACAATGCGCATCAAAACGAGCAAAAAAGACTTTAATTTTAAAGAAAAATATCAATCTACTGGTCCAAAACAAACAAATTCAGAAACGCTATTCATCCCTACATTTAACTGTAACTTGGTTTTTGGATTAGTTTCACTGTTTTGGACACCAACACGCACTATAACGAGTCAATAATAACTTTAATTTAAAAGAAAGCGTGCTTTTACTACTCCAAAACAAACAAAAATGCAGAAATGGTCCAAAACACTAGGCTAACAGTTAGCTTAGCTTATTTTAGCTTAGCTTGGCCTTGCTGTTAAATAACTGCCTCTTTATTAAGACTAGTCACTCTGTAAACACTATCTGATCATCAAATCCACAAAATAGCCCCAGTTTGAGTCGCTTTAAGCCCTCGTGTTTACTAAGAGTGACCTTTTTAAGTCTCTCGGACAGTAGGCTCTTGTTGCCGCTGATGTCGAGGTTGCGCTTCTTCAGCTCGGCCCTCAGGTCGATCACCCGCAGCTCGGACAGCCTGCGGACCCCCGCGCCCTCCGCGACCTCCGAGACCCCCGGGTCCGCAACACACGCGTTCTCAGACATGATTCCGACTTAGAGAATGCAGGTTGCTGAAGTAAAAAGTCTAGAAACGATCAGAAAATACAGAACGACCACGGCCACCCCAACTCTCACCACACACGCGCCACAAAATGGTGTTGCTGGCTTCGTCTGCACATGCGCGACTTACCCCAACGTCCCACTGCAGCGGATGCATTATAGTGGACAAAAGTTTTGGGACGCTGTTTTTCAGGATTTGCTTCCAGTCGAGGGCTTAATCTCAAAGCCCCCATCCATTACACCCCCAGACAAATACCACTTAACACTACCCCCAAACCTAACACTACCATAATGTTTCACTGCAGCACACACTATATGGACAAAAGTATTGGGACACCTGACCATTACACTGACTCCAGCCATGTCTTTGGAGCTCGCTTTGTGCATTGGGACACAGTCATGCTGGAATAGAAAAGGTTTTTCCCCAAACTGGGTCCACAAAGTTGGAAGCATGGGGCTGTCCAAAATGTCTTGGTCTGCTGAAGCATTAAGATTGTCCTTCACTGGAAATAAGGAGCCTGGCCCAAACCCTGAAAAGCAGTTGTGTCCCAATACTTTTGTCCACATGGTATATAGTGTATTTATATCGCTTATAAAACTACAGGAAGAATATCTTAAATCTAAATCCCCTTATTAGAACATATCCCAGCGTTTATCCTTCTGTTATGTTTGGGGTCAGTTTGACCCCATTCAACATTTAATGTCTCTAAATAAAGAATTGACATATTTTTATTGCTTTTTCTAATTTAACAGGGTCAACAAGGCAAACACAAAAGTAATGTTTCCAATGTCCTGTACACATTTTGCACACATCAGTGTTCTTTGGGGACAGTTTGAGTCCAGGATGTTTTAGCTGTTTTAAAAAGTACATAAGAAATATCAACACATATTTGTTTTGGTTGTTTTGGATGATATTGAGGATAATATGCTGTAATGTGCCATTTTATAATCTTCAAAAAACATCCCTCTGTTTTAGGGCCATAAACACAATCAGACCTTTAAGAGGGTGGGAACCACTGATGGATCACATGACAAGAACTTTAATATTAAATAACATGTTAATTATTACATATGTTTATTTAAAGCACTATTTAGGCGGTCAACAAAGAAACAAAGTACCTGAAATACATAAACCTGGATGGCAATTTTAACTTCAACCATTTCCTGAAAGTTGGAATTGCTGGGGTCAAATTAACCACAAGCATTCAGGATGTTAGTAAAATATTCTTTAAAATAACTGGGTGGGGCGCCGGGCCACCACAGGGAAGCTCCAGAAGATTTTCAGTGGAAATCTGGTTCCCTGCCAAAAAGTAAAATGGGTTGTTTTAGGATCTTCCCGCTCAAAAATGATCCAAAAATATTTTTCACGTCCAAATACAGACAAAAACGGTCCACTTATTTATGCATGACTGTAGGCTTGTATTTTTCCACATTAAAGGTGATTTTAGAGATGATACCGGATGCTGGGATTACATGGCTCAGCAGAATGTAAAAGCGCCTTTATTATTATAGTAAAAATAAAGTCAATCATGTCTGGGTTGAATATTAAGTGATGTGCTTGTGTGCTTTGGCAGTAGAAATGTGTTTCTACTGGTATACGGGTAAATTATTCTTTAGTAAAGCATTACAACATTTTCTCATTATAAAACAGATTGAAAAGGTAAATAGTGCATTATGTATTGGACTATAAGAGACCAAAAAGGGAATTCCACCGATATATTAAGGTCTGAACAAAGTCAACGGAGTAAATAAAATGTCTATATTTGCATCGTAGACATCATAACCCCCAGTTCCCAGCACCACAACTATCATATTTTTCTAAACAACCATTTTACATCTTAATACTCTGAACACTCTAAACAACTGAATTAAGCCGAGATTTTTTAAAATCAGTGGAAGGTGCTTTAACATTCATTTACCTTCTGGCCTTTTAAATTGTATGAAGAGCTTCTATTCATTCCATTGTGAGATGTTACAACTGAAAACAAATGAGTAACACAGTCCACAGGGCAGGGGGCTTCAGTACCACGACTATACCACAGACTACTAGGCTCTAGTTATGTCACTTTAAAGGGTAAACAGTTAAACATTTCACATATAAGTTAGCTAAGCTATAGACAGCCTTATTACAGAGTTTTAGCCCAAAACATGAGACCATAAGAATTACTACATCAGAGTTAACCCTCAGAACTCAGAGTGTATCAGTAAACTCTGATTTCAGTAAATATAAACATTGTAAAACAGTCTAGAACTGGTGTTTACCCTCAGAACACAGAGTGTATCAGTAAACTCTGATTTCAGAAAATATGAACAGTGTAAAACAGTCTAGAACCGGTGTTTACTCTCAGAACTCAGCGTGCATCAGTAAACTCTGATTTCAGTAAATATAACCGGTGTAAAACAGTCTAGAACCGGTGTTTGTTCTCCTACACTCCCGCCATTTGCTGCTCCACTTGGCCACTCTCCGCAGCCCCTCCCTCTGTGGGTTTTCCCCTCCCACTTGTGGGAGGAGACTATCCTGAAAGTTCTCCGGGTTCAGAGATCTTGTGTTTTTTCGGTTTGTTTCTAAGACCTAAAATAAAAGAAATTTGGGCATTTTTTGTTCTTTATGTTCATTTGTGTTTGATGTAATTTTTAAAACCCCAGTAGTAGTTACTATTATTACATGTTTTTAAATGACAATAAATTGTGAATGACACCTTGACCATCATCAGAAACCAGGGGAACTTCCATATAAGGAGTTGTTTGAACGAATGATGACGATTAACCATTTCTTGCGATTCTGACACCGATGTTCTAAGGGTTAATAATAAAAAAAAATACACTCATTCTAGAGCAGGGGGCCCAAATCAGGTCCTGGACTGTTGGTGTCCAGCACAGTTTGGTAGTTTCCCTCCCACTCACTAAGGCGGTCGATGAACAGGTGAGATGAACCAGGTGTGTTTGAGCAGGGAAATCACCAGACCCCTGCTGCAGAGCTCAGCCAACCCCGTAACACACAGGTTTTATACCAGGACATAAAGTAAACTGCACCATTTTAAGGCAAACGTTAACAGAGATTAAGGAAATATTGAAGAGAGGTAAACACAAATCCTTTTACACTAGAAGGAATGAAAGTTGGTGAATTTGAGAGGGTTTTCAGCAGTAGCATGGGTCAAGCTTTTGGAGGCTGGGGGCTCATCTGAAGTGAGGAATTCTGGGCTGGTGGTCTCCTCAGGTTCATTTATCCTTTGAAAAGCAGAACTTGAAGAGAACTCTTCATGTGGATAATAGTAGGAATCAGATTCAGTCAAGGACATTTCCAAGGACGGCAAGCTGGCCTTCAAATCCTCAGCAAAGGAAGAGGAGTCTGAGGACGAAGACACCGAAGCACGGAGGGGTCTCGGCTCATGGAGGTTGAGCTTTGACACCAGTGGTTTTCCCACAGTCACTGTCCGCTTTTCCAGAACCTCTTCGTCAAGCCTCGCATACTTATAGTGCAGACACACTGTGAACGAGAGATCCCTCTACAAAGGAAATAAGAGTGTTCAAATGATGCAGCTGTCCAGAATAATGTCTACTATAATACAAATACACCAAAAAGTTAGGGCTAGTTAGTTAATTAGTAATTAGTTAAAGAGTTATTATCGTGTTAATGCATTATTTACTTAAACCGACAATTATTTTATCGTGCATTAACACAGTTTTTCATATTTCTATTATTGTTAAAGTTAATGGCTTTTTTTGTGCAGGACCACTTCCCCTCGCTCTAACAGGGACTCTCTACTGAACACAGACTGTTTCTGCTGCTCCCTGATAAAAGAAAAATGTTTCTGCTGGAACCTGTTCAGAAAAAAAGAGAACAGATTTATAAATGCGAACTTCCTGTTGCTTGGAAGGAGCCTGTTATAATGCTCTGATCGGGGCTCTGGACTCTGAGAGTAACTTGTTTTTCTATAATAAACCAGATAAAACGTGAATGTCCTGCAGTAGCAGATAGCTTTGGTTTTATATTTGATTTAATTACATTAATGTTTAAATTGAGATTTACAGAAATATTTGAACTGTAACTGTGTTAAAGGGAACACTGCTGTTAAAAAAGCTCCTTATTAGTTTAAAGTCTTTGCAAACCAAAAGTTACTGCACTTTTGTTCATATAGCAGTACTTTGAAAAATAAAAGTGCGCAATACTCTACTTTTGAATTTTGCCTATAACAATGCGATTAATTGCAGAAAATCATGCAATTCAAATTTTTAATCGTTGCCCAGCTTTAAAAAAAATGACAATACTGACCTTCAGTCTTTGCAGAGCACGGAGGCGAGTGAAGAGTCGGCGCTGCTCTTGTGGAAACCAGTCGTCCATGGTCAGTAATAAACTCCCAGCATCTCGGAGACTCTCCTGATTTGTTCGTTTCAGGTCTATTTCTGGGCCCTAAAATAACAGTAGTGAAAGTAACACTCTTAAAAATAAAGTAGCTTCTGTCAGGAGAATCAGAATCAGAAAACTACTGATCCCGGATGAAACTGTTTCTGCAACAACTGCACAGACACACAGAGACATAAGCAACAATGTCAAATATAATATAAAGTCATAAAACTACCTAGAAAAGACTCTGAAGATGCTCCTTACTAAATACACTATGTTATTTACACAAAATGCTGTGGCCAGTGGTAGAGGTACATATAAATACTATAAATAAATACTATGTATAAAATTATATAAATAAATACTATGAATAAATTACTGCTGAAGTCGTTTACTAGTAACACAAATAGTGGTTTGGAGTACTTCATATTTAGGTTTTTTCCTACAGATTTCTTTTGTAGATTTTATTTAGACTTTATATTGTTCTTGTCTCTGTTTGTCTTTACTGTGTGCGAGTCATTACATAAGCAATTTCCTCCAGGATCAATAAAATTTACTCTATACCGAGTCTGTTACTTTACGTAATAGTGATATAAGTAGTGATATTGCACATAATTATACTATTGCATAAACAGTGACATGAGTAGTGACATTAACACGACAAGACTGTTGAACATAGTAATAAAGATACGGAACATACTGATAAAGATTTAGCACACAAGGGGACACTTCTATTCTTAATATCCAAAGAGTCTCACTCATAGAGAGGCAGCTCTTATTGCTTTGGTCGGACAATACCATCAATTCTCAAAGCTTATAATGCTGCAAGCACTCTTTACTTAAAGGAAACACTGGTAAGGGACCTTGAGATGCTGAATGGAACGAGGCCTGGAAGCGGCGTGAAAGCAGATGTACATGCAGACGTGATGTTACATAAAAACATGGTGGACGTGGAACAGACACTGACCTTAGAACTAACAAATAAAACAACAGAAGCACGAACAAGGTAAACCCAGCACTAGAAACACAGATATGCGTACAAACACAGGAAACACCACAAACACAAGGCAGAAAACCATCCAAAAGAAACACAAAACCATAAATCAGGTTCAGCTGTGAAGGGCTGAGCACACACATGAAGGGGGCGGAGCCAGAGAGCAAAGCCAAACACATGTAAACGTAAAGAGGGGAGTCGGACAAGACGGGTGAGACTGATACAGTGGTCCAAACACTGAAGTTTATCACCCGGCAACAGTACGATTTGGAGCAGAGAGTCTAGACGCACCTCGGTGAAGTCCGAGAGCTGGGCAGAGCAGGACGTGATGTCTGTGGGTTTCTCTAATATCCGAGTGTAGATGATCATGATGTTGGAAAACTCTGCAGCAAAGCCCAGTTGCACCTTCACCCCACTGTCAAACTGGAGCATGCGACTCTCTGGCAGGACTGTCCCATAAACGACAACAAATATGGAAGTGTTAGCACTGTTTATGTTTTTGTTTTCTTTTTTATTTCAACAAAGCATGAAAGGAGATGATGCATGGATATACTTTAGAATTCAGAGTAAACTCCGTTTATATTTACTGAACTTTGATTTCAGTAAATATAAACAGTGTAACCCAGTCTAGAACCGGTGTTTACCCTCAGAACCCAGAGTTTATCAGTAAACTCTGATTTCAGTAAATATAAATGGTGTAAAACAGTCTAGAACCGGTGTTTGTTCTCCTACACGCTGACCGCTTGCTGCTCTTTCACTCGGCTGCTCTCCGGAGCCCCTCCCTCGGCGGGTTTCCTCCTCCCACTTGTGAAATTATATATCATCTATAACCCCAGGAATCTCCATCTCCAGATTTCACATCTAGCCTAATAGGCAATATAATTGTACCACCTTTCCTTATAATTCAGATTTTCACCTGTACTGACTACACACACACCGTATCAACTCTTCTTACTTATTATCTATCCATTTTTATACTTTTTGTTTGTTCTTTTCTATTCAAAAGAAATGTAAATATATTAAAAGGGTACAAATATGTACATCTTCCCCAGTGAAGAGAATGCAGTGTACCTTTAAAAAACTTATTTAAGGTACGGAGTTGGACCATCTTGTACTTTTGGGGGTATGTTTACATTATTTGTACCCTGAGAGGCAAAATTTTACCCGGTACCCCATGTGCATGTATTTTAACCCTGAGAAGTTATTGGTAGATCAGGCAATTACTAATAATCAACAGAAATATAGCTTTTATCATTGAAAAAAGAAAAAGGGTAATCCACTGACTGTACATAATGTAATAATTTCAACAAACATGCATCATATTGCCAAAAGCAGGCAAACTGGAAGTTCAAATGTATCGATATGCTGCATTACCTTTTCTCCCTTTTTTAATATAAAAAGCTTTATTTCTGTTGATTAATTAGTATTTACCTCATCTACCAATAACTATTTATGCAAAAAAGGGTTTTGTAAATATATACATACCATTTCCTTTCTTCTGGCAAAAAGTGAGTTTTTATTTGATTTCAGTTTACTATTTAAAGCTTGTTTGTAACACCTCAACCTAACAGCAATTTGGGGTATAAATGTTCCTATACAGTACAAATGTCTATAATGTCAGTAAGCGTCAGGTTTAAAATGTATATATTTATTGTAAAGAAGAGCTCTCACCATGTGCGATAGACCACTGCAGGTTGCGTGTCGATGCCATTACTGGACAGTCCATGGCCTGGATGCGATCTGTGAGCGCACGCCGTTCCGAAAGATTACTGCGCAGCTCCAGGGCCTGCCGTCCACGGGTGATCTGGCATTTCCCCATGTCTGCAGAGACAAGCACATACACCATATGGCCAAACGTATGTAGATACCACTCCTACATATTGAGTTTAGGTGTTTCATTCATACCTGTTGATAACAAGTGTATAATATCAAGTATAGCCATGCAGTCTCCATAGACAAACACTAGCAGGAGAAAGCGCAGTGGTTTAATTGTAGCACCGCCACCTGTGCCACAAGTCAGTTTGTGAAATTTCAGCCGGCGCAGAGCTGCCTGAGACAACTGTAAGTGCTATTATTTTGAAATGGAAGTGAAAACAAGCCTAAGATCTCTATGCACAATGCAAAGCTAGGCTTCCAATTGTCGTGCAACAGATGTAAGGTCCATAAAGTCATGGTTTGATGATTTTGATGGTGTGGAGGAACTCCATTCGCCTCCAGAATCCGGAATTTTGGGATAAGTTATGATGTTGATTGGAGCTATATAT
>JBBPCX010000038.1:8867866-8880173 GCA_037974365.1 Hydrocynus forskahlii
GGGGGTGGGGGGTGGGGGTGGTGAGTGGTTTGGGGGTCTGCCGGCAGACTCCGGGCCTCCAGCTCTCACTGTTTCACTTTATTATGGGAGAGAGACCAATTCACCTGAATAGAGCCTGGAGGACCCCTGCTCCAGACGTCAGCACTATGTATGGCATCACTGCCAGACAAGGGATTTGAGTGTGTGTTTGTGTGTGTATGTGTTCATTTTCATATAAATGTCCTGACTTTGAAAGAAAACAACAGAAAAATAGGGTTGACCTACAAACCAAAAAACTTCTCTCAACGTAAAAATGTGGTTACTGCATTTATGTATGTATGTGAACTTATGTATACATATGCATGTGTGTGGGTACCCATGTATATAGATATACAGCCATGGAAAAAAAATAGGAGACTGCACAATAAAAGATTAAAAATAATAAGAAAATAAGAGATTGTTTTGTCTGGTTATTGCTTTTGTAATGTGTGGGAGTGTGTCTGTGTAAAATCTGCATGTCACTGTTGTTTTATACACTATTGACCACACCTGATTCAAAATTCCAAACAGAAAAATGTTTGGAGAAATTTCAAAAATAATACACATAAATAATGTATTATACACTGGAAATGTTAAACTACATGACACTCTTACATTATTTTACAACTGGAACAATTAAAACAGTGACGTTAAGAGCAGCGTGTGTGCATATTTGACTCTGTGTCATCCATCAGAAACTGAATCAGGAGTGAAGCTGCTGGAATACAGACCATAGAAAAGCTGCTCACACATATATGGAGGTGTTTCTTATTTTCACACACACACACACACTGCAATAGTTCAGAACAGAATACACACCTATGCATTTTACACACACACACACTCACAGATGCAAACTGTACAAACAGAAAAAAGCGGAAAATGGTCTTTTATTTTTTTTCTTGAGTGTATTTACACACACACACAGAAACACAGAAACACACATATGGGGTTTATTATATACTGGTAATAATGTGGTATATAATTATTACTCCACTTTCAGCATCCCCCAAGCAAACCATTTTTAGTCATTTTTAGTATTTTCTTTACATTATCCGAAAACAGCTGCTGACTTATTGACTGTGTGATAGAAATGGGCCAACATTTATTAAAAACATCTTTTTATATAAACTGCCATTAAAAGTGTCAGTGTTTTTCCCTCCACTGTAAAGTTTCCAAGTTGGAGATACAAGGTTTGATCCCGAGAGTGACGGTGTATTACTGAAATTTGGGAACAGGGCAGAGGATGAATTGACATTCTTTTGTTCACCTGAACTATTATTTTGCTTTACGAACCACTCACAATGGCAACCTGTTCTCACAACAGCTCTCCGTTAGGCTCCTGTAGGCCCTGCAGACATAATGGTGGTGCAACTCACAGCAGGTTACTTTCTCATATTTCCACTAATCCCCTCGCTGGTGCAGACGAGGCACAACAACATAATGACTCGCATCCACCGTAGAGCAAAAAAAACGGAAGAAATTGAAAGACTGCAGTTATAATTTATAGCCCTTTAAGTTAAAATGTGAAATAACAGAGTGAACACAGGAATACTAATCTGCAAACGTCAAGCCCGGTAATTGAACGTAAGTAATGACCCCCATTAGCAGCGCGTTTTCACAGCTTGCTGATAGCAATCTGTTTGCCGAGACACAGCTTCACACCTTCCCTGGAGGTGTGACAGTCTTTTGTGAGACACAATGGTTTCATGAAAGAATGAAAATGACTGAAAAGTAGTGAGTTATTGACACCTGTGTCATGACAATGTCTGAAGCAAAACACCAGTTTAGAAGAATATGTGTTGTCAAATGTTTGAGTTCATGCATACCAGTGTGGGAAAAATAGTGAAGCACACAACAGCCTTGTGAGAAACACACTCACCTAACTGGACCGCTTGGAATTTTTTCAATTTAACTGGACAGGACAGCATCCACCAACACATTCATCATCACACTGGTGTCCTGGTGGTTAGGGAGTTGTGGCCGCGATCGGAAGGTTGTGGGTTCGAATCCCAGGACTGCTAGTGTCATCACTGAGGTACCCCTGAGCAAGGTACTGTCCCCACACACTGCTCCCCGGTGCCCCTTGTTGGTCGCAGCCCCCTGCTTCACTTCAAGTCAAAATCAAAGTGAACTTTATTGACGTCTCGACCTTATACAAGTACACAGAGAGACGAAATGGCGAGGCTCTGGTTCCACAAATAAAACAGTCCAGATTAGAAATATAAAGTAAGGTAAGTTTGAGATTTTACCTGTCCTGAGTGTGTGGACAGCTCACTGTGCATTATATATAAATATAAGTAAGACAAAAATGTGCAACGGCTGAAGGAATGTGCAAAAAGTATAGCCAGTATAAACAGTGTAATAGTATAAAACGGTCTGAGACAAATGAAAATAGCACCCTGAGTATACATTCTTAAAGGTTTGTGCGTTCCAAAAGAGTTGTGCAAACAGTGTAGACAATATGATCAGTATATAGACAATATAATTACTTTACACAGTACACACAGTATAACAGTATAACAGTATGACCAAGCATATATAGCAGCTTAAGTACAGATTCTTTTTGTGCGTTCTAAGAACTGTGCAAGCAGTATGAACAGTATGGACAATATAACCAGTACACACAGTATAACAGTATCACTAAGTATAAATAGCAGGTTTGGGTTTTAAGGCTTACGTGTGACTTTTAAAGTGGCCGTGCATGAGTGTATGGTCAGTGTAAACTTGGTGAATGGCTTAAATGTGGAGAGAGAATTTCATGCTGTGGTGTGTTCATGCGTAACAAAAATAGCCACTTATGTGGACTGATCTGAGCTATTTGTAGGTTTAGCTGCAGGGCTTTTTCTTATTTATGGTCTATTAGGACCCTCGAGGCACCGGAGCGCCCCTCAGCTGCGTGAGGACATGAAGATCTGAATAATATTCTGATGTTTTTTTTTTCCTGAAAACCTCAGCTGTGCCTTATTGATTTCATCTTATTTGTGGCTCGAATAAGAGCTGACTTGTTGTTCTATGCCAGTCACACACTGACCCGCACACTGACACACCACGTCACCTCAGCAATCAGCATGATGGAAGCCCAGAAATATTTACAAGGCGACGTGAATCTGAGCAGTATGTGGGAACATGGTACGGTTCCATCTTGCAAAACCTGCAAAGCAAAGCAGCAACAATAAATCAAGCGCTGGCACCGCCGAGGATCAGGCTTGGCATGCGTCGCTTTGCAGAGTGTTCTGATTGTGACTCATGACTTCTGGTGAGCGCTGTGAGGGGCATGTAGAATGTGCAAGGAGCACATAACGTGAAACCGAGAGGTCTGAACCTGCTCATTATCTTAACTACCAAGCCAGCAGAACTGGAACGGATGCCAGGCGCCTTGTCCCCGTAAAAGCACACGGCGTATCCTCTTCTGTATCAGCCAGGTTGAGCCCATTAATGTAGGTCAAACCAAGGCTGCGGGCCGCCACACCTCGCCAGAGGAGCTGTACGCTGGCCAAGCACAGCAGCGGCCATGCTGACTGTTTGCACGGCAATAAAATGGAAGAATAGAGATGTAGTGTTCATCCTGTTCCACACTCCTGTTCATGGGGTAGAAGGCACGAGGGCCGAGCTTGGGCTGGAAATTCAAGTTCGGGTGGGGTGGCAGAGTGAGGTACTTCCAGTTGGTAGCCTAGTGGTTAGCACATTTGCCTTGAGAGCAGGAAGGTGTGGGTTCGATTCCCAAGACTGCTAAGCACCTCTGAGGTACCTTGAGCAAGGTACCGTCCCCACACACTGTTCCCGGGCGCTGTGTTCCTGCTCCACTTGGTGAATGGGTTTAAGGCAAAGGAAGAATTTTGTGCTGTTCACGTATGACAGAATGGTCACTTTTGTGAGGAAGAGGGCAAAAAGGCAGAGCTTGGCCTTGATATAAAGGTTTGTGTGGCTGTCTTAGATCTTAGGACAGGACATAGTATCCAAGAGGAGATCTTTTCAAAAGCTCTTCTATATTTCTCCTAGAGAAGTGGTCACCAACGCCCCTCCCAGAGAATGAACATGCTTCCCTCTCCCCCTCCAGCCAATCAGAAGTTCATTAGCTGGAGCAGGTGTTGCAAAATGAAACTGGAACTGGACTTCCCAGGAAGGTAGGTCTCCACGAACATGGTTGGTGTGCACTGTCTGGGAGTCAACACGATGCACGTTTGAGATTTAAGGCCTTTTTTCACACTTGTATCAAGAAACAAGAATCTTTGTCTCAGGGATCAATGCACGGTATCTGTAAAAGTCTGGGAACGCCTAATTGCATATTTTGTTCATAATGAAAAGTGAGTAAGGTGCTCCCCATATCATGACCAAGCGCAATTCTGGTCATTGTGTCCGTCTCTTGGATAACGCGGAGAACCATGACTATTAGAGCTAGGGTTTCATTTCTGGGTATAAATATCAAAACTAAGAAAAAACATTGAAAACACTGATTATTTGCTTGCATTTTTTCCATTGCAAGAATGGAAAGAATTGTTTCAATCCAAAAAATAATAAAATGATCAGCAATGCAGTGCTCGCACAGGTTAAATACAAACACACAGGTTAAATACAAAATTGAATAAAAAACTTACAGACATTTTACTTCCCAGAAATCATTATGTTGGGCCCTGAGGGTCTCCTCTGCATTGCATTACAAAGACATGGTGGTATTCCCAAGCGAATGGATAAAACTGGCCAAGATTAAATTAGAGAGAGGATAAAAGGTTTCAAAGCTGTTTCTCATAAAACTATAAATAAACGAATGTCTACTTATGAATTTCTGTCAATAACCAAGTAGAAAGAAGTTGTTTTTGGTTAATTAAGATTAGAAAAATATAGCTGGTACCACAATCATTATGTCATCCTAATTACTATTTGTTTCTTGGTAAAAGTTCATCCGTAGAATGAGTGGACTGTCCTTGCTGATGGATTTCAGCCAGTTGTTTATGCCATTAAATCCATAGACAAATCAATGTTTTCATTGATATTCTATACTCTAAATTATTCTTTATATCAGTATGTGGAAAATGAAACAGAAACATGGAAAAGAGAAAAGAAAACGCGTTCTGTGAGTAGATGTGTTCATATTTGACTGCTAGCAAGCTGTCAGACTTCTGTCTCACTTTGTCTTGCCTTGTTCTTGCAGAAATGTGTTGAAAAGACAATGCCTTATTCACATATTCAAATAAAAATTCAGGTAACTTGTAATATGGCAGTACCTGTAGTGTCTTGCCTTAAAAAGAAAATGTTATCCCGATCTCAGACATTCTCAGATACCATGTGTTCATTTCAGAAGATGTCAGACACTCTTCGACCCATTTTCTTACCAAAATCTTAGAAAATAAAAGTTAGATGAGTAATCATCTCTGATGCCTCATAGAATTTTGACTCATCTTTATCTCTTTCTTGCTCCAACGAAACAAACCTTGAACCATCCTGAATCAAGAAGATCACTCAGGAGATACCAGGAGATAACACTCAAATAACATGAAAGGATCCTAAACCCTTGAGTGCCATGTCTTTTCTTCTTAACTGGTCATGTGACCATACAGGGCCCATGAGTCCTCAGTGACAGATTCTTACCCACGGTTTTGAGAGGTTATACAACAGTGCTGAACAGACGTTTCTGATTTAATTATATCTATCTGCTCTCTGAACAGAGTGTACCATAACTCAGGGCACAGCAGCCCGCTGTTGTTTGGAGTGCAGCTATCAACACTGTGTTGAACAGCTGGCCAAATCTCCCCTTCAGGCGCTTATTCGTTTCTTAAGCTTGTAAATGCCTCATGGCTGCCTCAAGATCATTTAGCACTATCATTTACTTAAATAAAACAGACAACAAACACCATGAAAGGACTATGGAAGTCAACTTATTATTGCAAGCATTAAACTACTGTGGAGAGCATGTGACTCAGCCCGGCAGGGTTAACGAGCCCCGGACAGGAGAACTCATGGCCTGGATCCAAAATCCTAAAGAAAAAAACAATGTAATATCTTTATTCAGGCATACACTCTATTCTTATATATACTATACTCTACACTTTTAAATACACCATATTATTATACATACTATATACTGTATCCTTATTTACACTGTGTACTGTATTATTATGTGTACTGTGCACCGTTTTCTTATATACCCTATTTTCTTATATACACTATGTGCTGTATTCATATATATACTCTACCCTACAATTTTAAATACAGTGTATTTTTATTATATATACTAGACACTGTATCCTTATTTACACTTTGTACTATGTACTTTATATGTTGTACTCCTATATATACTATGTACTCTATTCTTATATACTGTACACTACACACTGTATTCTTATATACACGATATACTGTATTCTTACATACATGGTATTTGGATATACATTACACTTTATATTCTTATACTATATACTAAATTTACTGTATTCTTATGAACACCATATTCATATATACACTAAACACTATTCCCAGATCCACTAGACACTGTATTATTATATACATTGTAGGCCATATTCTTATATACTCTATACGCTACATTCTTATATACACTATATGCTGCATTCTTATATAACTATACACTGTGCACTGCAATTTTATATACACCATACACTGCATTCTGATATACACTACGCACTTCAGGAAATCCTAAAGACTTCTTTTAGATATAGTTCCAACCGCGGTGTATCCTGCGTTCTGCCACCCCTCCTGGGGGCCCTTCTGTGTAAATGTTAGTGGTTACAGTCTGTAAGAAGAACCTTGAGGGTACAAGAATTTCCCCTTTTTAATTCGAATGAAAACACCACAAAAACACACGTCAAGCTTTCAAAAAAAGAAACAAGGGAAAAAAAGAAGAGCATAATGTGGAGAGAGTTTGTCACACAGATTTGTTGTTTTGGAGATCCTGTTTATGAGCTGCTAACAGAAAGGAAGCTTATAAACACTGCAGTTGTCTGCTGGAAAGGATGGCTCTCTAAACAAAATCACATTCTACTGCAAGTTCTTTGCTCATTCAAAATGCAATGATTTTGAGGAGCAACAAGGAAAATGTGACTGTGTCTTTTAAATATCAGCACTTTTGCTGCACTTTCAATCTATTTATTATTGATTTTCTATGTATTCTTCCGTATTGTTTTATTTCTTCCATTATTTTATTTGATTTAATTCTATTTTTTATTATATGCCTGTAAAGCACATTGAATGACCTTAGTCTGAGATAATGTGCTATATAAATCAACTTAACTTGACTTCATCAAGAAATACTGATGAAGCCACATCGCTTACATCCTTGTTCTCAGTATGATGCAAGAGGGAGAGAATGAATTATGGAGCGATAACTAAATTAAGAGTGGGGTTATTAAAAAATTCAAATTGTGATTGGCAAAAAAAGTCAAGTCAAATCATGTTTATTTGTATAGCATATTATCATAGACAATGTGCTTTACAGGAATAGAAAAAAATGAGCTAAAATAGAATAAGTGGGTAGCTCTGTTGCCTCAGACCTCCAGGGTTGGGGGTTTGAATCCGGGTCCTGCGTGTGTGTGTTTGTGTGTGTGTGTGTGTGTGTGTGTGTGTGTGTGTGGAATTTGCATGTTCTTCTCGTGGTGGTGTGGGTTTCCTCTGGGGTCTCCGGGTTTCTCCCACAGTCCAAAGACATGCGCGTCAGGTGAATTGGGGATGCTAAATTGTGTGTGCGTGTATGTGTGTGTGTATGTGTGTGTGTGTGTGTTTGTGCCTTGCGACCCCCGGGATAGGCTCCAGGATAGGATTAAGCGGTTACAGGAAATGAATAAAACATTAATTGAAACACATAGATAATCAGTAAAAGAAGATTGAAAGTGCAATAGAAGATACTTAAAAGGAGGCAGAGGAGAATAGTGCAGCTTTTTAAAGCAGTTGTTGCAGATCTGACAGTTTGTTCCAGCAGCGAGCTGCATAGTGACAAAACACCATTCTGTTTAGTGACTGTGAGGAAAGGGGCCCAGGCAGAAGATCTTCAGAGGGTACCTCTGCTAACAGCACTGCATCCTGTTGCACATCTCACGGTGAACGTGCTAGAGACCTTGACTGAAGCCCCAGCTACGACTTGTGAAAGTGAAGGAGGTTCATGTCCGACAAGTGTAGCTGTTTTTGAAGCATTCAAGCAAGACGTATTTCACTGCAGGCACAGCATAGGGTTTCACTCTGCCTGGGGTTACATCACAGCGTAACACAATACTAATTGTTCAGGAATGAATAGGGAGAGTTAGCGTAGCGCTTAAAACCACAAGTGCCTAAACAGACCACCTGAATACAATTCTGAATGGCCCGCGCAGTCGAGAGTCTCTGGTTTTTATTAATCTCTCACGTCATCCATGAAACAAGAGGTCAAAATATAGCTGGCCTAGCAGCCAGCATGGGCTGACATTGTTTATAGAAATATGCCCATAATCTTCCATCGCTCCCCTGGGGCTCGTATACAGGAACAATACATTCCAGCATGAGAAAGCTGCGATTCCTCCAGAAATTCCTGGAAAAAAGGCTGCTTGGAGACATAAGGTGCTCGAACGTCCAGTATAGAACCCAGCTAGCCATGCTCATGTGCTTTTACAGGCTCGTCAAGGTCTTTGGGTTTCAAACGCTACACAGCGCAAACGCGAGCCAATGTGTTATAACAGACCTACTCAACCGATGATTATCTCAGGTTGGATATTGACCAGTGTGAGGCAGTTTAGCCCTCCTGAATCATTGTGTATTTCTGCTATTACCGCACTATGTGCTGTTTTCTTAAGTACACTACATCCTTTATTTTTAGATACACTTCATTCTCATGTCCACTGTATTTTTATATACACGATATGCTGTATTCTTATATATACTTTGTACTATATTCTTGTATGTATAACACACTGTATGAGTGTGATTGTCCTGGGCTGGATGGTGACCAGTCTGAAGCAGTTTAAACCTGAATGAGTGTGCAAAGTGTATTCCTGTTGTTCTTTGTTGTGACATTGATTAGCAATTGTTGATTAGTCCTTTCGTACAATCAGAACTGAATGCAGTGGAGGCGTTCTCTAAAAACACCTGTAACTGGTCATCGGCCCATGTGATCGGAAGGCTGTGGGTTCGAATCACAGGACTGTCAGTGGCTCCACTGAGGTTCCCTTGAGCACGGTACCGTCCCCACACACTGCTTCACTTGGTGAAAGGGTTAAATGCAGAGAAGAGTTTCAGACTGTGTTCAAATGTGACAAATGGCCATTTTGCACTTATTTACACACAGTTTGTTCACCTTCCATTACTTGTTAGTATCCACAGTTAGTTGCATTAGTATCCAGTGCAAAACTAACGAAGCAAAGCTTGGTTGATCAGCTACGTTTGGGATAAGTATTTGTGCAACATGTGGAAAACTGGTACACTTTTAGCAAAAAGTGTTCTTTGTGGTACTAAAAGGGTGGGTTGACTTGAAACAAGTATGGAACTATTTTTGCTAAAATTTCAGCAAAAAAAGTTCCATTCTTGTTATAAGTATATTAAAAAAAGTTCCATTCTTGTTTTAAGTCAAAGCACACTATTTAGGTTTCTCAAATAACCACGTACATGAGCTTCACCATATTCTTGTCTCTATATACAAGATGTTCTTTATTATTCCAGGTTCTTTAACAGGCAACGACCCCAGGAAGATCCTGATTTCTTTTATTTTCTGCATCAGAATCAGAAAACTTAATTTATCCTGGAGGAACTTGTTTAAATAAACTGAGTTAACTGTTGAAAGTTGGGGGGAAAAAAATTAAAACACTAAAATACAAAGACAAGACACGGAGCAGTCACGACACGCTGCAGCAGGCTCGCGCCTGCGCACTTGTGATATTTGTTGCATTTAAAATTCTGCATAAGACATAGATAACTTGAATAAACAAAACCCTTTAAATGATCATTTCCTTAACTGTGGGGACAATGTAAGTAATAGAATGATTGAAAAAGTAATTAAGTTGAGGGTCACTCAATAAACCTGCATCAGAACTTTTGTTGCTGTGTGAGGAAGGCTAGAGGTCTCAGAAACCAGCATGCAATGCTGAGACCAAGAGAAATCAAAAAGAATAAACAGATAAGAAAGAAAGTCATTGAAATGCATTGGTATGGTAGGACTTACAAAGCCATATCTGAGGTTCTGGGATTCCAGTGAACCACAGTGAGAGCCTTTATCTCAAAAGGGAGAAAACTTGGAACAGCCTACCAAAAATGTTCAGCAATGTCTAATATGGTAAATCACTAAAGAACCCAGACGAACATCTAAGGAACTGCAGGCCTCGGCCGACCCCAGATAAGTTTGGCATTTTTGATTCCACCATTACACAGAGACTGGGCATCCATGGGAGAGTTGCAGGGCAAAGAAAAACCACCAACCTAGAGGAACATGACGTCAAAAAGTACCACCATGACCCCCAGGCCTTTTGGAATAAGGTAAAGCGGCCCCTTATAGTCACACGTGAACACAAAACACAGTGTGAAATTCTATCTCTGGATTTAACCCATTCACCAAGTGAAGCAGGGGGCTGCCACCAATGAAGGGCGCCGGGGAGCAGTGTGTGGGGGCAGTACCTTGCTCGAGGGAACCTCAGTGATGACACTAGCAACGTTGGGATTCGAACCCATGACCTCCTGATTGCGGTGGCAACCCCCTAACCACCAGCTGCCCCGAACATTGTGTGGACTGGTGAGTTGAAAGTGGGACTTTTTGGAAGAATGGGGTGCCGTAACATATAGTGTAAAGCTAACGGAGCGTTCCACAATAAGAACATAATTTCAACATTCAAGCGTGGCGATAGCGTGATGACGTAGAGGTGTTCTACTGAACAAGGGATTGGGTGACTTGCCACAACTGACCAAACCACGAATACTGTTTTATATACCAAAAACTCCTGCTGGAGAATGCCATTGATCTGAAGCTCAAGTGGGGTTGAGTTATGCTGCAAAACTGAAGCAGACTAGCAGGTCTAATGACTCAAAAGAAACAAAATTTAAGGTTTTAGAGTCAAAGCCCTGACCTCAACCCAACTGGGACATGGTGGCAGGACCATAGACAAGCAGTTTGTGCTCAAACAGTTTGTGCGGTGTTCCTGAATAAATACAATTCTATGAAGAAGAGTGGCACAAAAGTCCTTCATGGTGTTGTGAAAGACTGATATCCAGCTACAGGAGGTGATTGGTTTCAGTTGTTGCTGCTAAAGGAGCACAACCATAATCCTGAGAACTTATAAAGCTTAGATTCGGTGCTTTTCCGCTGGTACAAGGAACCGAGATGAACCATAAACAAATGTTTTTCCATTACAAATAAAGTGACCGTACCTGAGCCGAACCTGTGCTGCTTTCCGGCTAAGCCGTAAGCGTAAGCCGAGATTGGTCAAAATGATGTCATGATAATAGACAGACTTAGAAAGAGGCCATTATTTTTTACTGTCTGCGCAACAAAACAACAATGGAGATTCAGACTAACAACTGCACTGGCATGACTGTCTGTTTGGGCTGTGGGGGTTTTCTATCACACTAACAAATTTATCTTTAACTCCGTGAGAAACATGGATCCAGGACATCACTAACAGGTTATCTGCGTTCGGTTTTCATCACACGGATAAAGAACACAGAAAAAAAAACCACCCAAACAAGACTATAAATAATAAAAGACCACAATAACAAAAGCAGCTCCGCCGATTCGACTCCATCATGGACGCAGTTTTGGGACAACCGGAGAGAGACAGAGAGACAGTAAGAGAGAGAGAGGGAGAGAGAGGGAGAGAGAGGGAGGGAGAGAGAGAGACAGAGAGAGAGGGAGGGAGAGAGCGAGAGAGAGAGAGGGAGGAAGAGAAAGAAAGAGGGAGAGAGAGAGAGACAGAGAGAGAGAGGGAGGGAGGGAGGGAGAGAGAGAAAAGGAGAGAGAGAGACAAACAGAGAGAGACAGACAGAGAAAGGGAGGGGGAGAGAGAGGGAGGGAGAGAGAGAGAAACAGAGAGAGAGAGGTAGGGAGAGAGAGAGAGAAGGAGAGAGAGAGAGGGAGGGAGGGAGAGAGAGAGGCAGGGAGAGAGGGGGCGAGGGAGAGACAGAGAGAGATGAGAGAGGGAAGGAGAGAGAGCAAGAAAGAGAGAGAGAGAGGGAGGGAGAGAGAGCGAGAGAGAGAGAGAGAGGGAGAGAGAGAGAGAGAGAGAGGGAGAGACGGAGGGAGAGAGGGGAGAGAGAGAGAGAGAGAGAGGGAGAGAGGGAGAGACGAAGGGAGGGAGGGGAGAGAGAGAGAGAGAGGGAGAGAGAGAGG
>JBBPCX010000038.1:8890196-8918412 GCA_037974365.1 Hydrocynus forskahlii
GTATACTGGTGGTGCTGAATGCTGAGTGGTTGGAACTCCTTTATCTAGGCTCCTTGTATCTTTAGGCGCTTTGCAGCGAGTCACAGAGAAACATTTATTGTTACTTCTTTCATTTAATCTACTCAATATGCCAAAGATAAGAAGCTTGACAGGCATAAAATAATATTTTTGACAGCTCAGTACTGTTCAAACAGAGCCAGCAACCTGTTCGAGGTTGCCAGATTAGGCAAGAACTCCAGCATTTTAAACTTCTTATGAAAATAATAATTCATCAGTTGTGTTTTTTCACTTGCAGTATTTAAAATAAACTAAAATAAAAAAGTCAAATAAATAAATAAATATTTTTCATTCAATAACAATAATAATATACCAAATGAATAGTTACATTATCCCATAATAATTTTAATAACAATTAATTAGACAAGTAAAATGTATCATGTATAGTACATTGTAGTATATTCTTCTTATTATTATTATTAATATTATTATTATTTCTATTATTATTATTGTTAATAATAATATTAATAATAATAATAATAAAAATACCATTCTTCCTATTCAATTCCTAAATTGAAACATATTAGAATCTTTTTTGTATGGAATATTTAAATTTTTGTGGTTGTATTCAATTGACCATTCTCAAATTAAAATATTTCACACATGATTACTTTTTCCATGTATTTTTTTAAAACATTTTTTTACACCACAGATGGTTCCCATCCTGTGATCTGGAGCCTCCTTGACCTGCACATTTGAGTTTTTGTCCAGCTTTTGCACACCCACCTCAGCCCAGGAACTGCTTGTTAATTAGTTGATCGGTTGGACCAGGTGTGTTGGGAACATGGAAAACTCCAGTGTTTCAGCACCAGGGTTGGGAAACACAGGCTTAGGTAAACACGGCACTGACCTTTTCTCATCAGGTTTCATCCTGAGCATTTCCCCAGCTCTGCATTCATTTAACCGCATGTAACTGCATCGGCTAATAGACATAATTACAAGTGTCTGTCAAAATCTGTTGTTCCGAATCTAAAAAAAGAGTGTCGGGTCACTGTGTCTCACCAGCCGCGTCTCAGTTTGGTTTTTCTATAGGGCCTCATACTCCTGTATTGCCGACTGACATAATAACTGCGCACCTTTTCATACAAACTGTTCTTTGTTAGGAGTGAAAGGTTTTCAAGTTCATTCACTGAGAATCTGGCACATGCGAAAGGATCAGACTGTTCTCATGGCGCAATATCTACCTTCGGGCTCAGATTCCATTCAAAACGCTTTGAACAGGATGTCTCCGCTCTATCATAAGCACATCGCAGATGTACAGTAAATATGAAAGCTTTCGAGCAGCTGTCAGCACAACTGGATATTTTCAGTCAGCGTAAGTGTTCTGTATGTGCCCTGCGTCCTTTTGAGGCCTGAAAGATAACACATCCTGACACCTCAGCATTCCTAAAGCCAGGTTTGAGAGTGAAATCAGGTCATAGTAATAATGGCCCACATTTGGCATACTTTTGTTTTTAGTCTAGTTCATTCATTTTCTGCAGCACAGATGTGATCAGAAACTGACGGACGCATCAAAAGTTCTGGGCTGCTAAAACACCATCGCATACAGAAGTGCGCCCTTATCTGGAGCTTCCATGTGTTTAGGTTGACAGTGGAGACTTCGTACATCACACTTCGTACGCTCTGTTTTGTGATCACATGATGTGTAGAACCACAGATCTCAAACTTTTAAACATTAGGAAATGTAACATTAAAAATGACACCGAAATTTTAAAAACAGGAAAAAACACGTGGTGTGAGAAGCCCAGTCACATGTGTGTGTGAGGGAGGAGCGTGAGGGAGGGGTGTGTGTGTGTGTGTAGGGATGAGGAGAAGGGGTGTGTGTGAGGGAGGAGTGTGTGTGTGTGTGGGGATGTGTATAAGCAGTTCAGATTGAGAGTTTTTGTAAATACATAAGCTCTGCCTGAGACAGGCATGTGTGAAAAAGCTTTAATATGTCTGTTTCACAGTAAAATATTAATATTGGATTTTTGGTATTTTTTGGGGGGTCAGTTGTGACAAATTACAAAAATAAGCTTTTATCATACTGACTAGGTTGTCTGAAAAAAAGGACTATGAGATACTTCTCCATTACACATTATTTGAGGCTTTAAATATTACAAAAGAGCAAGTAATGCAGAAATGGGAAAAATACCTTCAGGGTTAAGATGTTTTCAGTACTGGGTCAGGTTTTCGAGAGCTTCACTGTATATTTCAGGTACTTTCAGAGATGATTAACAGTCATAAGGAAAAACATTGTTTGTGGTAATTCCCTCTATTTATGAATCTTTATGGCTTTAGATAGTCATACAAAATAAATGACAAGACAACACCCATATGAAAAAGTGTTTGCCCCGTTAATTAATAACTGGTTGTGCCACCCTTAGTACCAACAACTGCAACCAGTCTCTTCCTGAAATGGGAGAACTGGAGGTCTCTCACATCACTGTGGGTAGATTTCATCCCACTCTTACTTAATTCAGACACACCTGTGGGCTTCTGAGCATGAACTGCCCTTTATAAGTCCTACCAAAGCCTCTCAGTGGGTTTTAAGTGGAATCTCTTGTGCATCAGATTGTTGATCTTCAGATCATGGAACAGAACAGAACAGAATAGAATAGAATATACTTTATTGTACATCCTGGTGGCAGTAAAGATACTCCACAATTTGTAATAAAAATGGTGTTTCTAATTCTCTTCAAACCTTTTATATGTACACAATGTCATTCATATTGTTTAATAATTCATGTGTTTAGTGCTGAAACTTCCAGCACTAGATTTCCACTATAATTTGAGGCAAATCAATTGTGTTGCATGATCTTGAGGCCCAAAAAGGGCATTTAACTTTTTCCAAAAAACAAAACCCCAAAATGTGAGGGTTCTAAAATAGCAGTAACTGGCCTCCACTGTCTGTGATTTAAATTGTGTGGCTTTATTGAATCAGTATCAGCCAATACTCAATATTATGGTCCATAGTTTGAACTAGTTAAAAACCTGGATCTGGGCATCTCTAGTATTGTGAGGTTGAATCTAGAGATTCATCAGATCTCCTTGCATCAACATTAGCACCTAGCATAGCAATTCATAGTACACTACTACACAAACTGGGCCCTACTTGTGGGTTCAGCTTCAGTCTTTCAATTTTTAGTGAAAAAGGCCAATTTTCACACTCGGATTTATTCACTCAATTGAAAGAAGTGACACTATCACCTTCCATAATTTATGTCCTGAATTGTCCAATCATACTCCACTGTCCTCATGTTCGAGCGCTTTGCTTGAGTTGCATTGCTGTCATTTCCTCGTCCCAGCTGGCCCTGCGGTTTCGCTGTGCTTTTATTACTATTTAGACGCAGCCGAGGGAAAACACTATTAGCGTCTGATCTTCCAGTTCCGCCTCTTTAAACGGAGCGCATTAGACCTGGAACCCCGAGCCGAGAGAAGCACATAATTACACGTCTAATTACGTGTCTATACCTGACGAGAAAACACAGCAGGGAGGGAGAGGGTCTAGCAGAGACAGAGCGTGGGTTTCAAAGCCCACCAAAGTCGACTCAACAGACTCTTCAAACCTGACAGCGTCTTCACTGCTACAGAGGAGCTGAATGGAAATGTTTGCTCTGTGCTTGCGTTTGAGAATCCTAAAAAGAAAAAGCGTCTCGTTGTCAGACGTCACGGTAATTACACAGCGTGTATTCTTTCAAACTCAGCTGTCACGAACTTAAAGAAGACTTAAGAGCGAGCAGAGGACGGCAAAGACTCCTGCTGATGACAAGCCGAGGCCCAAACTCCACTAATGAAAGCCCCAATCAGAAAGAGCGCCTCGGCTGTCCCGGGACCTGCTCGAAGTTTACTAACAGAGGCCACGGTAAACCTTCATAATTACACATTTTAGTGGGTGCAGTCTTGTAGTGTTTTCCTTCTCCAAAGGACTCTGTTGTTGCGGTCCCAAACACTGACCCAATCAGCGATTCCTGATTAGGGCTTTAACCTCCGACTCAGTCTGCGCCACTCCGAATCGGGCCGAATGCGTTTCGGTTGATGACCCCTTCAGCCTGTGTAATTGCCACTGCTGAACCCTACTGTATAAGTCATTTGCTTTTGGACTGATGATTTGGTTTATTTAATTCTTTCCCAAGTGTCCTTTACGTGAACGCAGGATATACAGCTCGGCTTGTCTTTTTGGCCTGCCAGTACTCTTTAAGGTAAACACGTCTGCGAAGGACAAGCTGAAAAACACAACAGCTTATCCTCTCCTGTCTTAATCTGTTATTGCTGTCTGCGTTTCAGCAACTCTTCCAGCTCTTGTGACATTTTTGAGTAATGCTTTTGGCACACGCATACCTGAGGCACATTTTGCCGTTGGCTGATCTCTGATGGCACAATAGGAAGAAATGAGAGATACAGACTAGCAGAATGGGATTAAGATTTAAGACTCGAGATGCACCAAAATCGGCCACCCAAAAATGTTCACGCAGAAATGGGAAAAACATCAGCTGAAAGAAATAAAACACACTGCACTTCACAATACACATTCTATTCTGTTGCATTTGCACACTCTGATCTTGTTTACACTTGTTAATTTGTACTTGAAAACATGTTATCTACACATTTTTATCACATAGTTCTAGTCTTTAGTTCTCTAATTTATTGTTACTAAATTGAATAGGCCATAGATGTCTCGGGGCCACATTTCACTACATGTTGTTCTCGTATAACTTTGTATATGACACAGAGAATCATGAATCTAAAACAGAAGGTCCTGGGTTCGATTCCAGGCTGGGACGGCTTGCATGTTCTCCAAGTGTCTGTGTGGGTTTCTGCCGGGTTCTCCGGTTTCCTCCCAGAGTCTAAAGACATGCATGTCAGGATGATTGGAGATGCTAAATTGCCCCTAAGTGTGCGTGTGTTTATGTATCTGCGCTGGGATGACCTGTCCAGGGTGCTTTCCCATCTTTTGCCCTCTGACCACTGGTTAGGTTAAGTGACTCAGAAAATGGAGGAATGGGAATAGAACCAAAACTAAATAGTCAAAATGTAAGATTTTAGAAATGATGGTGATAGAAATGAGAAATAGTGATTTTCTCCCTCACTCTTCACAAACCTGAACTTAGCTACTTGCTCTCCAGCTTTAAGGGACATTAGCCAGGACACATGTTATCAACTTTGGATGTATTCTTCCATACTTTGGCCTGATGGAGTTTCGCCCTCTTGTGAATCATGTTAACTTCTGTAAAATGTGCATCTAGAGCATAAACAAAAATATTAACCGTGTGCTCAGCAACATTTCCCAGAGAAGAATACAAGACAGTACACACCTTCACTTCTTCCATCTCATCCTCTCGCTCAGTGGCCACCTGGAATCTGTGGAATCACTGTTTCCATTCCAGCCCTGGCTGAAGTCAAATCTCAAGCAGAAAGAATTTGCAGTCAGGGAACAGTCAGAATGCCCGGTGCTTTTTGACATAGTTTACGGCAAAACTGATGTGGGTCGGACTAGTTTTCTGTACCCCACAGTACTTTCTGTGTGACACTCCCTATGTAGATCCAGTAACCAAATCAGTACCTACTTCTAGTGCTTCAGTATTATTTATTATTAATGATTTTTCTTCTTAATTACTATGTGCAATAGTATTATCCTGTGCAATATCACTATATGTGTCACAATAACATGTAATAGCAGCATAAAGAACAACTGCAAACCACCATCTGCGTTACTAGTAAACTGAGCAGTAATTTAGTAACTGAGGATAGCGTACTTAGTACACTGCATTTTCAGAGCATTTTCTGGAGAATTTTATTTTGACTTTATATTAAAATTTCTATTGTTCTTGTCTCTGTGTGTCTGTGCCGCATAAGCAAATTACTCCAGGATCAATAAGGTTTTCTGATTCTGATTCATTTTTACTCCTTACTGTGACATCCAAGGTCAGCGGCCGCACGAGGCCGCGCGAGGCCGCCTTTCTGTTATATGTTGGACTTTTATTTTGAAGTTGTGTGTCACTGTGGTTGCGTTTATGTATTTAGTTACAGCTGTCTTGTGTGTCAGTCTAAGTGATTGTGTGTGTTTGTTGGTTGTTGGGATGTGGGTTTTGTGTATTTAAAGGGTTTGTGTTCTTGTTTGTATTGCTGGTCCACCGTCATTTTGGCTTGCTTTCTGCTTCCCATCTCCTTTTTGTTATTGCTCAGAGTTTTGGTTTGGCCCTCGTGCCTTTTGCTTCGTATGATAAAAAAAGATTATCAAGCAGTGGATGTCTGCCTAAGTACCTGTCCTCACTGGGGAGAAGAGGGGAAACGTGTCACTTACATTGCATATTAGTATCAAAAGGTGGATAAATGCCCAAGCACTTCTCCACTGCAGGTTTGAGTCCACGTAAAAACAACATGTAGAAGAAAGGAACTCACCAGTGCCATTCCGCAGTTTTTTGTTCCAAGTGCAAATTTGTATAAAAAAAATTTAATGGAATTCATTGCCTAGGAGGACCAAATGTTCTCTGTTGTTGATGATGTTCGATTTTATGACCCATATGGTAGCCTACATGCTGTAATACTTTTTATTGTATGTTAACTGTTTACCATATATTCAATTTGAATTTTTAGTTTATACAATGCTATGGTTAATAATCCACAAAGTCTGAATAATACTAAAAAACAAGCATCCTTCCACAGCCAGGATAACAAATGTGCTTTAGATGGCCAGAAGCTCCAACGGTTAATGGCCTTGTTTAACACACACACACACACACACTCACTCAAATCTTCCACTGGGACTTTCAGAGCCATTATGAGCTCTGCTGCTATTGCTGGGATGTAGATTAGCCAGTGTTTCAGTACCTCAGCTAAGTCAGCATGGACACACTTGCGTGTGTGTGTGTGTGGGTTTGTGTGTTTTATGACCCGGCTGTGTGGTTAAGTGTGTGAAGAAGATTAAAGGAAAGCAGTGTAATGGCATTTAAAGTTCTCATTTCTGTTAGAATGCGTATCTAGTTAAATGTTGGTGGTCCAGTGTTTAGCGTATGAGGAGCAATGAGAGATGCTTGATCTTTGATGTGTCACTTTGAGGTATGCTCTGGCCTTCAAAGCAACAAGTGTAAATTGTGTGCGTTACCTCCCTTTTACTTTTTTAAAAGTAGAGCAACCTCTTCCCCCTCCTGTTCTACCACATTCTGCTCCGTCACACTTTACGCAACCCAATCCTGACCCATTCCTTCTAACCTCACCTCATCCCACAATATCCTACACAATCCCACTATATTCCACTCCATCCCACCCCATCCTATCCCAATATTCTACATCTCATTCAATCCCACTTACAACCTATCCCATACTACCCGACCCCATTCCAGTCCATTTATACACCATCTCACCTCATCATAGCCCTTGCCACCCAATTCTAACCCATCCAGCTCCAATCCATTACATCCTACCCTTTCCAACCACCATATCCCTTCCCTCCTGATTGGACCCCAACCCCTTCCCACTCCATTCTACCCCTTTAAACCTGATTTCATCATCTCATCAAAACCTGACCCTACCCCACCCTTCTCCATCCCACCTAAAGCATTTCACTTAATGTCACCTAATACCATCCCATCCTACTTCATTTTACTCCACCTTGACCCATCCTTCAACATTTCAAGTCAAGTAAAGTTAAGTCAAGTACGTTTTATTTGTCATTTCAGGCATATACATACAGTACACAGTAGAAACGAAACGACGTTCCTCCAGAATCCTTCTCATTCAATCCTACCCCATGTCACTCCATCCTACGCCTTGTAATCCCCAAACATTTGGGGCAGTTGGTGGCCTGGTGGTTAGGGAGCTGCCTCTTCGACTGGAAGGTCGTGGGTTCAAACTCTAGTACTGTCCCCACACACTGCTCCCCAGGCGCTGCATTGCTGCCCCCTGCTTTACTTGGTGAAATGCAGAGGACAAATTTCACACTGTGCGCAATTTTACCCCACCATACCCCATTCCACTCCATCTCAACTAGTGCCATCCGATCCTAACCCATTTCCCACCGTTCTACCCCATCCCACCCTGTTCCAGTACATCCCATTCCCTCTGACGCCATCTTATCCCAACCGCACAACCCTTAATCATAGTGCATATAGACTTATAAGCTATTTACACAGCAAACAGTAGTGTTTCAGTTCAATTCCAAACCTCTCTGGAGCTTCACAGGTCATAGTAAAGCCAAGCAGTAAAACTGCTAACAGCAGTGTGTTCCAGGGTAATAGCACCTGTAACTCCAGCATACCTTCACCTAATCTCCCTGTTAAATTCACAGAAGTGTCTCGGCTTTTCCAAGAGAATATGCAACCCTAATAAACGAACAGGACAAAGTAAAGTGATCTTTATTGCCTTTCTGGACCGCCCATTGAAACTCAAATCTGGAAGTCAAACAAGTAAGAGAAGGAACGTAGCAGTTACTAGACAAGCTGAGAATGTTTTGTAGCTCTGTTACATAATCACAGGTGTAATGTCCTTCATTATATCTTCAAAACAGGTTCCTAAATGTTGCTTGGCTTGGGCATACAGTTGCAGAGTGTCACAGATCTGTGCCGGAAGCGCAACCAACTCCTTATATGAAAGTTCCCCTGGGTTGTGTTGATGCTTGAGTTTACTGATACACTCTGAGTTCTGAGGGGAAACACCGGTTCTAGACTCTTTTACACCGTTTATATTTACTGAAATCAAAGTTTACTGATACACTCTGAGTTCTGAGGGTAAACGCCGGTTATAGACCGTTTTACACCGGTTATATTTAGTAAAATTAGAGTTTACTGATGCACTCTGAGTTCTAAGGGTTGAAGTTCTGAGGTTCTTCACACTTGGAAGAACGGTTCCCTAAAGAAGCATCCCTTGCAAGGTTCCTTAAGGAACCAGGCGGTTCTTCTATGGCACGGCTCCATTTGGCGCCTTTATTTTTATGAATGTATGATTAGAAGTCATGCCTCATTCATACTTTCTTATCCATCATCTGATGTATTCTAGCGCGGAGTGGTCCTTGCGTAACTGTCAAAACAGCAGAGCTGGGCTCTGAAAAGCAGACGAATGGTCTATCCAGCGATGCAGCACGAAAAGTTAAACATAGCGTACACCAGGAGCCTGCACTCCATCAAACTGTTCAGAACGCAAAGAAGTTCCTTCATTCATGAACTCTCTGGACGCATATAAATATCGCCTCTTACAAAAACATGTCTGACATGAATAGCAAGCTACAGTCTGCAGAGTGGCTGGGGGAGAGCGGGATGTGTGCTGAAGTACTGGTTTTGTAATTCCTGTAAAACCCTTCTTGCGAACACGCCCGTACGCAGACCTTGATTGCATTGACATTGATGCATGCTGGGAAAGATTGTTTTGACCCTAATACATCTACACTTCTCGCTGCTCAGGCCATAACCACAACCAGCCTGGAAAACCGGCAGCCTGGCACAGGCCTAAAACTGTAATTTGAGGCAGAAATGGTATTTACAGTTGATGATGGTTGCAGGCAGACAGAAAAGCAGCCGTTCCAGTCTTCATTAAGAGTTGTGTGGTACGTGGCGGTCTGACCGGCAAGATGGATGTGTTTGTTTGTTTGTGGCCAGTGTTTGTTTGTGTATGTTTTTGTTGGTGTGTGTGTGTGTGTGTGTGTGTGTGTGTGTGTATGTGTGTGTGTGTGTGTGTGTGTGTTTGTGTGTGGGGGGGGGTTAATGTTAGCCAGCACTGGCTTGTGCCCTCAGTCTGCCCTGAACACAAAAGGGTTTAAACTGATGAAAGGCTTCATCACAGGCCATAAACACGACTTCTTCTGAAGCAGAGAAGTCTCATCTTGGATTTTGGGCACCACTCTGGCCAGCATTTACTGAAAATCTGAAGTTTTTCTGAATTAAACATTATATAAATATAATAAGTCCCCATATATTGTCATACCATTAATGGTCCATAATAATAATAATAATACTAAGACGACTACCACTACTACTACTGCTGCTAACAATAATAATAATAATTAGAAAGATCTGTCACATTAATGTACATTAAAGCTAAAGGTCCATTGTAGCATCTGTTATAAACAACTAACACTCCAATAGTGGTGCCACAAATTCTTTAAAGTGAGATTTTCCAGTTTGAGGATGATAGAAAACCCCTCCTGATGATGTTTCTCAGTGGTTTCTCTCTTAAAAAACTACTTAGCCATAGATTTTGAGGGATTGGTTGGTTTGAAATGATATTAGACAGGTGGTCATAATGTTTTGGCCGTTTGGTTTATATGCTCCTCTGTCAAATATGCAAACATACAGAGTCATATATTGTCTGATTTCACTTTAAGGGATTATTAAAGTCATTATTAATGTAGTGGAAATTTAAATTACAATTTCAGCTTGTTTTGGAGGCCCCATCAGTTCAGCTTTGGATGTCAAGCCTTTTCATTAGACTTCAAAATGTTTTAATTCAGTTTTTATTATCACTTGACTTGATTATATGGAAAACAATTTCTGATGAGTCAAAAGCTACAGTCTTTGGCTCTGGAGAAGTTTGCTCAGAGCAACAGCAAGGGCATGGCGTGTGGATAAAAAGAGCGAGTTGTGGCATGTGGGTCTTCCCCTCAGCGTAACAGTGCAGGAAAAACGAAAGGCGCAGTTAATAGTGTCTGATTGCGAGGTGGGCTCATAGGTCACTGCAAGTTTGGCAGACATAAACATTAGGCATGAAGAACGGAAAAACAAACACAGAATTACTACAGTAACTGGTGCGGCAGTGTAACAGCATGTTTCATCAGTTGCCTAGCAACTGTAAGTACCTAGTTTACATTAAAGCATACATTAAGGTGAGTTGATTTATTTACGTATGGACTCATCAGGGTCTCTTTGTACACATCCTGTGCTTAGCAACATCAGTGAGCAGCCCCCTGCTGCTGCAGCCAATCAAAAAAGTAGAGTTACAGCTTGTAAGAGTGAAGCTCTAGTCTAGTGATTGTTGAGTTATGTGTGTTATACACATTCACAATAACTCACTCGCTCTTACTCATTTTCTGTAACTGCTTAATCCGCTAGGGTCACGGGTCTCTGCGGTGGTGCCGGTGGCCTAGTGGGTAGGATACTTGCCTCTGGACCAAGACCTACCTTCAGCATCCCACCACTGGGTTCCTGAGCAAGACCCTTAACCCTAAGGGTTACTGCTCCAGGAAAACTTCCCCCTGTAGTTAGGGAATGGAAGTCGCTTTGGATAAAAGCGTCTGATAAATAACATAAATGTACCCGGAGCCTCTCCCATGCTCAGCAGGGACAACTCACAATAACTATATTAGCAAAAACTCAGTTTCACAGTTTTCCCATGTTTGTGCCAAATGTAGTCCATCAGTGAAGGCATATTTGCAGTCTACGTTTGCTTCTTTAGTCTTAGCGCTGGAGCTATAAGGCTAATATGTTGCTAACAAGTGCTGGAAGCACACAGGTTGGAGGGCGCAGCCAAAATAACTCAAGCTGTGTTTGGTTCGTTTTCACGGACATCAGTGTGTCAACATGGTCAGAAACCACATGAAGCAGGTTTCTTTGAGATTACTCAATAGCTCTGAGCGTGTGATGATTTGAGCGTGCACAGCCACGTTAGCCACGTAGCTCCAGTGCAAACCTACAGAAACACACCAAACACGTCTCGGGCTGTGTGTGGTGTAAGTGTGCAAATATGATTTTTTGCTTGAATGAGAAGAAGCATTACGAGAAATGTGTCTGTATTTGTATGTGTGTATGTATGTGTGTGTGTGTGTGTGTGTGTGTGTGTGTGTGTGCCATAAGCACCCCATAAAGGTTCCTGCTGCGTTTCCTGCTTGGCCTGCCTTGGAGTATGTTGTGATTATGAAGCCTTCGCAAATATGTACCCACACCGCAAGTGACTCACTCAGCAAACACTCACCAGCCACCACTTTTTTTTCCCTTCTCCTTCGAGTGGTTCCCATCAAACACTGTGGAGGAATGCAACAGCGATGGGGAAATATTTCTAGAGTTCAAGCTTGCTTAAGTGCCCGTGTGTGTGTGTGTGTGTGTGTGTGTGTGTTTTTCTCTTTCCCTATCGATTGTACTTCAGATAAAGACCAAAACAAACCCTGGGTTACTGGGCAACAGGTCCGCCGTGTGACGGCCTGATGTGGGCCTGGTGTGTCCTGGCAGAATTGATTGGGATTTGATTGTTTTGCAGCCAGACTGGACTCTTAATGATTTTACAATTTTTAAAGTAGAGTTAAGTGCTCTCAGTGAATAGCAGGTCCGCACTGAGAACCATGACAAGGCGTCTGTCTGTGTTTAATTAGGTTTATAATGGTGATGCATTCATATTCATTGATTCAAACGTGTTCTAGTAGTAAAAGTAATAAAGAGTAATAAAATACCAGCATGGTTATTGTGAAATAAAAAGTAAAGTAAATTCCTTGCTTTCCCAGACACGTCCTGCTCTTTTTCCTCAGTGTTTCCCTTCTAGGTCCACCCCCTCGTCCAGCCTCTCACCTGTGTTTAGTTTGAAACTCTTTTTGCCCCGAGGCCTTTCTTGTCTGTGTTCAGTCTGTTGTATTGCTTTTGTTTCCTGCATTGTTTGATGTCCTCCTGTTTTTCTTGTTGCCTATTTTTCTCCGATTTTCGAGTTATGTGATTCTTGTTTAGTGCTTTTGGTTCTTTCAGTTTTCTGTTTGTTTATTCATGGATGTCGATTCCCCATCCCTTTTTGTCTCCACTTGCCATTTCAACACAGCTGTTAAGCCTGGACTGCAATAAAAACAACTGCACTCGGCCTCCTTATCCATCTTTCCTGCCACCGCGCTACAGTGAGCCGTGTTGACAGACTGTGTTTTATTCATGTGAGCATAATGTACACATTTAGATCTGCTAAAATCCAGGTGTTGTTTTTCCGTTGTGCAAAATATCCCATTGCTATTAAATTGGAACCCAAATAACTCATTAAATATCTTTATTTTTTGCACCAGCCACCATTCACATTGTGTAAAAATTCAAAAGAAATAGAAATGGTAAAAAAACCCTTTTGTTAACTTAAAAGGAAAGGTCCCTGGGTTTCTGCTGGGAACTCTGGTTTCCTCACACATTCCAAAGATATACACCCTCATGACCCTGGATAGACTAAGCCACTCAGAAAATTAATGGATGGATGGAATGTAAAGGGGAACTTCACTGAATTTTCTACTTTTCTGCGTAACTGAATCATGAAAATGTTAGCAAAGTCATTCAGAGTGCTTTAATGTGAAATATGCAATTCTTGAGAAGCTGAGTCATTTGTTCATAATGGTGGTGGTAGGAACCAGACATCCACAGCCTTGAATGTCTATGAAAGCTCCTTCACAGAAAACTAATGCATAAAATAAAACAATTACACTGACTGAGACATTTTAAAGAGAAGGTTAAAGACCTTCGAAAGACTTTGTTTCTATCGAATTAGGCTGAAAATTTGGAAAATCTGTGTTGTGCCCTTTTAATAATGATGACTTTGGAAGTGTACAATTATGCAACATTCTGATGTCATCGACTGAAAGTTATAACTGTCACCATATAAAATGTGTCATGAGATTGAAAGCACAACTGCATAATTGTTTTAATCGCATCCTACTTGGAATTCAGAGAACATTACTCAATCCCTCAAGTGGACCGGTGCCACTTCTGTCTTCTGAAGTGATCACACCGTATGCTGGAGTGTACGTCTACATTCCTGAGGCAAATTAGGTGCAAACAACAATTCATCATATGTACAAGGCTGTACAAATCACAGATACACAGATGTTATTTCGGCGGGCAAAATAATGTATAGCCCAGGGAATGATGACCTACTGTGATGACGGTATACACTAGTATTCCTCAGGTTCACCTCAGGTGAAGTGCAAGCATGTGAGGAATTATTGTTTGTATGCTAGCACTATGCAACCATTTATCTGCTTGGTGTTATGTTTTTGCAGCTCCAATGCCTGACTTATCAGATAATCATCTGATAAGATGGATCAAGGGAATTGGAACAGACAATAAAGGTCGATTGCAAAATAAAATACTTTTCACAACCAGAATGACTGTTTCTTCAAGGCATAGGCCAAGCTTACTCTGGGAAACTCCGCCCCCTTTTCAATGTGTAATCATGTTTTTGTCAGTTTAGTTGGCTAAAAGGGGACATTGTTAAATCAGAATCAAACAGAATCATAATATGACAATAAAAATTGACTTGTCTGATTAAGTATTAAATCAGTAGGTGTATGTATGGATGAGTCCACAGTTATGGTACGATTTAACGCAGTCAAGGCCACAGAATGGTAAAAATGACTGATTGAGGTGGTGCTAAAACCACCGAGAAACACTGGCAATAACTACATGAACCCCAAGTAAAACTAGTCCCATTCAAATAGTACTGCAGTGTCAATAGAGCAATAGTAGTGGTAATAAAGAACATTTTTGCAGCTCCAATCATAAGCTATTCAAAGCTATGTAACATCTAAGATGAGGGCAGACTCCAGATTCATAACACCTCCCATAAACAACAAGTTCAAAAGGACAGTAGCAAATAGCGTAATGCTAAGTTAGGATATGATCATGAGTGCCCTTTGAGCTGAAGGCAGCAAGCAAAGCCAATATATTCTCAACCAGAACCGGTTTCACAACAGATAAATGGAATAGATTAATTTAGATTTGCAGCCACACTGCTGGCATTGTGTACACGCAGTGCAAACACTTACAGCTATACATTTCAGGACAGTCCACGGCTGCAGTAAAGGTGTCACAGGCGGCAGTGGGGCTTTTGTTTGGGACACAAAGGAGGCCTTTTTAGCTCACCTGACTTTATCTACCAAAGCTCTTTTTTGACTAGCTTAACAGCCACAGCTTGTTTGCCCTGCAGTAATCCTTCTTCTTAAAACAGCTATATAACTCTGTCCTACTGTTATCATTCTTTAAACAGCCATATACCGTTGCACAACTTGTCATCACTCATATTTAGTAGCAGTGAGTCCACTCTGTAGTTTGAGAGATATGCAGAGTGTGTAAATGCTAGTTAGCACAATGACCGGAGCAGCCTCCTTAGAGTCAAGGTCACACTCATCTGATGTTTTAGATGGTTTTAGACTGTTTTGAACTGTGTGAGCTTTGTTTTGGCACATTTATGTAGATTCCCTAGAACATGTGTCTATAAGAGTGTTTTACATTGGTTTACTGTGGTCCTTTGGGTTTAATACTTCGTTCAACTTTCCTTGGAGGTGGGACGTATGTGGAACCTTTTCACCTTTCGTGTGTTCCAGCTAAAGTAGGGACAAAGCCCAAAAATGAAATGAGAATTTTTGTTAGCATCAAGCTAGCTGTAAGGTTAGTGATAAGGTTAGATAGATAACTCAAACTTTCTCAAAACAACTACCTTTATGGTCAGTGTTATGGATTTAGATTTGTTGATTTATCCAAAGCATTGGTTCAAACCTTGAAGTCTTCCCTGGCTGGACATTTAAATGAATTCCCTGCTAACACTCCCACTCAAGTTGAAGAAAACCCTGATTTCATTATTTTTGCCTAGTTGGATCAGGTATGTTGGTAACATGGGGGCTCCATCATCTCATAAATCTGAACAATGAGAGAAACCTGGAACTGGTACTTCTCTGAGTGGATGCCTGAGATGAAGAGTTGATCAGCATTTCGACCTTCCAAGTAGGATTTTCCGTTGCGCTGCTAATTTCTTTGATTTTATGGAAAACATGAATTAGGACCTCTACTCAAATGTAGCAGTAGAAACGATTTTATCCCTGTTTTATTCCAAGACGAGTTCAAGTTTATTTACATAGCACATGATCATACACAAAGGTCATTCAGTGCACTTTGCAGGAATAGAATGAAAAACACAATCAAATGAAGTAAAAGTACAGAAGAAACAAAAGAACAGAATACTTGAAAATCAATAAAAGAAGATTAAATGTGTTGTGGAACTGCTGATTTGTTAAAGCTCCAGTTTGGTTTTGATGGTCAGTTGGTTGGACATCATAGTGCATAAAGACCGTTTCACCAGGTTTAGTTTCAGATCTTCTTACCACTAGTTGTGCAGCTCCTGTAGATCTAAGAGACCCTCCAGGATAACAAACTTCAAAAATATCAGAGATGGATTTAGGACCCATACCATTGAGTGACACTGAGTAATGCTTTGAAATCAGTTCTAACTGGGAGCCGGGGCAAAGACCTGAGAACTGGAGTGATTTGCTCTTTTTTCTTGGTTTTGGTTAGAATTCTGGCAGCAGCATTTTGAATGGAGTTTTCTGATGGACTTTTTTTTGGGAATCCTTAACATATCATAGGATGTGGGACCAAATGTGTATAAATCTGGTAAAAGGGTAAAGGGGGCAGGTGTTTGATGCCTTAATCCAGTGCGACTTACAAACATTAGTTATAGGAACATTCCCCCTGGAGACATTGAGGGTTACGTGTCTTGCTCCTTGATCTGCATGACTGACATAAAGTTGATAAACCAGTGGTTCCCAGCTCTGTCCCCGGAGGCCCCCTTGCTAAACACATTTCAGTGTTTTCCATGCAAAAGATTAAAGTGTGCAGGACTGAGTCAGCAATGCAAAACACACTAAATAATAGACGCCAGTGTCGAGCAGGTTCATGAGTTTGTACTGTCTATGGCAAGGAAGTAAATGCTATAGATATGGCAGACATGCTAAAAAACAGTTACATAGCAAAGTTGCATGAAACATGTGCTGCAGGAACGCAGGGCATATAAGTTTGTCCTCTGCACTCTAAAGAGACATCAAAGTTTATTAATGTTCAGAGGATATTACCTCACTGGCTGCCTGCAGTAGATGCCAAACTAGCTACACAATACAAGGGAGCAGAGCCAAGGCCTTGCTAGTAATCGGCCATTGTTTGAACCTAAATAAAAGGCCCCTGTATATACAGTACGCCTGTGAACAAGGAAAGGAAGAGAAGCTATTGTGATTAGAGAGCTATAGCAGTGATGAACACTGGAAACTGTGCTCACTCTGTGGAGATCACCTGGTTTTCCTGTTCGGCTTCATGCGAAAATAATTTTACTGAACTACTGGCAGTAATGAATACATTATGATGAAAACCGCACTGCTTTGTAAATGGAAACAACCTTTTTTAACAGTCAAACTTCAGCACAACTGTGATTAATCACAATGAATGACACAAAATAATGTAATTGAGATGAATTAGTTCAACTATCTAACTATTTTTGTGCAATAACATATTTCTAAAAGTAATTCACTGAGCTGTAAGTTATATATCGATAGTATTTATACCCACCATGAGGGCAGCTGGTGGCCTAGTGGTTAGGGCGTTGGTCCTGCAATCAGAAGGTTGTAGGTTTGAATCCCAACTGCTAGTGTCACCCTCGTTGGCGGCAGCCCACTGCTTCACTTGGTGAATGGGTTAAATGCAGAGAAAGAATTTCACACTGCTCACATTGTGCTGTGGTGTGTTCACGCGTGACTATAAGGGTCAATAAATGTATAGTGCATTTCATATTGAGATTTTATTGCATTTATTCAGACTTTATATTTGGCATTGTTCTTGTCTCTGTATCTCTGTGTGTCTGTGCAGTTGTAACGTAAGCAATTTCCTCCAGGATCAGTTTTCGGACTCTGATTCATATAACAGCTGTAATTTGCATGCAAATGTGATTGGTAGAATCCACTATATAAACTATATATAAGCAACACACCATTGAACATGGCCCATGAATTTTATTCTGACCAAAAATATAAGTACATTGTTTTATGAAATTGAATATCATAAGTGATTATAAACCGTTTGACAACCCTTTACTGCAACATAAAATGGACTTAATCATGCATTAAACACGATTTCCATTAATATAACCGTGTAATCTTACCATTACTGGTAATTATCATAACACGTGATACACTGATCTTTATACAGTTTATGTCACATGCTGAGTTTATTGTCACTGTAAATCATAGTGTCTGTCATGACAGCTCTAATTTTAATGTGAAACTTACATTAACTGACATAATCTGTTATGACAGCTTATGACAGCATATGATATTTGTCATGACATGTTATGTCAACCTCAGGCAGCAGGGTTCGAGTGAATTTCAGCATTCCAGAGTCAATGCAGCTGAATCTCCACCCTAAGATTAATGCATTACTTCATTTTATTCTCTTATTGCTCAGGAAAGAAAGAACAAGGCTCTGACCTCCTGTTCTCAGGAGTTACGGTAAGAGCTGAAGCTGCAGGTCACGTTGCGTGCTGCAGCTGACTGAGAGAGAGAGGGAACAAATGCAGTGACTGGCTTCTGAGCAATCCAACATGAGAGGACATGTGAGCTTTATTCTCACCATCAGTGCATGTGTGCATGTGTCATCTTAACCATAAAGTCTCCCAGTATTCCTATCGAGTAAATCAGACCAGTGCCTGAAGTTGTTTCAGAAATATGTGAATGATATCAGGTCTAAAAGTCTCATATAAAGCAATTTAACCCCTTTTTATTTAGTTATTAAACTCTGACTTGATCTAACTTTAACTCTATGCTGTGTTTTCCTGGAAGTGTCACAATGCAAATAGTGATTTTTTTCCATCAGGGGACCAATAAAAGGAGACTGTGAAGCAAAATAAAGGAAAGTGTGAAGCATATTCCTATTCATACGTTTGTTTGCTTTAAACTGTGACACTTTAAGAATTTTTACTTTCGTTAGACAAAGTTTTTGCACCGCAGTTAGTGGAAAAGAGCAGAAAGGCAGAAAACTGGCTTGGGATCAAAGGATTTTTAACACACATAATTCTGTAATGACTATAAATGATTCAGTAATTGCTTTGAAACTAATCCGTAAGTGATGCACTAAAGAGACTGAGGACTAAGGAGAATGAGGACATGTATCATCTACTTTAAGTGGTTAAACTATCACCACACAATGTGCACTTTGAATACAAAACATTTCATGATTGTGAAAGCAAACCAAAAACGGTCATAATCAGGTCACTTATGATGTAAAACATGATAACGTAGATTGTTATTCTGATGGTGCATTGATATGGTCCATCAGTTTTGAGTCAACACTGATGTCACTGATTGCTTTTCCATGACGATATGAGTGGGATTCTGCTGCTGCATGACTTTTGCTTGCTTTTGGAGCAGTATGATCAAATGATGAGCAGCTGTTCCTGGAAACAATGTTCTATAACTGGAGGTGTGGGACAATTACAGAACCTATAAGACAAAAGGCCATGAGTCGGAGGATGTTTCACATTCACACTCCTTAAGAGCTCAGCACCCACCTGAATGCTGAATTATGGACCGTGTGGTTCAGGTACATCATATAACACATGTAATCTGATTGGCTGGGACACACTGGATGCACTGGAAAGTACTCGAATAGCAGAAAAAAATGATAAAAACCATTAAGCAGTCACTTTTGTTCATTGAATTATATTAGATCTAAATGATGTTTTATTGAAAACAACATTTATTGTATCTGTATCTGTATCGACTGTATCTGTTTTGACGCCATTTATAAAATCAAAAAGCCCCTTGAGTCTGAGTCACCGTGATTTCAGGTGAGTAGAGCGTTTAACACTGTGTGTGTGACTGGCATCACCTTTTAACACACTCAGGCTTTTGCGGCTTATTGATTTAATAGGCTAGCGCTGGGGTCTCTGCACGAAATCACACAAACATATGGGTGGCCTTTAACCTGAGTGGTGTGTTTTACCCACTAAGCACGGGAAGACTGTGTGTGTCTCTGTGTGTCTGTCTGTGTGTGTGTCTATGTGTGTGTGTGTGTGCGTGTGGTAAGCCTCAAAGGTTCTTCATCCATAAAAATGTGGGCCATTTTGTTTTCACACTGCACAGTTCGATAGAACCACCAAAGAACTGTGCCTAAGAGGCAGTTCACTTTTGGAACTGTTTAATAGGGTATGAATTCGTCTTATATGTTCACATGCACTCCTCAAACCATGATTTGGTAGTCCGAGACCACTCAAAAAGCTATAACAAAGTAAAACACCCTAAAAATGCAGAAAAGATGACAAAACCTGAACTAAAGAACTGCCTTGTACATTGTGTGAACACTTTGTGACATAAAGATCAATGGAAATGCTGCGAAATGGAATCCAATCGCATTCCGTTAACTCATATTAAATACATGTCCTCTTCAAACTGCCAACTCATGGTTTGAGGTGTGTATGTGAACACGTCAGATGTATTCAGACTCCATTAAAAAGTCCAAAAGTGCATAAGCATAATTCATCTGTGGTTCTTTTTTAATGTGTGTTGTGTGAAATCACCCTGAAAATACAGAGCAGACGACTGAGGAACTGCCTTGTACACTGTGTGAACACATTGTGATGTGTGGCCCAATAGAAATGCTTCAGAAAGGAATAAAATCTCCATTAACACATGTTAAAGTAAGTTTTTTCCTTCTCTTATGACTGTTACCATTCCAGAGATACGAGGTCTTGCTAAGGGAGTGATGATATCTGATGGATCTCTCTAAGTCTATGTGGTGCAGGCCCACCCACGGCAGGGGCCCAATCACAGCAGCTGTTCATTTTCCAGACCAAAACACTGGCTGTAACGCGGCGGACGCAGCCATGTGCTGCTGCACGCTGCTCTCCGCTATCACCCTCACTGCTTCCGCAGGCCTCACAGAGGTCACCAAAACACTGCCAGCTCCAAAACGTGCTGTCCCTCGCCAGTCTGCTATCAACAGGAAACATCTTTCGCAGAAACGGAAGTGCTACTCTCTAATTGGCCCGATGTGATTCTGTGCGAACCTTCGGGGGGCCAATGGGCGAGGGCTTATTTTAAGGACGGCTATAAAAGCAGGCGGCCCTCGTTCACTCCAGGCAAAGAGCTGCCGAGGCCTCACGGAGAGAGGGGGAGGCCCTTAGGGGCGACCGCAAACAAAACCACACGTGCAAGCCTCCGAACAGAACGACTTACTTCATAACCAAATCTCTTAAAGGACTTATTCAGCCGTTTACACAAATTTCCACTTACCTCAGATGTTCGGATTCTAAATTTAGTTTCTTGCCTTTAAAGCCTGAGCTAGTCACCCTGGCATTTCATTGTAAATGCTTCCCCAAAAAGAACTATTAACTTTCTCATATAGCATCCAGCACCTCAGTAGGGTGAAGCAGACTTGTAGATGTGGTTTAGGACACATTATGATTTACTGTAAGCTAGGACTGCATATTATATTATCTGCTAATCGTTATTGCAATATTAATCTCGGGAGATACTGATATGACAACAGGCAGTAATATGCAAATATGCCTGATGGCTAAATCTGGTGCATTTCATGACACATGAAGTGAGCGTCTTTTAAATAAACAAACAAACAAATAAGCCTCTAACAATCACAGTGTTTCTGACAGGCTGTCCAATCACAGCTCCAGGTGAGTTACTGGGTGTTTTGATAAAAGGTGCTGGCGAATCAGAGCATGAAAGAGGGCTGAACTGCTGTAGTTAGAATGAGGAGATATATTTAAATGTGACATCACAAAAACTGGTTTGAAAATGGGCTGATTTTGTAGCATTTTCCATATAGGAACTGTATCGATGGGGGGAGTAAACATACCATTTGAAATAATCTTAATGGACTCAAAGTCTTTTTAAGTCCAGAAAAGTGATGATATGGATCCTTTAATATCCTGAAAAGCACTGCAATTGCAAATTGTAGCAGTAAAATCGCAATACTGATATTGTGTCTGTATCGTACAGCTCCACTGTGAGCTATAAAAATAAACAATACACATAAAAAAAAAAACATTTCCACTTCAGGTAGCCGTCATAAAGAGGACTGATCCTGGCTCAGACTTGTTTGTGTTTATGATGGTCATTGTGACAAAAACAGATTTTAGATTCAGCTCTCCTGTTCCTGAGGTGGTTGGTGAAAACAGACCCTGTTGTGTAAAAAGGCTGTTCGTAGCATTGGGCCACACAGTGAAACTTAGTTCCTTTTTATAGCTCACAATGAGTCAAACTGAGTCCTAATCCACATTCGCGAGTCTGTTCCACCTTGACCAATAGCAGGATTCAGTTTGAGAGAAGTTTTCCTGGATGCATTTACGGAAATATTTTTGATGACTAATGACTATTTGTTAGTAATCAGCCAGATCTGGGCTATGTTTGTTAGTCTGTTCTAAATTAAGAAGTCAAATTCGGCCCTGTTTGATCAACCACATGTGGACTACGTGAATGAATCATAATGAATTTTAAACTTTTAAACCTAAAAGCCACTTCAGAAAACATCCCATACAGCTTACATACTAATTTCATAGTGTGTTATTGGTACTTACTTTATATATACTGCTGTCAGGTTTAACAGATTGTAGGTTAAGAGGGTCAAGACTAGATCATTCAACATGTGTGAAATAGTTGTAATAAATAAGGCTAATTTATGAAATGTATATACAGCACTTGTGTGGAAGCCGTGCGTCTTCATTAGGCCCTTTTGATCTTAACCACAATCACACAGATCCTGCAGGACTGGAGATAACTGCAGACAGATTGTTTCGCTACCGGTGCAATATTAAGCCTCTTTCCGCTCGCTTTGTTGATCAAACCAAACGGTTCATCTTTTCATCTAAAGCCATGGCCGCTGGTGCCATAAACATTTCCAAACGGAAGTGGGCCGAGCGGCGAGGACAGATTGGCAGGACGAAAGAGGACTTTTTTTTGGTGTCCATCAAAGGCACTGTAAAAGCTCCAGGCGTCACAGACAGATACGCATCCAGCCGGGCTTTTAGCAAGTGGGCCGCTCTGATTACAGCTCAGAAATCACTTCATTACAGCAGAGGCTGCAGTAACACTCTGTTAGTGAGGGGAAGAAACAATAATAGGAAAATCAGGAAGCATGCACAACTTCCATGCACATACAGCCACAGAAAAAACGAGGAGGCCGCGTCATTTATTTTTCTGGTTATTGCTTTTGCAATGTGTGGGAGTGTGTCTGTGTAAAATGTGCAGGTCACTATTGTTTTATACATTATTGACCAACACTTGATTCAAAACATTTTAAAACAAGACACATAAATAATACATTTTACCTCGGAAATGTCAAACTACACAGCACTCTTACATTATTTTACAACTGCAGCAATTAAAACAGTGATGTTAAGAGAAGAGTGTGTGCATGTGTGACTGTGTCATCCATCAGAAACTGAATCAGGAGTGAAGCTGCTGGAATACAGACCATAGAAAAGCTGCTCTACACACTACTGCACTCACAACACATATGGAGGCCTTTCTTATTTTTACACACACACACTGCAATAGTACAGAAAAGAATAGACACACACACACACACACACACACACACACACACACACTGACGCAAATTGTACAAACAGTGAACAGAAAAAAAAGGAAAAGTGGTCTCTTATTTTTTTCCATGGCTGAATTATACCAGTATGGAATTATATGAGTGTAATTTTATACTGGAATAGTAGAAAATAATACCTTGGAAGGCTGTGGAGCTTTTTGTCAAGTCAAGTTTATTCATAGAGCACATTATCATACATTCAAAGTGCTTTACAGGAATAGAATAAAAAATTAAATAGAGTAAAATTGAATAAAATAATAGAAGAAATAAAAGAACACATATGAAACCAATAAAAGAAAGAAAGAAACAAATAAAATGAAAGAAGTTAGTTTGCAGATTAATTCAACAAACCTATCCCACTAAACAATGTCTTTCTAGGTTTTGTATTGAGTTAAATGTGGAACTTATTAACATTTATTTTGGTCTTGTTGTCACACTGTTTAATTTTGTCTGACCTACTTAATAATATTAATACGTATTTGTGTAGCACTTGTTTGAGCAGGTCTAGATGTATGATTCTGGAAGAAAATATGCAAATACATATTCCTTATTAACATTATATTCGGTCCAAAATTCACGAGTATTAGTTTATCATGTAGTTATATGGCTGTTAAAACTCTTACTTAAAACACTTTTCAGGTTTCAAGGTTTGAGTTTCAAGTCAGATACTAAGAACAATGGAACATCGTTAAAGTATTGAAAGTCTTGGACTCAGAGCCTCCTCACATTTTCACACATAACACAAGTAGAATAAAATTTAAGTAGTGAACTAGTAAAAGTGGTCTTGTAGTAAAATAAATAGGTTGACACATTATGAAAGTGCCAGCTATATTTTCTTTTTTCTTTATTTTTATGTATGTTTTTATTCATTTATTTTTTGTCTTTGTCTGTAATTGTAGTTTGATGTTACTTGAAATGGGAGGATGAGGGGGAGAGGGTGTCCTGGAAGTGTTCTCTGTGTGGGTAAACCATCATCTGTGAGTGCAAAAAAATGCTTTTATCCAAAGCGACTTCCATTCCCTAACGACAGGGGGCAGTCTCCCTGGAGCAACTTGGGGTTAAGGGTCTTGCTCAGGAACCCAGTGGTGGTGCTGAAGGTAGGATTCGAACCCATGACCTCTTGGTCCAGAGGCAAATATCCTACCCACAAGGCCACAACCACCCGAAGTAAAAAAAAAAAACGTGACTGTAGGAAAGTTCACAGCCTTCTTCATCTCTGCTTCAGGTAGTGACGCTCAACAGCTCCTCTAGAAAAGAGCCCAAAGCGGCATCAAGGCGACCAGACTGGCCAGGACCAGACCAGAGGATGAGCAGAGGGTCAGGCTGAAGCTAGTTTTGTATTTTAATCACATGTTCCACCTTAAGTGTTGTGGCAGGTACATGGAGAGATGGATGCCAACAGAAAAATGAAAACAAACGACCCTGCGGCTGGGCCCTAGAATGTAATGTTCTTAACATTTTAAGCTGGAATGTAAAATTCAATGCTAAAACCTCAGCGACTGGCCCCCCGAGTGTAACAACTGCGCCACTGATGCTGGAACGGTAAGACAAGAAGTCCAGCGTCTAGGCCTTCGAATATTACAGTCCAGCCATTTCAGGTGGAACGTAAAATTCAAATTAAAAAGCTTGGTGACGTTAGCTCTGAATGTAAGGACTGTGCCATTTAATCAGAATTAGAATCAGAAAACTTTATTGATCCTGGAAAAACTTGCTCATGTAAGGACTGCAAAGACTCACAGAGACAAGAACCATATATAAAAAAAGTGTAATCTAAATAAAGATCTGTAGAAAAAACCTCACTATGAAATATTATACTATATACAGAAATGCTGGTATAAATACTACAGATAAGTAACACAGCTGAGTGACACAGATGGTCGTTTGGAGTACGTTATTGGACTCAGCAGTAATATTGAGTAATATTGAGTAATGAACAGTAATACTGACATGAGTAATGATATTGCACATAAGATATGTAATGTGCGTAATGTGGAAGGTAGAATTGAAAACCATGCTGCACACACAGAGGGTCTGACACTGTCATAATAAAATGGTCCAGAATTATTTGAAATAAAATCTTATATTCATGTACATTAAACATGAGAATAGTTGGAAATGTATGACTGTAACAATATATTTCAGTTACACACACTGCAGAGCAGTGTTCATAATGCTACCCAAGCCTTTCATAAGATAAGATAAGATAAGATAAGATAAGATAAGATAAACCTTTTTTAGTCCCACAAGTGGGAAATTCGTGGCAGAAAGTGGACAGAACAAAGGTAAGAGCAGCAAAAATGAAGAAAACGATAGAATAAAATACTATATAGAATAAAATACTATATCAACAGTACGGTATAAAATGTACACTAGACAAACTAGAAATATAAATAGGGACATCTGTAGTGTAAAATATATACATATATGTGTATGTAAACTATATGTAAACTAAATGTAGACAACTGACATACACCTTCGTAGACATTTCTATAGGTGCTTGTTTCCAAAAAGCATCAGGTTTAAAACACTGAGGTGAAGTGACATGACAGATGCGGGTTGGTAATTGTGTATAGAGGTTCATGCAAGTTTATGTCAGCTGTCATGAGAGGCTAATATATTGTCCTCAGATGTTCTGTACCTGGTGAATAGATGTGCTGGTTAGGTGCGATGCCTCCCTGGAAAAAAAGCAGAGCTGGAAAACATTCCGTATTCAAGCACACCTGCAGCTGGCATTTTTACTGGACTGACTAAGCCTTGCCATGGTGAGCTGCAGCAATAGCCATATGCATGTGTGTGTGTGTGTGTGTGTGTGTGTGTGTGTGTGTGTGTTTGTGTGTGTGTGTGTGTGTGTGTGTCTGTTCCTGATCTCACCACAGCTCCTCTGCATGGGGGGTCACATGACCATCCCAGCCCACAGAACCTGCTCTCGTCTCGGCCAAGGTTTTTATGCCAGTTAAAGTAAACAAAAGCATTCCAGCCCTCGTTTGTTCTTGGAAAACTCTTCGGATCACAGATGTCTTGCCGTAAACCGTCGGAAGAGACGGACTGGTGTGTTTGCTGATTGTGTGTGTGATTTGATCGCCATCTGTGAGTTTAAGAGTTCAGTATGTGACTATGAAACCCCAATAAACACCTGCACTCTCTTTTAAAACTCCACAAAATAGCCCGGCTCTGCTCTCTGGGTCATTGCGGCGGCTTCCCAAAGCTGTGAGGCATGTCTGACATGTTGCTTTGGTTTTAATGAGGGAAAACAGGTGGATCGCAAAAGCTTGCATTGTTTAGAACTGCATTTATCGCATACGTTTATTATAATTTCCAAAATGAGTATATTCCATGCTGTTAATAAGGCCTGGTGTGAAATAGCAAGTAATAACAGAGCTTGTGAACCGCCTGTAGATGAGTTAGACCAATCAAAAGCACTGTACGTGTCAATAGACCCTCAACTAACTGGCCATCGGGGTTCAGTAGGTTCAGCTTTCAGGTCTCACTCAGGACTTCTGGACCTTAATTTGTTTAAAAAATAGGGATTTAAATCGCAGTTATGAAATCTATCTTAATCAGTCTTAAATACTATCTTGAGACAGTCAGAGCAATCACAATTACATATTTTCCCCTAATTGTAAAGGCCTGATACTAGATATGGTGAGAAGAAAACCCAAACAGAAAATGATTCTATTATTCTATTATGGATTTCAGATTAAAACAATACATTCCATTAATTTACGGACTTTTGTCAGCCCCTTAAACAAGTATTTACTAATATTAATCAATATTATCATGTTTCACCTCCCCCATCTATCATAAATAGAAAACACATTTAGCTAGATCAGATATCAGTTATTTTTACAAATTAAAGAGATTTTACAAAAGAAGAGGTTATATACCCATCTCACAGGGTCCATATTTTGGAACAACACTTTTCCCTGGCCTTTGTTTAAAAAAAACAACTTTAATGTGGTATATAAGCACTTGTAAAGTTCCAAAATGCACCGTTCACTCCTACGTCCACATATGGAAGCTAAAGTGCAAAAACAGCCCATTTTGAATTTCCATTCCTCCACCCATTTGCAAGGAATTGACGAGAAGTGTTTTAGCCTGGACTGCCATTTGAGTGAGATGCGATACACATCAGCCAATCAGAACAGAGCTCATTTACATATTTAAGTATCGATGGCTTCAGCAGACTTAGTGTTTTTTGGTACATAAATCCACATAAATGTCAACAAATGTGGACCTGAGGGAAAAAATAAAGCAAGAAGGGATCTAGTCGTATTTTTATTCAATAGTATTTTATTTTATTTTTATCTCTGCCTTTTATGTTTTATTCTCTTTTATTCTACACTGTAATGTTGCCTTTTATGCTTTTATGCTATTTATTAAGCTTTTATGCTGTTTTACCTCTATGAAGCACATGTGTATGATAATGTGCTTTATAAATAAACTTGCCTTGCCTTGCCTTAAGTTTTAAATTTATAAAAAAAACTGAAGTGCTGAGGCTCAATTTCCATTTAACCATTTCCTTTAAGCAATTTTATGCAGCTCACTTTAAATACAAGGGAGACTTAAGACCCAAGAGACCACTGGTTAACACCTTTCAGGGTCTCCTGTGGCCTGAGCAGAGGTGTCAGACTAAAGCTGCCATCAGTGTTGGACACGGCAGAACAGAGCGATGTCAGGCGAGTTGATTATGCCGGTTGACCCAGGAGGAGCAAGACAACAGAGAACCACTTCAGTACCAAGAACCACATGGACAGACTGAAGACAAACACATGGGTTCCTGCCTAATACAGGCCTCACCTCTTACCCAACTGAAACCCAACTATTTCTAATAATAATAGTCATCATCTTTATCATCAACTACCATAAAATAA
>JBBPCX010000038.1:8954158-8981396 GCA_037974365.1 Hydrocynus forskahlii
CTCTCTCTCTCCCTCTCTCTCTCTCTCTCTCTCTCTCTCTGCCTCTCTGTATCTCTTTCTCAGTGAAACTGAATTCAGTAAGCTTTATCATGACCGTGAACATGTGCAGTTTTGCCAAAGCATTGAAATTAGGCAATAAAAGATTTAACAATAAATTAGGTAAAATAAAATAGAGTGAACACAAACACAGATACATATAATAATAACAACAATAAAGTCATTACTACTACTACTAATAATAAAATAAAACTGAAATCTCTCCCTCTTTCTCCGTGGTGTGTTTGTTTGACTCGTTTCTCCAGTGAAGGTGTGGAGGTATGGAGCTGGCCTTCTTTATCTTTTTTATCTTCACTTATTCAATCTACCATTCCCTCACTCCTGACTCCACATTCACTCCTTTATTATCTTATTCATTCTCACTCCATCCATTCCTTACTCACTCACCCATTCCAGCCAGCCATCCCTCCTTTCCTCCCTCCCTCCCTCACTCACTCTCTTACTCCATCCATCCCTCCCTCTTTTCTTCCCTCACTCTCGAACTCAGTCCATCCCTCCCTCCTTTCTTCCCTCACTCCCTCACTCTCTAACCCCATCCATCCCTCCTTTCCTCCCTCACTCACTCACTCTCTTACTCCATCCCTCCCTCCCTCCTTTCCTCCCTCACTCTCTAAATCCATCCATCCATCTCTCCTTTACTCCCTCACTCTAACACCATCCATCCCTCCTTTCCTTCCTCTTACTCACTCTCTAACTCCATCCATCCCTCACTAACCCACTCAGTCGCTCCCTCATTCCATCTCTCCTTCGTTGATTCATTTATTTGCTGCCTCTTGTTGTCCCCTCACTCCCTACTTCTCTCCTTCACCCATCCCTCACTCATCCACTCAGCTCTTATTCATTCCTTCACTCCTTCATGCCCATCATTGACACCCCATTCACTCCTTGATACTCTCACTCCCTTCTTCACTCACTCGTTCACTCAGATATCACTTCTCTCCTTCACTCCTCCATTCACTCAAATATCACTTCAGTCCTTCACTCACTCAGTCACTCAAACATCACTTCTCTCCTTCTCATTTATCCCTTCTCTCCTTCACTCACTTGTTCACTCATTTCTCTCCTTCACTCCTCCATCCCTCACTCGTTCACTCACTTATCACTTATTTCCTTCACTCAATTTTTCACTCACTCATTCACTCACTTATCACTTATTTCCTTCACTCATTTATTCACTCACTTATCACTTATTTCCTTCACTCATTTATTCACTCACTTGTCCACTCATTTATCACTTATTTGCATCACTCATTCACTCATTTATCACTTCTTTCCTTCACTCTCTCATTCTCTTCACTCACTTAGTCACTCATTATTTCTCTCCATTACTTATTTCTTCTCTCACCCCTTCACTGACTTGTCACTTCTCTCCTCTATTCTCTCACCCCTTCTCTCTCTCCTTCTCTCACTCTGCTTTTTATACTGGTGCTAAAATTAGTGACGCCCAGCACTTTTTCTTTTTTTTGTTGCTCCGCCTCCTTTTTTCTCTCCGCCTCGCGCTCCTTATAAACCAATCAGCTCGTGCGGAGCGTCTGGATATCAGAGGAGCGCGTGGAGCCAGAGAGTCTCGAGCAGCTCCGCTGAAGCGCGAGGTGTCACTGCTCACCTTTCCAGGTGTTAGAGGACTAGAAAAGAGTTAAAACAGCATCTTATTTTGCTTTCTTTCCTTCCCTCTCTTTCTCTCTTGTTTCTCTCCACGCTTCTGTGAGTCTGGAGAGTCTGGAGATGGCACTGAGCGGGACCATTCTGCCCTCCATCTCCACCTTCGCTGCGCACCGGGAGAAGAGCTGGGAGAACGTGAGTGAATCTTTTACTCCTCATTACCAAACAAAAAACCTCCAGAGCCTCAGGCGTGTGTGTGATCTCGGTTCTGAAATCCTGATCTGACTGTCTTTTCCTTTTCATTCCATGCAGAGGTGGAAGGAGGAGCTGCACCCTGGCTGCCTAGCCGACCTCTCCTCCAGCCTGGACGGCACCAGACACCCAGACGACGAGGACCTGGACAAATACCTGGATCTGGAGTTTATCTTGGCCAACACGGCGTGCCCCGAGAGCCTGGTGGCCATGGGGGGCGACTACAGGATGCAGGAGGGCAGAAACAGCTACAGTAGCACCAGCAGCGCGTCTGGAGTGTTCCAGGTGACCGAGCTGGGTGCGCCTCCCCCCGGGTACAGCGCCAGCCTCATGGCCGAGCTGCTGCGCTCCGAGGCGGACACTTACTGCCCCGCTCCTGCTCCCCCTGCTCCCTCCTCCAGCCACATCCAGGGACGCTTCCTGGTTAGGTCTCCTCCATACCCCGTCTCTCAGGACGTGAAGGTGGAGCCGTGCATGGACAGCTACGGGCCCGTGATGGGGATGGTGCCCAAAATCAAGCAGGAGGCCACGAGCAGCAACGGGGCGTGCATGAGAGCATACGAGCAGCCTCTCCTCGCGCACTCGCCCCAGGCCTCCGGTAGCATGACCCCCCCTCTCAGTCCGAGCGAGATGCTGCACCCCGACTGCCAGGCCCCCATGTGCCGCTTCCCTTCGGGATTCCACGCGGGGTTCCCCTCGCAGGCGCAGCTCCAGCTGCCCTACCCCGGAGTGCCCATGCCTAGCGCCGGCCAGAGAGCCCTGCTCACGCCGCCCTCCTCGCCCCTGGAGCTGGACACCAGCAAGCCCAAGCGCGGGCGCAGGACCTGGCCCAGGAAACGCACCGCCACGCACACGTGCACGTACGCGGGCTGCGGCAAGACCTACACCAAGAGCTCGCACCTGAAGGCGCACCAGAGGACGCACACAGGTGAGCTGCACGACTGCAACCCTTTTAGTGCACTGCAATGACCCGCTACGGTGCAACATGCTGAGCATTGCATTACGGGATTTACTGTATAGGTGTACTTGAATATTGCAGCATTTGCTGTATAGGTGTAACTGAACCTTGTAGTATTATCTGTATAGGTGTAAATGGGTATTGGTGTAACTGAGTATTGCAGCATTCGCTGTATATGTGTAATTGAGTATTGCAGTGTAGTTGTATATGGGCATTGCAGTATTTGCTGTATAGGTTTAATAATTGAATATTGCAGTATTTGCTGTGTAGGTTTAATAATTGAATATTGCAGTATTTGCAGTGTAGGTGTAATTGAGAATTGCTGTATGTGTTGTATAGGTGTAATTGAGTATTACAGTATTTGATGTATAGGTGCGATGTGGAAAGGTCTAACTGAGCTCCATGTTCCTCTCTCATCAGGTGAGAAGCCGTATCACTGCAGCTGGGAGGGCTGTGGCTGGAAGTTCGCCCGCTCCGACGAGCTGACCCGTCATTTCCGCAAGCACACAGGGCACCGGCCCTTCCAGTGCCACCTGTGCGAACGCGCCTTCTCCAGGTCCGACCACCTGGCCCTGCACATGAAGAGGCACATGTAGGGGGGCACGGACCCTCCATGGACCAAAGCACAATGAACAGTGACAAATACTGGGACCCTTCAAGTTCTTTTTCTCCTTAAACTGCATCTATTCAGTATTTGTTACCATAAACTCCAGGACAAAACACGAACAGACTTGACATTGTGCCGATTTCTCAGTCATGTAGCTGGTACTACTTTTTTTTTTTTTTAACGGACAAATCTTTTGGAACCACTCGTAAGGCTGGACCTACATCTCTGACGCAACTGGAATCGGATCAGTAAAAAAAAAAAGACTAAATAAAACCATAACATGATGTGCTTCAGACGTCACGATAGTGCCTTTCCTATTCCATGCAGGCTATACATCTCAAGTGCCATACATTTTTTATTGTGGTGTTGTTTTATTGTATACAACTGTTTCCAGAAACGAAAATAAGCTTTTTTAAGACAATGTTTTTCTTTTCTAAAACAGCCACGCAAGTCACAAGACTGAATGTTTGGGCTCAATTTACTTGCATATTAACTTTTAAAATCAGGGTCTTTTTTCATACATGTTTTTAAGAAGTGTATTTTACAGACTGTCCCTTTGTGCAACTTGACACGACGAGGGCTCACAAATATGCCTTGTGAATTGTTTCGGAACAAAGTCCTTCGACTTGTACATAATTTATGCAATGTAAATAGTGTATTTACTGTACATATTAAACCTAAGTGAGATATCTACCTTGTGCTTTGTTGTGTGTGATGAGTTCTGCGGTTTCGAATGGTTTGAAGTGATCAGCACTCTAATCCGAGTGCTCTTGGTCCGAGGCCCTAGCCGCCCCGCAAATGGGTCGCGGAGGCCGAGGCCTCTGTGTTTGGACAAATCCGGAGTGGTCTGAGGGAGAACACAATGTATCCCAGCTGCTTAGGGTCCAACACCACAGTTCTGAGGCTACGACTATAAATACAAACATTGTATTTACATAATTGGCTAAATGTGGTCATGTCTGGGTGCTCTGACATAGAAAAACAGCAGGATAGAATGAACACAGTTTGGCTAAAGAGGCTTGGGAATGCAAGAATCTCTCTCTAAATGAACACTGACAGATCACCTCTTCTTATTAAGGACAGTAGACATAGAACATTCCCAGTCTGGTCTCATGAACAGGTCTAAAGGCGTACCTTTCCGCAAAAAAAACGGCAAAACAAAGAGTCCCCTCTTCCAGAAGCTGTAAACAGAAGCACCAAAAAAATAAATCTTACACCTATGTCTTATAATAAGGGACATCCAGCCAGGGTATTTGGGTCACAGGACACAGGATCCCATCCAGTAAAGACAAATGGCCCTCAGAGTGGAGGTATTAGTGTATTATGTGACTGAGGACTCGTTTCTGTTGCGTGTGAACCAGGTTTGAAAGAAATGGTCCACGCCGTTGCGCACCGAGAGTCGTCTATTATGCAGACCGCCAGGTCCTGCGCAGCAAAGCGGAAACACAACACCTTTCACTACTTTGATGCCCAGAGATATCATATCAAGATCTGAGAGCTATTTTGAGGGAAAAGAGGAAACGCAACCGTGTCAGTAGCTGGCATATTCACTGGGGCAAGAAGAAAACAAGACGTTTTCATATCACTTTAAGGCTGTTTTCAGATCACCTTTTTAATCTCACAGTCGCACTGCTGAGTAAGCCGCGCTGTTCTTCTGTTCTCTGAGATACTTCAGCTTCACACAGTCACCACTGGCACCTCACTGTTAAGGGTGAGGAGAGCTAATACAGAGATACATGGTCAAAGCAGGATTTCTCAGTAAACTGGATAACTTAAGCCAGAAGATTCTTTTGGAAACATTGCTGGGATTTTATCCTATTGTGTTATCCTGACTTTGGGTTTAAACTATCCAGCTAACTAGGGTAAACGGGATAACTTAAGGCAAAAGACTAACTCATTGTTATGTTCCATAGTCTTTTATCTATTGGCCAATCCTGACTTCAGGTTTAAACTATCTGGCTAACTTCTACTTTGTGGTGAACCAGATAAGTCAAAAGACTGCCTCATGTGCGAGTTAGTCTTTTTTCTATTGGTCAATCCTGATTTTGAGTTTAAAGTAGCTGTCTAACTGAGAAATTCATGCTTTGTGAAATGTGCCCCCCTCCTCCAAGTAATCTGGATTACATAAATCAAAAGACTGACTCATTGTTTCTTGGTCTTTTTTTTACATTGACCAATCTTGACTTTGGGCTTAAACTATTTGGTTTATTGAAATATTTTTTAAACTGGAGAATGTCAGCAAAATATTGTCGTGTACCAAAATCCCTTCTATGTACAGTCCAGACTTTGGGCTTAAACTATCTGACTGAGAAATTCTGCTTTGTGCAAGATCTCCCTCTCAATAAAGTGGATAACTTTAAAGACATCCTTATAGAAAAGTCCTCTAGTCTTTTTTTTCTACAGGGCATTCCTGTTTTTGGGGCTTAACATATCTGGCCAACTGAGAAAACCATGCTTTGTGAAATCCTCCCCATATTTCTCTTACTGCAGCCATTGGTTTCATTCCAAAATCTCTACAAAAGTCATTAGCTTGAGTGAAATACTCATTTTCCTCTGACTTCACTCTCACAGTCCAGGAAAGAGAGCCAAGCCAGGCTCCAGCAGCAGTGGTGGCTACAAAAGCACATTCTTCATTTGGCCGGCATTGTTTTAAGCCCGTCATAATTCTACATCTAAAAAGATGAGTCTGAAAAATATGGGCTTTGCGACTTGAACAGAGAAAGGTCAGTTGCTAAAGAGAAACACATTGAGCAGATCAAAAGGAGCCTCTGAGCTTGTGGAGAACAAATCCTCAAGTGAAACACATTAGGAGACTAGTAAATGTCTTCTGGAGCTTAGAGGACCACCGATGCCATCTGAAAGCAAGTCCACTGACTTACAGTACTGTGCAAAAGTCTTAGACACCCAAACTGTTTAAAAGCCAGTGTCTTTCTGCCAGCAAAGTTAACATTAGAATACATGCAAAGCAGTAAAAAGTATCAAGATTTGTTTCGTCTGTAAAAGTAGTTGATACTGTGTGAGCTGGTGAGGAGAACACAGGTTCAGTTCCAGATTCCTCCTCGGTTCCTCCAGCCGTTGTTTGGATTGTGAAACTCCATCAGCAGCTTGTGATTTAATTCAGTGAAGGACTGACCGAGTCAAAGCAGGTTTCTGATGAAACTACAGTAATACTGGACTTCCACCAAGAACACACTGATAAACTGAACATAACATCACTATTTACTGTAGATTGTACTTCTTTTTAGTTTTATGTAGTATATTTTGTAATATTAATATGAAAAAAAAACACTCACTGCTCATCTAAAGAGTTTTTAAACATTACTTTCAAAGGTGCCTCAGGCTTTTGCTCAGTACTGTATTCGTATGTTTTAGCAGTTATTCAGACAAATGCAGGCTTTACAGAGACGAATCACAGAATCTGCCCCTCATGAGGTCAAACGGAGCATCTGAACGTGTTTGACAAGAAATCCAAGCATTTTACTGTGTGATTTACATCGTTTGAGTGGAGCTGCCTGGCTGTGTTTCACATTCGACTGCCAGTGAGGTTTATCTCCAGCCTCCTCCTTTGGTTAGTGCTGGAATGCCACAGGACAAGTTTGCCACCTGCTGGAACTCCACCGGAACCTTCCCAACGGGAGAAACGCGTGTTCTTGGCTCAGAACTAAGACGAAGGTGTTTACAGGGATATTCCTGGCGTTCCACAGTCAATCGTTGAACCCATCAGCCGGCACACGCTGGAGCCAGGAGCAATTAAGCTCTGTAAATGCAAACATCTCGAGAAGGAGGCGATGACACCGCTGTGTCGTCCTTTTCTGCTCGTCACTGCTGCAACATACTGAAATACAGCCTGCAAGGCGATAGTCCCCGCTGATAGAAAACCACATTCGTGTGACAGCATAATGGAGGGTGTCCATCTGGCTTCCATTAGCCAGCATACCTCTCTCGACAGTCCGGCTGGAAAGCACCAGCATTTCTGTCTGTACCACAACATCCCCTGGGCGGCATTACTCTGCGGAGAGGGCCCTCACTCCCAGGCCCAGCTGATTAAATACGCCAAAACTCAGCCGCGTCTGGAACACCTCAAGAGCAGACTGATCTCAGATTAGGCCCACAACATGGCACGTTGCTTTAAATCAATACTCCATCAGAACCATTAGTTGCGCTAAGGGCAGGTTTTCAAAACACAAATTCCCCCCAGCCAGCTGCCTATATGTTTATGTCCATTAGGGCCGCGCTCATGTCCCGAGCATTCGGGATGGATTGTGTTACCTGCATGACAAATACTGGCCCGACATCCACACCCCTCCACGGACCGCGGCACACATGTTTGAAACACGCAGCATCCACATTCCCCCCCGAAATAACATAACATAATACTGCTTGCGGAACACCTGCGTCCCTTTATTGTGCACGGAATGTGGCCCTATTTCTGAGAACTTCCTATACGAGTTCATTTCAAATGCACACAGTGAGGGATTAATCACAAACGGTTAATGCGCCACTGGCCAAAAGTGAAGACGACGCGGTTCAAATAGCTTATGTCCTGCAAATTTGTCAAGTGTCAAATCAAAACAGTGGGTATGTAAAGGGACACATATTTACAATGATGGCAAACACATATTGAGACACTATTTATTTTACATACTTTCAGTGCAGATTTCCACACACAATTTCTTTTGATTTACGTTAAATAGAAGATGCAGCAAGTTGCAGATTATTCCGTGCAACGTGTCTGAATAATAACATGGTGGATGGGTGTTCCACATAATAATGATAAGGAAGGTAAGAGAGAAGCCAGCGCTCATTTGAAAAGACCTGCAGGACAACCTGAGCAACAGAAACAGAAGTTACACAGAGAATAATAAGCAATTGTACCGCAAGCATCTCTATGCCAAAAGGTTACGCAGAAAGAAGCATATGTACAAAAAGTTTGAACTCTTTTGGAACAATAAACTCTGGCCTGACGAAACATTTACAGAACTTTTTGGCAATGATTCAGTTCGTCTTGTCTAGAGAAATAAATAACGTGTCCAAGATCCCAAGAACTCCACACCTACAGTGAAATACAAAGGTGGGAGCATAATTATATGGCACTGCTTCTCTGTAGATGTTACTGGAGCATCTCAAGCAATCAAAAGAAACAAAAGAAATCGAATTTAATCTCATTGGCCAAGAAAAGGTAGAAGATGGATGTTTCAACAAGACAACGACACCAAAAATGAGAATTCAGCCCTGCCAAAAGGACTGGCCTCTAATAAAACTGAATTTGCTTGTGTGGCCTGGCCAGTCTCCTGCCTCAAATTTTGTTGAAACTTTATGGAGGATTTTGAAATTGGTAGTGCATCAGTAGGACCCTCACAACCTTGGAGAGCTGAAGACGGTTTGTCAAGAGGAATGGGATGCTGTTCAGCCAAAAATGCCAAAAAGCAAATTACTTCTTACTGTAGATGTCTGAAAGCTGTAACTGCCAACAACCACTTGCAATAAAGGAGTTATTCATTTGTGATGTCTGAATATTTTTCCCCAACCACTTATGTTTATACTTATGAGGACCTGTCAAAAGACAGTGAGTAAAGCTGAAGTGGATGTCGGCACTGGAAGCATGTTAAATAACAAAAATAAAAGTGTCTGAATACTTGTTTCCCCTTGCTGCATGTACATTTACACGAGTCTTCAAAAAGACTGAAGGGAAAGCAGTAAATAAAGCTGGACAGTCTTTAAATTAAACTTAAAACACCATGACAGTTTGGAAAAGAAACTTAAAAAGCATTAAAGATGTTTTAATGCACACTATATGGACAAAAGTATCGGGACACACCTATTAATTATTTAATTCAGGTGGCCCCTTATTTCCAGTGAAGGACTATCTTAATGTTTCAGCAGACCAGGACATGCTGGACAATACCATGCTTTAAATTTGTGGACACAGTTTGTGTAAGAACCTTTTCTATTCCAGCATAAATATGTCTCAGTGCAAACGAAGCTCCATAAAGACATGGCTGGATGAGTTCGGAGTGGAAGAACTTGACTGGCCACACAGAGCCCTGACCTCAACCCCATCCAGCACCTTCGGGATGAACTGGAACGGCGACTGTGATTCAGACCTTCTCGTCCAACATCAGTGTCTGACCTCATAAATGCTCTACAGAACGAATGGGCACAAATTCCCACAGAAGCTCCAAAATCTTGAGGAAAGTCTTCCAAGAAGAGTGGAACCTGCCAGAGCTGCAAAGGGGGACCAACTCCAGATTAAAGTCTATGGATTTGAATGCAGTGCCACTAAAGTTCCTGTTGGTGCAGTGGCCAAGCATCCCAATACTTTTGTCCATGTAGTATAGATGAAGACACCATTCTACACCCATGACTCATAGAAAAAATCAATTTAAACACTAACACGCAGTGCTGACGTTTATCACCTTATTCAAAATGAAAGGTGTCCAGGGTAGCTGGACCCTTCACAATACTTTTGCTCATATAGCGTATAAATAAATTATTTCTTCTGAATCAGTGGGGCTAAACTGCTGTAGGCTGAAGATGCTTGTAAATGTGTTGGTTTTTAAACATCACAAAAAATGTGATTTTAAAAAACTTTTTGCAGCGTTTTCATTTTGCATTGTATGAGGAAGAGTTTACGCTTTGAAACTGTAAACAATACCAAGTCTTGAGTCCCAGAAAAGTGATATGGGTTCACAACCTCAATATATAGCAGTAGAATCACAATACTAAGATTCTGTCCATATCATGCAGCCCTGATATTGGAAACTGCAGATGTCGGTTTTATGTGGAAAAAATTTAATCATGTTTAGCTAAAATGTCATGTAAACAAATTAGTTTCATTCTAAACTTGTTGGTAGCATGTATATAGCATTATTTGGTCGTTTCAACACTAAAATTTAGTAGAACCAGCAACACTCTGGGGGTTTAATTGCCTTTCGCACGGACGTGGTGTTTACAAGCTGTGAAGTCAGCGCTGTTTAAGACTGATATCTGCTGTGAACGGAAACTCTGCAGTTGTAACATCTACAATGTCTCCCTTTTTTTAAAGATCTGACACATTTCAGCTTCAAAAACAAACTTCAAGAACAAAGACAATCTTCGCAAACCCAAAACAAGAGTTTGGATGAGGATCTGAAACCAGTTAGTGCGACAAATATGCAAAACCAGACAAAATCAGGAGTGGGCAAATACTTTTTCACAGTGCACCCCAGAGTGGTCAACATGACATGTTTTCAGAACCATTTTCACCACTAATGCTCCATCCAGCATAAACCTTTATTAGTCCCACAAGTGGGAAATTTTATGTAGATTTCCCATGCATGGGACTAATAAAGTTTTATCTTAAATGGTTCTTTCATCAATAAACAGATATAGAGAAGCTGTAAACAACAAACTGCTTAGAAACACATTGCTGATTGGGTGTCAGCCCATCATGACCTCATTTTATGTATTTTTACCAGTTTTCTTCCAGCTCCTTTGAAAGTTTCATATATTTTTTCAAAGGTTAAATAAGGAAAATCCATAGGTTCGTTAATCTGAAAAAATGTAACTGGTATGTATGTAGAGTGCAAAGTAAAATAAACAGAATAAATGAGCAGCTGGTGGTCTGGTGGTTAGGGAGCTGCCCCTGCCGTCATAAGGTTGTGGGTTCAAAACCCAGGACTGCTGGCGGCACCACTGAGGTACCCTTGTGTTCCCCACACACTGCTCCCCGGGCGCTGTGATCCTGGCAGCCCGCTGCTTCACTTGGTGAATTGGTTAAATTGGTTAAACACAAAGGAAGAATTTCACATTGTTGTGGCCACTCACTCACACTTTCACAAAACAAACACTTCAACTTCGACACTTTCAATTTGACTGTATAAAATGAAGCACTACAGCTTTGCTCATGTGTTTTGCTGGTTCCGCTGTTTGTAAACCTCATGAAAGCTAAATATTGTGATACATGAGGCCTGAGGTGTCGTGAGCTTCCCATGTTTGATTTTTTTCCCCGTCTTTATCCTGCATCCTGAGGGAAATCACATCCCTGAAACTAAGAGTAGACTTGAAAAAACAGTTCTAAATCAGCCGGCTTGAAGGGTTTCTGAAAGCTGCAGCCTGTTTTTAAAAAAAATATATATTCAAAAGGAACATGCGTTATTTATTCTCGGCTACAAAGCCGGTGCTCTGGGCCGAGACCCAGAGGGTGAAAGGTAAATAAATGCAGAAGAATGCAGCGCAAGTAAACATCAGACTCAGAATCTGGAAGGTAAGCAGATCTATCACCCCACCCCACTTCCTCCATTTTCATTTCCCCCAACAGCACCGTCCATGCATGTCAAGTCAATAAAAACTTACGTGGAATTTCCTGTTAGTTCATGCCCCTACAGTCAGCGAACATCAGCGCAGGTTCTCCTCGCCTGACGTTCTGCAGCTGCTTGTACTTTTCAAGATCTGCTGAAAGTCAGAACTCCCTCAAGTGAAGCCTGAGCTCCCACTGAGCTTCAGCGAGCTCATTAAGATGCGAAAAATGAGTGACATAACCTCACTCATCCATTACACTCCTGCTGCAATTCAGACCAGACAATGATCCAAACTGCTTAGTTGTGGAACCATACAGTCTTGCTCTAATGTATATAAAAAAAAATAATCATATGAGACACGTATGTATCTGAAATGGTGCATTTTATTCTATGAAACAAGGGACCACATACTGAGCATTGGCATTTTTCTAGTGTCTACCAATGTTGGAAATCTTTAAAATGCGTAAAGTTACACATTAGGAATTATTCATGTTTTATAGGACAAATAAAAGATGTAATATACATTTTATGTACTTAAAAAAAAATGCATTTCAGTATGATGTGTAATAATTTGGTTCGTGTGTTATCTGCAGAGGCAAGGGGTCTAAGGCAGGCCGAGAGGAACCCGCTCCGCTCCGCTCCAGAGCCGTGGGCCTGTTACCTTAACGTAATAGGACGCATTTCAAATGCTCACATTAAACAAAAACAAACCAAAAAAATGGATATAAAGAGTCAAAATGGATTTACAGACATTTCAGCACACAAATAAAAATATAAAAACTATTGCACAATGGAGGTATCAGAGATGAATGAATACAGCATGAGTGGGCATCGAATGATCAAGCGGGATGAAAAACGAGAGGCTTTGTGTTATTCGGCTTCAATTTTTTTTATAATATTGAGTTTCAAATTAGCCCCAACTATGGAAGCTAACACTTTTCTGTACATGGATTAATCTTAGTCATGGCCTTTAAATGCAGGTTACCTGTAACAGTGTGATGTGGTCCAGGAATAAAACTTAATCTGGGTTTAGAAAAGTAGCCCACAACATTCCTGGGGTGCAAAGTGATAAAACATTAATACTGTTTAACAACAATAAAGAAAAAGAGTAGCTGCTTAGGACGAATCGAGATAAAACTTCACAAAGTAACTGGCCAAGAGGAAAGGTGCCAAAACTGAAAGGCAGAGAACATTAAACATAACACAGAAGGGACACATTCATGCGGCTATGACACCTAGATAAGCCTTTCATGAACAATGACATGACCCCACATATAAAAGGGCATCTTTCAAAAAAGTGGTTGTATTTTACTTTGACTGTTACCATAACCTTTATACACTGATAAACCCATGTCATAAACAAAACTGTCATATGCTGTCATATTATGTCTTAATATAACAGCGTCATGTTGCCACTACTGTTAATGTTCCGTTAACTGAGGTGGTGACTTTAAATTTGCATCAAACACAGTCGCATCAGCCATCAAAATTACTGGTCATGACAGTTCCTGACATCATATGACATCTGTGACAACAGGGTTCAAGTATAGTGTTGAAACACCTACAATGGTTTGTGTCACTTCTCATAAAAGGCTTATATATATATATATATATATATATATATAGTCATAAATGCTTCCTTTCGGTAAAATGTTGCACAAAAATAACTTCAGAAACAATGTCACAGTTTTTATAAGTGGTCATTCCGAACAGCAGAAACTTTGAATGCACTCTGAATATTACTTGTGGCACCTTATCAGGAACCTGAACTCATTTACTGTACTGCCATGTGTTAGAAATAAGCGTTAATGTTCTGAGCTCAGGTGAGTACACAAGGTCCATGTGTCCACGAAGGATAAGAAGTGTTTAGGTCAGAATAAATTCATAAAAACATGAATAAGTTATTACTCGACAATCAGCGAGACCACAGGTTTTAACACGCTGGCCAGCACCACTAGCACACGGTTCAAGTAAAATAAAGTTTAAAAAAAAAAAAAAAGCTGCTTCAGCAAAATAACCAGCATGGGAGGGCCTCAAGTAACACTGCAGAGTCACGGGGGAGAAAAAGGAAATTTGCTGAATCATTAGAAACACATATTTGCCATTTGGAGGATTGCGAAGACAAATATTGTTTAGATTTATTATGTGGACTGTTCTCACAGATCCATGGACAAACATTAGGGATGCACGATGACATCAGAAGTATATATTATATATATAATTACTTAAAAACTGACCGGCATCAGACAGGTTAGATTTGATTGATATTTCAATCTAATATTTTACGTTATTTACTGTACTATACTAATATGGGCTCCTGTGCTGAAACGGATGCACTTACAGAAATCAATCTTAATGTTCTCCAAAATGCTTCTGGTCCCAATCTCTCCATTTCATAAATGCTTACGTAACATAAAAAACAAGGGTGTAACAATGCACTGAAATCCTGTGAGCTTACAATGAAAATGTGACAATCATCATTTGATTATGATGTTTGATGTACCTACTTTGTTTAGAGTGTTAAACCAGCTCCAATCAACAGACCAGTCCAGCTTTAGTGTTATTAATAAATTGTGCCAGAACTGAGCAGTCATTCCACATTCGAATGCTATTCTAAATACTGGTAGAAGACTGAACTGTTTTCAGTCTTACTCTGTTGAAAATATGAGGACTCTCTGTATCAAACCTTGAGTCCTGGACTGTATATCACAGAGAACCCTGACTGGATCGTTACACTGGATCGTTAAAAGCAGAACATGAAAACCACTGGATATTGTGACAATTACGATATCGTGCATCCCTAAAAATAACAAAAACACTGGTAAATAAAGTCATAGCAACTGAAACAGATGTGCGATGTCCTTCCTAAATCTATTCTGCCGCTTGTCGCTCCAGAACCATTAATGTACTTCACCTGAAAGACGAAGCACTGCACCTTTTTAATATCCCTCATATGAACTGCACTGTAGCACCGCAATCTGTCCAACCTGCAGTTTTACAGACACCAAGCAGTACTGAAAAGAAAAAAATGTATGTGTTTGTTCCAGTCATCATCGAACAGGTTTTTCACACATTTACCCAGGGCAAAGTTTCTTATTATTATGCATAAGAATAGTCCTTGAATATTGTACAACGCAGGCCTGTATGAGGTACCATGCAATTCAGCTTAAAGAGCAACTGAAACAGACGTGAAAGATACTCAGGATAACGTGAACCTTCAGTTGTTTGTCAGGTTTCGTCAGCATTTGTCCTTTTAAGGGTTATGGAAGGGGTTTTATTTGACCAAACTCACTACCTATGGCTCTGTTAACAGGTTCACTAGTTTGAGACACATGCATGAGCACGCACCCACACACACACACACACACGCACACGCACACACACACGCACACGCACACGCACAGAAACCTTAAATAATCTATTTCTGTCAGAGTAGTGCAGGTTAATGCAGTGCATGTAGAATGAACTAGCCCATTCACAAAAACATGGGTTGCCCCATATCGAAACGTCACATTAAAACAAAAGGAAACATTTAAATGGTGAGAAGGCTCTCAGTTTGTTTGTTTTCTTTTAACTCTCCCATCCTCTGGATGTACAACTCACTCGCTTTCACTCCTTCACACACGTGCACGCGTTCACACTTTCCTCCGTCAGTGCTGCCGCCGCAGGTGTGTGAGGAAGGGGCGCGCGAGGACGGGGCGGTCAGGTGTTGGACATTTCGGCCTTGCTGAGGGCGATGGCGAGCTCCAGGTCTTCTTGCTCTTGCTGCCGGAGTCTCTTCAGCCTCTCTCGCTCCGCTCTCTCGCTCTCGCGCTTCGCCCACTCCATCTGCTGCGCCTCATTACCAAACTGACAGAGAAACAAACCACAGGGCCGCATGCTGTCAGTGCTGGCTTACATATTCCTCTGGCTAGATCAAGGGTTACTGCTGATACTTAGTGCACAGTTTTAGGTTTAAACAAGCTAAGAACACATAGAGGCTACTGTCAATATACATGAACTGGAGGTGGCCACTAACAGCAAAAAATACTGGATCCTGAAACATAATGGACAGGATAAAAAATCTCTTTGGATTTGTTTAACCCAGCTCGACACTCATGATGTAAGGGACATAGCTATCTGGGTTTTTCTTCCTGTGGAGAGTATTGACATTTTGACAGCCTACTTTTACATGCTCATTCTACAGCAGTGCTTAAAAGTTTGTGAACCCGTTTAAAATGTCCCATATTTCTGCATAAATGTGATTAAAAACATCAAAATTCCTAAAGAGACCCTAATTCAACAAATGAGACAAGCCGGCCATTTACTTATTATGTTTTAGATCATATTTATGCAGAAATATGGAAAAGTGCTAATGTAAGCTAATGCATGTGATATCACTTTAAAGATTTTTACTTGAAAATATCAGGCAGGGTTGATAAAGAAAAAGAGATATCACACCATCTTTAAGATTCAACAATCACAACAGAAAAATGACAAAATGGTAAAAGAATCTCACAGCACACACAGAATGTATACAAAAAATACACTCATGAGCACAATAACTAAATGCGTCATTCATGCCTGCCAAAACCATTCCATGGAGCACTCCATGCCAAATCCTTGATTTATGATCTATAATTTTCATTTGTAATTTGGAAGAAATCCCAGGCTCTCCATGGTTAGACGAAACAAGATAGCGTTCAATCAGCAGTCACATGACAGGGTGACTAAGCGTTAGTCAAGGGAACGGTGGCCAAAATCAGACAGATCCAGAACTGCTGAAAAACTCTACATCAATAAATATTTGACATGCTTCAAAAACAAGCAATTGTGTCATTTTCTATAGATTTAATGGTTGTTATCTGCGGCAAAACTCTTTGATTTCATTTCACTAGGCTAATGTTACCAAGTCATGGGACCACCTACTGTACCTGGAGAACGCTGGATAAATTTCTCTTTCTATAAGAAATTTTATAATGTAAAAATAATAATGTAAGAATAATAATGTTTGAATTTTTATAATGTAATCAGGCGTGTTGATACGGTTTTATGGCATACACTCTTCTTCTGAATTCCTGAATCTCTCTTTACATACAACTTCTTTTAATTCACAAAAGCGATGAACTAACAGCAAGCAAAGACTGAGCATGTCTGCTTAGTCTGCAATTTATGGGACACAAAATTAAAGAGGAATGAAATTTACGTCACCACATTTGCAGACAATCTTACCTTGGGTCTCTCGGTCCCTGCAAGAGAAAATTGGATTACAAAAAAAAAAAACACACGCGCGCACACACACGCACGCACACACAAACACACACACACACAAACAAACAAAAGAGAGAGAGAGAGAGAGAGAGAGAGAGAGATAGATACAGCAAACTGCCACACACCATTCACTTAACTGCACACAGACAGATGGCTGGTGGATATCGAACAGACCACTAACACCAATGACACATGATGGATATTTTAATCAGGCTTTTTGATGGAAGGAATGAATTCATGGGCAGGAAGAAGAAACATGCACTGATATGGAGCTCAGAGACAGAGAGAGAGTGAGATAAAGAGAAGAGGAGAGAGACACAATTCTGCACACTTGAAAAACAGACATGGTGAATGGCAATGAACCAACAGGACACATTTGAGATGAACATGCACATCATATCAAAGTTCTCATTTCAGGGTCCTGTATCATGTTTTGGGCTTTTCTTAAAGGGACCATATCACATTTTTTCTCCAGCGGTCCACTTATGTGTACATACCCAGAACACACTCTAGGGCTAGCTAGATAAGCAAGTAAAAAAAATCCCAAGATAAATCAGGACAAAATGATTATTCTACATCAATAAATATTATTTTTTCAGTATTTAAAGCCATAGGCATTAACATTCAATAAAACCTAAAACTTCTATTTGTATAAATAAAAATTACATAGCTGAATAATGTAAAGAGACACTAATGCTGCATCTTCTTTGACATCAAAGTTTACGATGCCATGTTGGTTGTTCACTGTATTTTGTGCTCGCACCTCCAAGGTGAAGTGGAGCATTCAACTCCTCATTCAACTGTGCGGCAACAGCGCTAACCCCTGCGCCACCGTGCCGCCCGTTCTTTGTAACATCACGAGTAATTTTTGCTTTGAAATGAAAAGTTAATGAAACGTCAGTTGTCCATGATATGGCCCTTTTAAGGTTTGTAATCATAAGCAATACACAATATAGCTTTTGAGTTTCTGTGAGCCGCCTGATCAATGTTCGAGCACCACATCGGGTTCCAATCAGGTTTTTAAAGTAGTTCTAGATCTGTTCTGGTCATCAGCAACCATGTGAGCACAGTAACTGTTATAAAATAATATTTCTCAAATATTATTGCAAACAGTACAATTATCAAACCACAGGATCAAGAAGAATGGCATGGTTTTCTCAAATATTGTACATTTAGCAGTAATTCTGACGGGACTGAGATCATGAAAGAGGAAGAAAAATCAGAGATGGTTTAGCAAGCCCCGCATCCCCATCACATGCAAACCAACACCGATGACAGGAAAAATGATGGCTGAGGTTGAGGAGGAGGATGATGATGATGATGATGGCACACAAACCAATGGGTCTTAAAATTGAGTGGGTTTTTGCATTGTGTAGAAACTAGGATGCACACCAAATCCCATGCTGAGAAATCTCCAGCCTGCGAGCTGAGTAGTGATACTGCTCCTTCCTGTCAACCAGTCACCACGGAACCATCTCCAGACCAGAGGCTCACTATTAACCTCCACCAGCATGCACGGCGAACTGTACGCCCAAAACCCTACTGCCAATAACGTTAGCCACTCAAAAAAAGGGTTTTTAGAGGGGAACCTTTATCCCTAAGTCTTGCCGTTTGTCAATTTACTGTCGTAATTTCCTTTATTGATTCTGGAGGAAATACTCAGTCGTGGCCTACTGGGTAGGATACTTGCCTCTGGACCAAGAGGTCATGGGTTCGAATCCTACTTTCAGCACACCACCACTGGGTTCCTGAGCAAGACCCTTAACCCCAAGTTGCTCCAGGGAGACTGCCTCCTGTAGTTAGGAAGTCGCTTTGGATAAACGTGTCTACTAAACGCTGTAAATGTAACATAAGCAATTTCCTGCTGGATCAATAAAGTTGTCAGATTCTGAATTATTAAACTGTAGCTGCCCAGCCAAGTTCAGTTTATTTTCAACTCCATCATGCCAACATCTGAGCCAGTTAGGCCTCATGGATATCAGTAGATGACAATCTGATTAATTTCAGTCATTATGTGCAATAGTCTTACCATGTGAAATATCACTGACAGTAATATCAATATTACTGATCTACTACTGATCTCTATTATATGTAATAACAGACTACCATTGGTATCACTACTATAGTCTGCAGTATATGGCATAGTGCATTTTCATATGGAGAATTTTCTGCAGCTTTTGTTGGATTTATTTAGACTTTATATTTTATATTGTTTTTACGTTGAAAAATGCATTTTTATTGTAAGGACTTCAAAAACATTAACCAACTCTCTCCATCAGAAAGAGTGCATAATGTAGTGTAGTACGAAACATGAATAATATTGTAGTACAGAACTGATTACACATAGTTTGTAGTGTTCGATAGCACTTTATAGTATTTTTGATTGAAAAATTGTATATATAATCATTCAGTCCAATCTGGCAAAAACATTCTTGTTAAACAATGAAATGTAAGCAGCATCCAGAACAAATCTGCCGAACCAACATTACCCTGTTACACTCAGCTGGCCTTTAAGTACTGTAACAAGATTTATAGTTCAATTTAGAGGACTGAGCCAAGTATAGCAGACAGATATTTCCCACAGGCCCCAGTGTAAAGTAGTATAACCACTTTACTGGACTTAGAATGAGAGCCAGTTTGTGTCCAAAAGGTCCTGATATGCATGAACATTGTTTTAATATATATTTTCACCTAGAGTCAACTGAAATTTGTTACTAACAAAGTTGACGCCTATGCATGGAATAAACTACAAAACACAAAGACAATTGAATGCATTACACATACAGTACTGTGCAAAGGTCTTGAGCCACGCCTCTTTCTTTATATTTTCCTTTGAATCACCTATCGGACTGTCACTTCTGACTTTCTGTAGGGAATGAAATTGAGCCATAGGAGGTTGCACAATTAACTATTAGCTGCTATAATTAAATGCTGGCGTGACTTCTCCGTAAAAACTGAATTTCTGCTTTTCCTTAGAATGCTGTCCGAACAGTTCAGACGAGTGAAAGGGGGTTTTCCAGTGTGTTCCAACATGGGAGTAAAAGTTAATCATTTGTATTATGCGGGGTAAATACCCAGCTATCCGAAGCCCGTGTTCTGAAGTCAACACCCACGTTTTTCATCGTCGGGCCAAATGTAAAAGTCAAGGCTTGACTGTTTGCCAGTTTGAGAAAATTCTTTGCGAACTACTTCTGCAGTTGAATCTGAGAGTGTTACATACGTAGAATAGATGAACATTCAAATCATATAGATGTATGCACATAAAACCATATAAGCATCTCTGTCGTATAAAATATTAACCAGCTAACGAACCGTATCTAGCTAGCTAGAACAATACATAATTACTTATGTTTAGTAAGAATGGTTTGGTTTATAATCCAGGAAACTGGATGCAATGGAATGTATGAAGCTAAAGTTGGCTACTTATTTTCAGTTCTGCCTTAAGTGAAACCTTATTTTCCATTCTGCCTTAAATGGTGACATGCTACGTTCTGATTTCTGGTGGAACGGGCAATTCTGGCAAACCTGGAGGAGTAAGTTAACGATGAAATTGCCTTTATTATATCTGCTGTTAAATCTTAGGTGTGATTTTGGGTACATTTCACTGCACAATGTACTTGTATAACTGTATATGTGACAAAGGATCTTGAATCATTAGTTACAGGGACAGTCCCCCTGGAGACACAGAGGGTTTAGTGTCTTGCTCAAGAACCAGAAACTTTGTAGTCACAGGCAAGTGTTTTACCCACTAGGGTACTACCACCCCTACTACCACCACTTTAAGAGGGTCTTGAAACTGATGTCTTTAACTGCTATTAAGCATCCTCTCTGACGGAATGCTAACTTTAACAGCTCAGTTTAACATCTTTGCAAAAAGAAATGTGTAACTATCAAAAACAAAAATATATTTAAAGTAAGAAGAACTACATAAAATGAACAAGGTTAAATGTGAAATGTGAACAGAGTGGCTGAGATACCAAGGAGCAATTAAAGCCTAACGTGGACCAGCCCTAATTAAGAGGCTGTAATAAATCAATTTACTGAGAATTTTACAATGAAATGGTGTTTCACTGATAAAAAATTTAACACCAGAAACCATGTGGCGGTAACTTCCTCAAACCAGCCCAAAACCTTTCCGATGACAGAGGGTGTGATCTAGGTGAGGAAAATGAATCTCAAGAATATAATCAAGACCTTTTAAGTTTACAGATTCTATAAGGCCAAGACACAAACTGGCTTTCATTCTGTTTTAGCCATAGGCCTAAAAATTGTTCTGCTCTAGAAATGTCTATACTTGCCTATGCCAGCAACACCTGAAAATGGCAAAAGTGCAAAATCCCACCCGTTTGTAATGGGACTTCAGCATAGCAGTGTGCAAGAGAGAGAGAACTGTGGATGGGACCTGAGAGAAACTGAGCTTTCAACCCCTCAAGTACTTCTGGCCCATTTGATTCAACAAAGCCTACAAAAGGCAAGGCAACAAGGGATATAACACACTTGATACAGCAAGCAAAACAAACTGAATTCGCCACGGGTCGCTGCCGAGCCGTGTCTGGCTTCATGATCGTTCCCTCCATTTTTTCCAGATCATTCCATGGAGTTGATTAATTACAAATAGAGATGGCAGTAGAGATGGAGAGTAGCCAGCATGAGGCAACAGCATAGACGGAGAGGTACAGAAGCCAATGGTGCGGTCTGCTCCACAAAATCTCACTCATGATTACTAAAAAGCAGAGAGCGTTTTTTGGGGGGAGGGGGAAAAAAAAAGGAAAAGAAGAAAAAAGGTGGACTGGACAAGAGAAGTAGTATCACTAAGCTCAACTTACAGAGCTGAAGTCTGCAAAACCCAAGGAAGAGTCTTTAGAGGCTTTACTTGAAGCAGACGGAGCAAACGGATCTTTGCCACTAAATGGGTCCCCGACCCCCTTTTTACTCTGAAACGGGTCGTTAGCGTCAGAGCCGAAGGGCTGGAAGGGATCGCTCGGCTTCATCGAATCCCCTGATCCGGGCAAGTGAGTCGGGGTGCTTTTACCTGAAAGAGTTCAGAAATAAAGACTTGCTCATTTGTCTGCCCTGTTTTTGAGACATGTTTTTTTTCCCCTCAAGAGTCACAAAAAAATAAAATGATTATAAAATTGGTCCCACATTGCTCACATTTCCTTTCTCGGTGTGTGAGAACTTTACCACACCCTTCTACAGACGCAAGCAGGATTTTACTCATGAGCACAGCGTGGAGTCCACGGGCCTTTGCTTCGACTGTGAGACACAAATCTTTCTAACAGACAAGTACGTAAATTGGTAATATTACAGAGTGACTCTCTAAGAATCTGATCACCTGTTCAACAGTATATTTTCATGCCAAATATGAGACTAACCGGCAGGAGCACCTTTTCCCCAGAACAGCCAAAAAACCACAGCTGTTTCAGTTACACTTATGTGTGGTGCACCATTGCCACCCAAACTGCCAGGGCGAATACCTCCGATACTGCAAAATATAACCTCATCATCCCACGGTTTCAGGTATTTGGTTGTGTTCAAAGGTCAAAGCTGAAAGGAATGGGGGTGGGGGGGATTCTTAACCTGCACTTGCTGAGCATGAGAAACAAAAAGGTGGAAAAAAAACTGCTTACGTGTAACACGTTTTTTTTTGGTGTGCAACGATTGGCAAAGTCTTGCTCGTGAGAACTTTAAACTGGTTGTTGGTTCCTCTTAAGGTGTTAACCGCAGTGTCAATTGGGCTGTTATTTATACCAGACCAGCAATCAGTTTCTCTCTTTCAGTAAACGGAATAGCAAACCACAATACGGAGCTCCACCCTGACAGGTCAAAGCCAGCAAAAACAAGCACGGCTTATCAATCCTCCATTCACAGCTGGAACGCAAGAGGCACATATTAAAGATGGCATGCAGAGCAGAGTATTAATATACAACTCGTTGTTTTCACTACTGTGCATCTCTCTTATGTAAAAATATATAGAAATAAGTCAGTTACATAGTATATGAATGTATGTGTGACTTTGCTTTGCCCAATTAAACTTTAAGGAAGAAAAAAACAGCATGTTCTCATGTATTATTGACATTTAAAACAGTATTTCTGGAACAAGAGGAAAGCAGCAATGGAGTACACTCTGAAAATATCTGTGAATTTGTGGCAGAAGTCACCCTGTTCACCAAAGTGTGTAAGCAAAAACACACACACACACACACACACACACACACACACACACACACACACACACACACACACACACACACACACACAGAGAGAGGAAGTGGGGAAGGGTGTGGAGATACAGCACACGATGCTGGCAGTGCAGGCTAACCACAGATGATTGAAGCAACAGAGATGCTGCCATGCCCCCCTTAATATACCAACTAAACCTCTACTTCTAACCTCGTATTAAAACACTCTTAACACCACAACAATTTTCTCCAGTATCTAGGAACGAGCCGAGGCTTCGGCTTAGAGTGAGCTGCACTGATTCTAAACAATTAAAAACACACTGTTGGAACACTGAGTCGCTCTACACTAAAAGAAGTTTGGTTCTTCACAGCCAGGTTTCTTCTGTTAACCAAGGAGATAAAGATAAACGTGCAAATAAACAAATGTAACTTTCACTTCCTGTTTTTTTTTACTCTATGCAGAAATAAAAAGTGACATCAGTGTGGTCAATTGTGACTTACCGACCTTGATATGAATACGAATGTGTAGGCGGACAAGTGAAAAAAAAACGAAAGTACTACAGAGTCTTAATGTTCTTCTCTGTGTGGAAAGAGTTTGAGTGTGTTCAGGCGGGAGAAAGGTTTCAGGGTACACTGGGTGTTGTTTTAGTGGGTTCTGTCACAAAGCAGCACGGTTTGGCCTTTGGCCCGGTCTTGTTGCTGATTTTAAACCTACCGCTGGGCGGCTTGGGCCGAGGAGGGATGCTCTTCTTGGGTGGAAGAGCTGGAGTGTCCTGCTTTCGGCTGAAGGGGTCGTCTACAAAACCCTGCTGTAAGAGACAGAAAAGGGGAGCAGAAAAGGAGATCAGCTGCACAACCAGCCATAGACAGAGGCCAGTAATTCACCAAGTTCACAAAATGCCTGTTCAGTGAGTGAAGAAGCAGAAACACAGAGCGTCACACGCACAGCAGAGTTTACTTGAGAAATGAAAACAGTGACGTTTCAATCAGCTCTACATCAGTTGAACCACATCTAAAAGCATTTTACAGGCTCCAAATACTCTTGTTTCCAAGCAAGTCTAACACTTGCGCTAAATAGACCCTTTAAAACAATCATATTTACACTCCATAGATAAACATCAATTGAGTGCTTGTCAAATAGTTTGTTTTAATACGTTTATAATTCACAACATAGTTTATACAACCATTTTGACAATAACCCAAAAATGCAGAGGCAGATGTAATATAATGTCAGATCCAATGAAAGTGTATTTGGCTATTTCATTTTGTTTAAACATCATTTGTGTTTTAATATTGTTCACGGATTTATCTGGCCTGTGTGTGAAAAGGGGGTGGGCTGTGTTCAGCCTTTATCTGACGTTATATGCTCATGGCAGGATTTTTACAGTCTTACATCACATTCAGTGTATGACAAATGTGTTGTTTATATAACACTAATAAATAAGCCTTTGACTCTGAAAAGAGACAGAAATCCACAAGTGTTCAAGAATTCTGGTGGGGTCTAAAGGTTAACAAAAACAAAGCCCCTGAATACTAAATAAGTTAACAAATACAAACATAAAGATCTCGTTTGCAAGCATTAAAATTGCTTGGGATGGTCCTAGTGGGAGGATATTAAAACTCAGTGTAATCTTAGGATCTGAAAGATGTTTAAGTTGTGTTTGCGGCGTTCTCTGTTCTTCCACAGCTTTAACATATCACAAACATATCATGACGTAAACAAACAAACAGAGGTACAAACACTGGATTTATATATATTTACATTTATATTTAGCAGACGCTTTTATCCAAAGTGACTTCCATTCCCTAACTACAGGGGGCAGTCTCCCTGGAACAACTCAGGGTTAAGGGTCTTGCTCAAGAAACCAATGGTAGTTCGTTGAGGGTAGGATTCAAACCCATGAACTCTTGGTCCAAAGGCAAGTATCCTACCCACTAAGCCACCACCATACATATTGCAATTCATTTGTTTATTTGTTTACTTTGTGTGTTGTTTCTTTTATAAATCCAGAAGACAAACATTGGTTTGGTATGATATGGGTTTGATACCTTGGACATCTGGCTGAAGTCAGCAAAGCCACTGTTGCTGCCAAACGAGCTGCTTCCAAATGGGTCTAGAGTCCCAAAGGGATCTGCAAGCAGAGAGGAGGGGAAGAACAATGAAATAACTTTACCCTGATGGCAGGTCATATTGTTTTTTTGACAAACAATCTGACATTTGCAACCAAAACAAACACTGCAGATACATGAATGAAATGTAGTGAAGTTAATCTGTATGGAAAGACCGAACAAGACATGCATTTGTGGAAGAAAGATTTACAAGTTCAAGTTTATCATTTGTTGCTGCTCAATTTGGGGTTTAATTTGTGCTGGTACATGAAAACAACAAAGACTGAAGGTCTTGTGGTTCAAAGTTATGGTCTGAAATACTCATGTGGCAGAAACGGGTCATGGAAACTCAGCACATCACTAGCAAAGAAAAAAAATTGCAGCAGCTACAAATGATATTCATAAACATTGAAGTTATCTCTTCAAAGTTGCTTCTCTCCTTTTTTTCTAACCACCACATGCAGAAGAGAAACAGTCAAACACTTCCTGGCATCGTATCTGCGTTTTTTAAAAAGTCTTGTTTACAGAAACAGCAGCGGAACATCCCATCCTTTCAGACTGGCAGAGGACACACGAGGGGACGGTCAGGACGCTGAGCATGGGAAACTGTCTTAACAGCTTCTTCACACTTCTGCTCTCAAAACACCCTCGGCGTCTTCTCCGAGGCCTTCAGAAATCACTCTGGGGCATTATGTGTGAAAACAGCCCCCGCCTACATTGTGCACCTCTTACCACAGTGCTCTCTCTCTCGAGGCGCCTCTCAGAGAACAGAAAGATAAATAGATAAATAAACATTGTTCTTTCCACTGAGTGTGGGCCTGAGCTGGTCCTAGACCACCGTTAAATGTATCTGGAGAGCGAGGAAATGTGTTATCAGAGTGTGGAAGACATTGCGGGCATGCACGAGGCTTGAGATCACTCAGCAGCAGAAGAACAAGTACCTGAGCCTTTTGGTTTGGGACTGGTAGTGGCAAAAGGATCGTTGCTTGAGAAGTGATGAGACTGCAAAAGAGAACAGAGAACGGATACAAGACTTTCAGTGAAATAGAAACATGACTTCCGGTGAATTTTAAAGTAAAACCTCCACTGTGTTTGTTCAGGTGGTAGCTCCTTCACCTTTGCTGGTAGAGTAGCACTTTTGCTGAAAGGATCCGAGCTGGTGAAGGGATCGGCTTTGGCCGGCCGCTTAAAGAAGTCTTCTGAAGTGGTCTTGAAGGGGTCGGTCTCTTTAAAAGGATCCCCCCCGAATGGATCTGGAGGAGGACAGAGTCATGACTATAGCCTCATCTTCATTCTCATATTCAATGAAAGACCTTAGTCTTAGTGACATAATCATCTTTTCTCACCCGGTGTGTGAGGTGCAAATCTGTGATCACACGTTTCAATCTAATTACGGTTATTTTGCTTTAGAACAGTGAATGAGGTGTGTGGGTGAGCCACTTCCCCTATTCATTTTAGTTAAAAAACGACTGAAAACGATTGGAGTGAACCACTCTCGCCCGAAAATGGGCGAATATGCTGTGTGTTTATGTTGTGTGTTTAGCTCCTCAAGACTGATTTATTGCTCCACGTTTTGTCGCTTTCCGGCTGCCACAGGTGTGATGTCACAGAGTCTCTCTCCGCTACACACTTTTAAGGCGATTCGCCCCTCCGCTCTTTTCAATCACTCTCAATACTCTGCCCCTAGTCAACTGATCAAAAATCTGAATTCACGGGCTATTATAGACCTTTTTAGTAGGGATGCACCATAATGATTTTTTTGGACCGAAAACCGAAAATGAGGAAACACTTGGCTGAAAACCGAAACCAAAAAACGAAATAAATTATTATTATTAAATGATTAAAAGAATAAATCTGTTACAAACCTATGAAAATATTTATTTAGCATTCAAACAATGCACAATATAAAATAAAAATTGAAATAAAATATTTTACTTGGCCC
>JBBPCX010000038.1:9013864-9032018 GCA_037974365.1 Hydrocynus forskahlii
ACAAAGATGAAAAAGATTAAGGTGGCATATAATGATGCTCTTAGAATCTTGTTGAAATATCCAAGGTGGGAAAGTGCCAGTCATCTGTTTGTAACATCTAATGTCCCCACATTTCAGGCTTTACTCAGGAATCTCATGTACACATTTATGTGTAGGTTAATTGATTCAGGGAACGGGATTATAATGTCCTTGACTGACCCTATGAAAAGTGATACACGATATTCCTCCCTCTTTTGGAAATACTGGAAGAAACAATTGTATGTACTTTAATGTTTGTTTGTTATCAGAATTGTATGTCAGTATGATATTGTATGTGATGTGATTGTCTTTTACCTGGACCTCGAATCTATAAATAAAGTTTTATAAATGCTCTGCAGAAAGAATGGGCTCAAATTCTCACAGAAACTCCAAACTCTTGTGAAAATCCTTCCAAGAAGAGTTCCATTTAAAGCTCCATATTAAAGTATATGCATTTGAATGCAATGTTATTAAGATCCTTGTTGGTGTACTGGCCAGGCGTCCCAATACTTTTGTCCATATATATGTGCAGGTAACATTTTAAATAGCGACCAAATTCAATAAAGCCGAAGACCCATTCAAAAATTGTCACTGTGAGGGCGGGGCTATGGTGCTTCTCTCTAATTGGTCGGGCCGAGACGCTGCTGGCTCCTATTGGTCAGTGGCGCCGCCCCGCCATTGGGCCTTAGAAACAGCGCCACAATTTATTTTCGAGTGGGTCCTGTTGGCCTCGGAGCGTCTGTTTTGTTTTGGGCGACAACACGGTTCTCTAAACTTTGCTGGGATACCAGGTTGCTACCGAAGAAGGAGAATTCTTAACCAACTCCCTCAGACCTGGTTAGTCTTTCCCGCGTCCTGAACCGCTCGGTTTTGGCCGTTTTAGCTGCCGCTTTAGCCGGCTAACTCCTCCGGGTGGGGCGGCTGGTCCAACATTACAGACAAACAACCATGAAAACACGACAATTCGACTTCGTTTCGACCCAAAACTGAACATAAACAGGTAAGATAAAGGTATTTTAAATTAGTATTCGTGTATATTCACAGTGTCCTGGTTGTAGCTGTCAATATTCTATATTATCAGCTTGGCCAGCTAAATTGCTATGTTACATTAGCATTATTATTGACATTTTCAGGTCTTCACAACTCTATAGAAGTTCTCATTTTGAGTCTTGGTTACTCAGATTTTAATGTTATTTAAAGATTTTAATGATATTTACCTGTCACTGTCCTCTTCAGATGTATAAATGCTGGTTAAACGCTAAAGAAAAAATGTATTGAATTACATACCTTATTGTATTGTACTTGGTTATCTAATGAATAACTGTGTTTCTAACTCGACACCAGTGCAAACTTGCCAAGTGTATTATTATTTGTACATTTAAAGGGTTGTGTTTTAATTACCTTTACCTGTCACTGTCCTCTTCAGTTGTATAAATGTTGGTTAAACGCTAGAGATTAATACAAAGTATTAACTTAAATACCTGTTTGTATTAAGATAGGATAAGATGATCCTTTATTAGTCCCACAAGTAAGAAATGTTACAACAGCAAAGTGGACAGAAAATTTGTGCATTGCACACGAGAAATTATTTCACTTGTAAGTCCTTGGTGTTTGGATGTGGGTCTTTGCTTGTGTGTGTGTGGTCAGTTGCAAGGTGTTGGTTGTGCTTTTGCTTGAGTATCTAACTCAAAACTGCACACCAGTCTTTCAGCTAATAGTAAAGTGTAGTATTATCTGTACCTTTAAAGGGGTGTGTTTCATTTCTGTTTATTTTCTCGCTTTGTGTATTTGTGATTCTGAAGGATGACTGTGAACCAGTGAGATAAGGGTATTTTAAATCAGTAACAGTGTATATTCACAGTGCCCTGGTTGTAGCTGCCCTAATTCTTTTTCAGCTTCGTCAGCGAACCTGCTGTTATATCAGTATGATTATTTACATTTTCAGGTCTTCATAACTTCATAAATCTTGGTTTCTCAGATGTTCTGTCTTTTAATGATATATATACCTGTCACTGTCCTCTTCAGATGTATAAATGCTGGTAAAAACGCTAGAGATAAATAAAAAGTATAAAATGACATACATGTTTATAGAGGCTGAAACAAATAACTGCATTTCCAGCTCTTTAACACCAATGTTTCAGGCATGGTGTGCAAACTAGTAAATTGTACCAACGTGTACTGTACTTTTAAAAAGTTGTATTTAATTTCTGTTTATTTTCTCATCTTATGTATGTTTGATTCTGAAGGATGAATGGTGTTCAGGTGAATCTGCGGGGCTTGCCCTCCCACGTGCTGGAAGCTGTGTGCAGACCAGACACTCTGCAAAATATCAGGTAAGGGCAGCTTTTCTACCTGAAACAAATAAATCCAATGATAAATCAGACTTTTCCAGTTTTTCTAATAAACTCATTATAAGATGAATGTCATCATCTGGTTTTAAATGAGTTTTGTTTTTATTCTAAAGGTCACCAGAGAGTGGAATGGTTCCTTTAGCATTTCCTAAATCTAAAATGCACCTTTGGGACCCAACTCCAAATGGAGATCTTGTTCGTCTTCACCTTTCGTTATATAGGTGAGTTTAATTTAGGGCTGCACAATATATCATATGCTAATCATTATTATAATATCGGGCTGTGCAATACTGATATCCAGGTCTTCAAGTAATCTTCTTTTTACCTTTAAATGTGTTGACAAATCATTGCATGACTGGGTGGGGTTAAACTGCTATAGTCAGAATGAGGAGATATGTTTAAATGTGTTGGTTCTGTGACATCACAAAAACTGTGACTTGAAAACGGGCTGTTTTGTACTTCATTTTCCTTATATAGACTGTATGGATGTGGGCAGTGAATATACGATTTGAAAACAATATTTACAGATTTTAAGCCTCTTTAATAAAAGTGACATCACAATAGAGTACTGTGCAAAAGTCTAAGGCACTTATGCAAATTGTTTGAAGCAGTTCTTATCAGCAGTGGGTTTTTCAATTACCGATAGAATAAATGCAAAGAATCAAGACAGCAGTAAAAATATCAAGATTTCTTTTCTGTTAAAATTTTTTTTGATATTTTGTGAGCTGGTTATAAGAACACAGCTTTGGTTCCAGATTTCACTTACTTTATCTTTCCTACTATTACACGTATGTTTTGGGCTTTTTCTGTCCTGAGTAATTGGGTTTTGATCTGTTTCAGAAGCCCCAGACTGCTTCTTCTGGAGAAAGCGTTACGCCTGGCCCACCGCCATGCCAGACAGAGTAAAATGCTGCGGTTTTCTTGCTTCTTTATTGGGACATTATCTGTAGACAGTGGTGAGTACAGGTGTGATGCACAGTCTTCTAACCTGTTGTCTGGATTTCAAATTTGCGGCCAATAACTTCAAAAAAACACTTTCGGCCTGTAGACGAAGAAGGCGTGACGTTAACCCTGGATCGATTTGACCCAGGCCGGGAGCAGCCCGGTTGCCCTGGGAAAACTCCATCTGCCCTCCTCCCCGGAGATGTTCTAGTTCCATGCTTACTTGAAGCTCAGCATGTTACTGACAGCACTGTGAACTCTGCAGATGACTTTGGCATCTCATTTAAGGTACCCAATTTACACCTTGTGTCCTTCATTGGCAACAATGCTGGACTGAAAGTGTTTGTTTATCCAGGGTGTTTGTAGTTGGAGCTTGAACAGCTGCTTGAGAAGCTCTCACCTCCTGTTAGTGTGACAGTGAATATTACTCTCAACCTGGCAGTTACTACAACCTGTCAGTGGCAGCTGCCCTGATTGTGAACTCGTCTTGCCTCAGGGAGAGGCAATTACTCACTGAACGGCACTAGCTGACAAGCGTAATATTAATGAAGGGTCATTGTTATTATTGTGCTTGTTTTTATATGCAAATGGTTTCACATTTATACTGCAACTGCTGTCTCAACAGGTTGCATGGTCATTCTTTTCTTAAATAAAGTAAGCATTAACATACTCCTAACCACCATTTGTGTTACTAGTAATTCTCTGAACTGTAAGTTGTTTATAGTATAGTGTTTTCTGCAGAGTTTTTAGATTTGTTTATACTTCATTTTTTAAATTAAAAGATGAAAATGTAGAATTATTTTATTGGTCTATGTGTGGATCCTGCATTCAGATTAATTGCACCATGCATGCGGTAGGAAGACAGTAGTAAAGTGATTATATTTTGTGGGGGATAAGTGATTTAAAAAGTAATCTGCAATTCTCTCACACAGGAATAAGTTGCAGTGCTTTTGTTTCCTCAGTTTCCTGCTTCTTTAAATGACTGAACTCTCTCCTGTTTTTTTGCCAGATGCTCCAGCATTACTGCAGCAGCAGAGAAACCCTGGAGCTGTCCAAGCTTCTGGGTCTGCGAGCTCGTCTCAGCTGCATGGAGAACATGGACAGGCTAAGCTTTGGGCTCAGCTGGACAGGTGTGACACTCTCCAACGTGCTGGAGGCTGTTCCTGTGCGGGCGGTGCCCGTCATTCCCACCGCCCTGGCTAGAAACTTGAGCAGTCCTGCCGGCATGGCCCAGCCACTGCACGCTACGGGGAGAAAACGAGGGTGAGACCTTTCGAAACTCATGGATAGCAGTACAGAAAATTAAGCAAATAATTTTTAAAAAAGCATTCCAAAATCAGTGTTTCCCCCACCATTTAATTGGCTGGTTCAAATGCTTGGATGAGACGCAGACATTAGAATGTAGAATTTGCCTGGCTGGCAAACATTTGAGTTTTTTTTAATGTAATGTTCATAATTTTTTCACATAAATAAAATGTTCATTTTATTTTCAAATGTAAAGATGCACAAAATTCAGATACTAACAGTGGCATGTATCACCATTTAAAGGCTTGATTTTTTTTTTTTTTTTTTTTTTTTTAAATAATGATTTCATATTTCATTAGTGTTCCTTTGTTTGTGTGTCTAGTTTTCTGACTATGGACCAAACCCGCAAACTGCTCCTTGTACTGGAATCAGATCCCAAGGTCTACACGCTCCCTCTTGTAGGAGTGTAAGTACTGCACAGTGTTTTAAAAATCTGAATGTCACTATGAATGTCAAATTGAAACTGAAGGAACTGTTTCACTCTGGAAATCCAAAAATCTAAATATTTTGTTTAAACATTTTGTTTAAACATACTTGAATGTGTCCGTTTAAGTGTATGCTCAGTGGTGTAGTAGGACCAAATCATACTGTAATTCAATATCCATTAATTACCAAAAGGCTCCTGGGAATGCAACAGTTGAGTGGGTGGTAAGGAAATGTTGACCGAGTTACTGTCCTCTTTTCTGACAGATGGCTGAGTGGGGTTACTCACATTCATAATCCCGTGGTGTGGGCGTGGTGTCTGAGGTACCTGTATAGCTCCTCCCTCCAGGACAGGTAAGTCACTCACCCATCTGTTCGTCCTGTCCAGGGGACTAACAGGTAATTTAGTCTCTTCTAAATGCCAATTAGCCTGCCTATGAAGGTTTCTTTTTATTTCTTGTCAGAGCTGTGGTTAGAATCTGTAAAATTCAACAGTGTTTGTAAAACAGACTTAGTTTAGGTGGAAGCTTCCTAAAAAGTATACACAGTGTAAAATGTGTTTGGTGCATGTTTTTCAGAGTCATGTCAGAAAGTGATGCTTTCTTAGTGGTTCTCTACTCTCTCACTCACCGAGAACCTGAATTCTACCAATGCAAGCTGCGTAGTGGGCCAGCGAGCTTCCAGCTACTTACCAGCACTGAATCAGTCACGCTTTACAAGGTTTGTTGGTGAATACATGACTGGCACAGATTTTAAATGCCATTCTGTTTAATTTTACATACAGAGGAGGAAACATGTATAAGAACACATCTTGTTGTTTCATGTGTGTCCAGTGCACATATTCACTTCAAATTTACAGAACATGAACAAATATTCTTAAAAACAAAGTTCAGACACTATTAAGTTATACAGATGTGAAGATGAACAAAACATTTGCATATAAATGCTACACAAATAATGTCCTCATGCCAAGAGCATCTAGGGTAATTTTCAAATACATTCTTATTGACTGGAAAGATTTCACTCAACAAGTAGCAATTATGGTGACAGTGAAAGAACCTCCTGAAGTTCTCCAGTACAACATTGTTAAACTACACTTGGATGGAGAAAGCTACAGAACTAATGATAAAGAAGGTACGAGAGAAGCCAGCAATCACTCAAAGAGTTGCAAGGGGATCTAAAAACAGCAGGAACAGCAGTTACACTAAACGATACACAGTATACCTTAGTCATATCTGTTCCTACAGCCATGCAAAACCATTCCTACAATCATTTTCTGAAAAGAACCACAGAGATTCATGCCTGGAAGTTTCACACAAGCATGTTGACCGATCAGGACTCCTTTTGAACAGTATAGACAAAACAGACATAGAACTAGAAGGTTTACTCCTGTTACCCCAAAAATACCACACAGTGAATTAAGAATGTGGGAGCACCATGACATGGGGCTGCTTCTCCTCAGAAAGTGCTGGGACATTGTACATCACTGAATTATACATGAATGGAGCGAAGTACCCAGAAATACTAGAGCATAATCCTCACCTCAGAGTCTCAATAAGACATACAGCCAAAATAATTTAAGAGTGCTTTCTATAAACAATGAAGGTGCTTGCTTGCCTCAAAGTCTCCTGACTTTATGAGGATTTTGAAACTGATTTTCAAATTGAGAAAGACCCTTTTAACCATGAGAAATGAAAGATAGTTTACCAAGAGAGATACACAAAAATACCCCAGTGCTCTAAAAGGCCAATTACTTCTTGTTGTAGGGGCCTAAAGTATAAGTCAAATTCATAAATGTCCCAAATGTCTGCAGTAATAATGTACAGACAAAAACACTAATGTAATGTTATTGTTTGAGTACCCCTCCACCACCTTCAAATGTATAATTATTTGAACATTTTTTCAGACAGATCTGTCTTTTGAATACATCTTATTTAAGTATAAGGTCAAAAGCCATTAGGAATAAATCTGAAGTGGATGTAGTGGAAATGTATTAATTAACATTGATATTTACCCTGAGTGTATATACACATTTGTTCATGTTTACAAGTTTGTAACCTAAAGGTCTGAAAATGAATACTTAAGGTAAATTTTGGTGGAATATACCTTGTAAGATTTTATAGCTCATTAATGAAATTAGGTTTGTGGCACAGAGATAAGTAGTAGATATTGTCTTCAGTGAATGAAATTGTGATTAGTATGTGATTCTTTAAAGTAAGTGTGTGTGTGTCTGTGTGTGTAGAATGTTGAACCATCAGAGGGACGTTCTCTACTGTTTGAGCTCAGTGCTGAGAACCAGAGCCAGGATGCTGAGCTCTTTAAGGAAGTGTTGTTTGCATTGACACAAAGGTACAGTGAAAATTACTTGAAATAACAAGAGCCGGTGTGTGTGTTTGTGTAACAATAACTTGGGTAAAGTGACCATTCGGTCATTCATGAACACACCACAGCACACAGTGTGAACAGCATGAAATTCGTCCTCTGTATTTAAGACATTCACCAAGTGAAGCAGCGGGCAGCCAGGAACACAGCGCCTGGGGAGCAGTGTGTAGGGACAGTACCTTGCTCAGGGTACTGCAGAGGTGCCACTGACAGTCTTGGCACCTGTTCACCCCAGCCTGTGTATTTTAATGTTTTACGCTGCTGCATGATGGTTCTTAAACTGTTCCTCAAGGACCCTCAGATGGTCCACATATTTGCTTTATCCCCGACTTCATTGTTAGAGAGAGGAACACCAAAATATGCACAACCTAATGGGTTCACAGTAATGAGACTGGGAGCCACTGACATGGTGGAAGGCTTTTGTTTGTATGTGTTCATTTGCATAAACCAGTGAATATATTTTATTGTACCTTTGATCAGGAATGCTAGCGCTGCATCATCAGCCACAGCACAGAGCAAACTGTCAGTCATGGACCACGATTCAGGAGTGGAAGATGAGGATCTTTCTCCACGGCCTTCACCCAACCCTCATCCTGTCAGCCAGCAGGTCTTGCACATTTACACTTGAACTTGAATGTGTGTAGAACAGTTGTTTCAGAGCTTGTCTCTGTAGTGATTATTTAGCCATTTCCATCATAATGCTTTATTGAGACACTTTTGTTTGTCACATAGTGTTTTGTATAAAGTCTTTATGAAGTCTTGCTTAAGGCTTCCTAGTTGTTTTTCCAAACCCATATTTTGTGATGTTTGACTGTCTGCATCATTTAATTGCATGAATCACTGATATAATCAGTGTAAACCATAATATATTTGTTTCTCCAGGCTAGACAAGTCCAGCCCTCAGTTCCTGAACTCTCGATGGTAGCGGATGGCAGCTTCCTTGATAGAAAGATACTAGAATCATATGACCTCAGTCTCCCTCATTCTGCCCAGTCAAACGCTCGGCAAAGAAGCTGTAGAAGCAGTAATCAGCAGTCTGGGCCTCAACCACCAACTCAGAGTGTTATGTCTGGTCCACCACCCATCAGGAGGCCACTGGCACCACTGCTTTCCCAGGAAAAGGCCAAAAAAACACAGCCCTCCACAGGACAGCAAACACCAAAGCCTTTAGTGGGCAGGAAATCTAGTCTCTCCACGTGTCGAAGATCTAGCAGTGGTTCTTCTGCCTCATCTTCAACATCATCAACATCATCTCCCAAGGCGGGTTCTTCACCAAATGGCTCGTTCCATCAGAAATCTAGCCAAGACTTTGTGAATAAACCCCACCCTCAACCACCCTCGCCATCGAGACCACCAGTATCAGGCCCTTGCAGCTCCAGAAAAGCCTCCATAATTCCAGAACAAACTCCTACGCTGCAACCTTCTCAACAGAGGCTCTTCCACAGCACCCCTGCCGTCAACACCTGCAGCTGTTTCCCCTCACGCCTTGGGCACATGCCTGTGTATCCAAGCAATACCTGGCAAGGGACCCCACTTCACCCTGCTCATGTACACATGGCCTCTAATAACCCCATCCACTGTCCTACTGAAAGCAGCCCTCATGGGGAATGCTGTGTATCTCCTGCACACCATTCTTTGGGCCGTCATGTGTCTCCTTCTCAGAGCCCTGTCTGCCACGCCAGTGTTGCCCTGCACTGCTCTCCCTCACGTGGGCCATGTGTCCCTGTTGTCGGCCCCAGCAGTGGAGTTTTGGAGCAGCCAGTACCAGCCTGCCAGGCCGAGTGTTGCCAGTTGCAGTCAGACTGTACTGGCCAGCCTGGCTCTGCTATAGTCACTCCACTAGAGGGCGGTATGGGCCTTCTCCCTGCGGATGCCTATAGGATGCTGGTGGAACAGGACCGGCAGCTAAAGCAACTACAGGCCCAGGTTTGTTTTTGCTGTGGGAACTTTAATAATGGTGGTTTGGCTGTTTGTTTAAACATTTTAATGTCTTACACTATCTTACCTGGCTTCAGTATTTCAAATAAAAGGGGTGAGGTTAATAAGGTAGAGCTGCACAATATGAACAAACATCACTATTGCAATTTTACTTCTGCATGTTACGACGGAGATGCCTTTCAGAATGTTAAGGGAACCATATCGTCACTCTTCTGGTATTAAAAAGGTTTTAAGTCTGTAAATCTTTTTTTCGAATCATGTTTACAATGCCGCAACATATGTTTGGGATGTCACAAAACCAGCACATTTAAATGTGTTTGTTTTTTACAGTAGTGTTGCCCCCCATTCTCTTTGAATGGCAAAAGATTTTAGGTTTTTTTTTTTTACATGAAGACCTGGATTCATCCGAACACCCAGTAACTAAGCTGGAACTCTGATTGGTCACCCTGTCAGAAACACTATTTGGTTAGAGGCACATTTGCAAATTACAAAGACTGATATTGTGATAACAGTTAACAGGCAGTATATTGTGCTGTGAGTGTGTATGTGTGTGGTGTAGGAATCTGCCTGTTTAGCGAAAGTTACTGTTTGTTTTTTCTTTTTCTTTCTCTTTATTCTTTTTGGCTAACATCACATCCATCGTTAACTTCTGTTTTTTTTTCCTTGTTTTATTATTTTTTTTAAAACGGTGATAAGCTGTGATAAGGAATTCACAATAGTCCTGATGATGTCTAAAGGGTTCATACACAACAATGCTTCCAAATAATAGATAAGGAAATTAATGCCAGTACTCAAGTATTTTAGCCTCAGTACATCATACGGTGTCAGAAAGCTCTCTGAAATCTGTTTACCTCCATTGCATAACCACAGAATCAAACTGCAGGCTGACATGTCTTGGCTGGTAAAGTCTGTTTAGGAAGAGAAAACTGTAAAATTGATTTTATTTGTGTTCAGTACAAGCATCAGTCACTGTGAAAGTGTTTTTCAGAGAGGTGAGCCTTATTCTAATGTCTGAGCAGTTCATTGACAGATTGGAGAGGCCCTGAGATCTTTTATGTCTTTGTGTGAGAAAATAGGGATGTAAGGTTGCACAGAAGAGTGATTTTTTTATGACCTGTGTCTCTGGTGAGATTCCAGCTCATGCCTGGGTAGACTTTATATGGGAATATTATATTAGTTTTGTGTCTTTTTAGTAATTGCTTTTAATACATCGTCAGTTAGGGCTGGACAATATGACTGTACTGACATAGAAATAAAAATTGTCACTAAATACTTTCCATGCATATCATACATTCAGCACACCTTTTATATTAATGTTTTTCACTTCTGTACTGAATGTATCACCAGAGGAGTCATAGTGTTATGGGAAAACGGTCATATGCAAAAGTTTGTACGTTTGTGCACCCCCTGGTATTCTGTAGGTTTTCTAAGTGAACATAAGTGCATAATTACTGCTAATGTGCTGAACTGAACATCTTGGGGAAATAATGCAGTAATGGTTCATTTTACATTTTATTTTATTGTTTTATAATATACTACACAAAAAAATAGAAACTGTGTCCTAAAAGGTGGTGAAAAATACCATATATACTTTTCTTTTCTTTTTTTTTTTTTTAAACTTACTATTTAACTTACTTTCGCATTGAAAATTAAAATTTTTTTGGCCAGAGACACTCAACCCAACTGTATGTTAGAGAATGCATATTGTACTATTGGTTTTTTAATATTATCAGTTTTTTGTTTCTCAGATCCAGAAACTTCTGGATGCCCAGAGTAAGGTGTCGGAGCCCTCGCAAGCATCAGCGGAGGAACGTCAGCAGGAGCAAGCCATTCAAACAGCAGCAGTTTCTGAGCCCCAGGAGCAGACGAGGGTCAGCATTGCAGTAGGAACAGGTGCTGCAACTCTATCAAGCGCCACTGTTTTGCATCATTAGTGTGATTGCGGCAAAATGTCCGTTAATATAATGCGATGCGCGTGTATTCAGATTTTTAATCAGTTGATCAGGGCTGATTACTAATAGTTTTAAAACTACGATTGTGGTCAAGTCGCCTCCTTAATATATGAAGAGAAAGAGCAGGGGGGCGAATCGCCATAAAAGTGTGTACCGGAGAGATACTGTGTTGTCACAGCTATGGCAGCTGGAAAGCGGAAAAATGTGGAGCGACAAATCACCAGACTCTCAAACAGACTGCAAGACAGTAAAGCTCAGGTCAGTTATAAAAATAAAAAAAAAGACATGTCACTGTTTGTTGTAGTTTAATTAAAAATAATCAGCCTGTGAATGTGGCTATATTTGCTTTTATTGCCCATTTTCGGGAAGTTCGCTCCACCCATTTTCAGCCGCTATTTACCGTAAACAATGAGTTGATGTCACCTCTGGTTTGGCAGTAGAAAGTGATGTGCAGAATGAAGAGAGTCAGAAAAGACAAAGACCAGTTCAATGCCCTGTTGTGAGCAGAATCTTCTGATATTTACTGATGTGTCTGAGTTTCTCCAAACAGTGATTTAGTAGCAATTATGCAATCCCACCTAGCATTTTCTTGTGGTCTGTTTTCTATTGAAAAGAGTTCCTGAGCTTGGGAAAAGCACTTTTTGCATAAAAAGAATCTTCTTTCATTTACTCCAGGTATACAATGACCAATCAACTCAACATGTGTGATCATGCTTGCAGGTGCGAGTTTGTTCTGGAGTGCTCCTGGTCAGGACTCCACAGATGACAGTCAGTCTCTTGAGACCAGTGGCAATAACAGCACAGTCTCCTCAAGACTTTACCCTGAGGAAGACCACCACAACAGAGAAGTAGAGTGCCCTGGAACCCCTCTTCATTCCACCAGATCACCACCATACAAGTATGAGATGTGCTTTTTTATTATTATTATATTAATTTTTATTTTGGAACATAATTATGTATAATAACACCAATGGAAGAACAAGAGAAACAAAAAATCAAACTATACATGTAGGGAGTGTTACATGAAAATGGGAATGTATGCCAAAAGCAAAAAGGATGCCACACACATATTTATGAGAGATATATGTACAAACACAAAGTTCGTTTATTCACACTCATATCTCCACAAAGTCTGCTCTTATATTTAACCTGTTTGGCCCCCAAAACAAAGAGAGAGTTACGTTTTCTATGATGTGTAATTATTTACTATATCAGTCCACTCTCGTATTGTTGGGGTTCGGAAAGTAACCAGTGCCTTGTTAATGCTTTTTTTTTTTTTTGCAAGCAGATGTCAACATGTCAAATAGGTATTTATTCAGTCTCCTTATTAGAAAATGACATCTACCTGAAAGTAGTGAGGGGAACTGTAAAGGTAGATCAACATTAAGATTCATGGACAATCCAATGATATGCGCTTTTAACCCCGTAAGCTTGTGTATGTCCACAGTTGTTGTTGTTGTTGTTGTTATTACTGTGTATGTCCTGAGGTGTTAACATCACTTTCTGCATGAAAAGCAATGTAAGATAATCAAATAATCATAATTAAGGAGTGGAAATCTGCCTCATTTACAGACCTTTGCTGGTTTAGTTTTGTCACCCTGTGAGACAAAATTAAAGCTAAGTCATGTCACTTAGTTACTTCGGTTCAAGACGTAACAAAGCCTTTTTTGGGTTCCGGATACATTAAATTAACAAAAAAGAGAAATGAATACATTTTGAACATATAAAGTTAAACTACATTGTCTACTTTATAATTTCAGTTACATTTAGAAAAAAAATAATGAAAATGTATGTATAATATAATCTAATGAAGTCCACAATTGTCATTCAGTGTAATGGTCCAAACCTTAATAGCATTAGTACATCTTTAAATAAATATATAAAATAACAAACAAAATTACTATTTGACATTCTAGGCATATATTTATAAGTGCCACTATTGTTATATTAAAAGCACTTTGCGTTATTGTTTTGTCTTGATATTAAAATCATCAGGGGACCTTTGTCCCAAATATTCAGTTCATTAGAGGTCATTCAGTGTCATGAGATCAATATGCCATTTTGAAATCATTTAAAAAACTGATAGTCACATGACAATCTGTGACATCATCAAAAGGACCCCTGAAGACCTCTGAGGTGATAAAGCGCAGGTAGCGACGACTGTGATGCGGTGCTTGGGGTGGCCAATAGGGTGGCCAGGATTCACCGTGGGTTGGCCATGGCCACCCCTGGTCACCCCACAACTCTGCCCTTGCCAATAGCTCATGCATTACTCCTCGCAAAGAGAAGAGAAAATTATAGGAGGAGAAAGGAAGCAGCCTTGGGTGCAAATCCTGATTATTAGTTGTACCATGTTCACTGTTCATTAAAATACCAACTATTTGGCAATATTTCCCTCTGCTGTCATTTATTCAGGATTGTGGCTATTGTAGCCTAATGATAATACTATTACAACAGTATAGTGCTGATGGTAGCATTTCATAAAGGCTTTTTAACAAAGCGTCATTCAGTGTAATGCATATTTTGATATAAAAATGAAGAAAAATTCTAATAATGGTTTTTGTTTAGTAAAGTATATGCAGGAATGTACCAACAAACAGTATTAATGTATTTTAAGCAGATTTCTATTTGGTGCAAAAACTTGAGGGCGAATGGGTAAAACGTACTGGTTGGAAGAATATAAGCATTGTTTAAAGATTTCACATTGTCATTAATAAGATAATTGGCGTTTCAATGAAGAGCCTAAATATAGTATTTTAATTAGTCATGTAACTCCTTTCAATTTTCTAATGCTATACACTTTTTTTTTTTTTAATTATCTATTTTATCACACTGAATGACATTTTATGGGTCGCTGTTTAGAAACTTAAGTAAAAATGTATGCTGGTTACTATTTTGTTGCACAGAAAATATTAAAGTTAAACAACAGACAACCCAATTTACCCAAAAAAGAAAAAAATTAAGTTGTAGAATACTTTTTTTTTTTCAAGCTTGAAAACCCAGTTTCGTCTTTGACCCGGCTGCTGTTCAACTGGAAGATTTTCAGGGGAAATGTAAAGTAGAATAAAAGGTAATTGCTCAGCAGTAACAGTTCTTCTTTTTTCCAGCACACCATCAAATGTAGGAATGTCTTCTTTTCAAAGTCCTGTTTTGGGAGAAAGTGCCAGCATGTATTACCATTCTCAGTCTCCAGACCGAGAGAGCATCTCTGAAGACAAAGAAATACGGGATCAGAGATTGTATGAGGTGTTACTGGTGAGAACCTTTCCTTCTAAAGTGTTTTTTAATAAAATTGAATGCCATTAGCACTGTAAAAAACCCTGTTTATACCTGCTCACTTCACAGCGCTTGAATATCAGGATTATATCTGGATATGGCCAAGCCATATAAAAACACAGACATAAACTAATTCAAGAGGTGTGATACCAGTCGTCTTGACATCTGAATGGTTGTTGGGTTTTTAGACTTGTAAAGTGTACATTTGTCATACATATGAAATTCTTTCTCTACATTTAACCCATGCACTGAGTTAAGCAGTGGGCTGCCACCAACAGGGGGCACCCTGGAGCAGTGTGTGGATGGTACCTTGCTCAAGGGTACCCTAGTGGCACCACTAGCAGTCTTGGGATTCAAACCCACAACCTTCCAAACACAGGGACAACTCCCTAACCAGCTTGTAATTAATGCTGTACTTTAATAGTGCCATTCACAATTCTCAGCTAAAACGTCATGACTGTTACAGGCATAACACCTTCAGACATTAATTTCTTTATTGCAGGGTCAAGTGAAAAGTCGTCTCCAAGATTCTGTGACCGAGGACGTGACTGTGGACCGAGATGTGTATTATTCTCCCCGCAGACACAGTCTGTTATCTAGACATTCACCAAATAAACCCACAGCGGAGCGGAGCCCGGAGCAGAGAGCTGCTGTTTCAAAGCAGGATCAGGTGTTCAGCGCCACTCTAAAACAGCTTCACCACCTCGGAGTGACCGTGGATTTGGACTCTCACTCAGGAAAGGTCAGCCGTGCCACTGTGGAGAGCGCCAGGTAAATGAAGACCTCTATACACCCAAAGTTCTATTGGCTGGAAGGAATGGAAGTGTGAAGGTTTCTTTTTTGATATTGCTTTTACAGTAAAAGTAGTCGATCTGTCTGGACTTGTCTGGTGTCCACAGTCTGTATCTAGAATACAAGGCAAATGTAGCAAACACGTAATGGAAGGTTATCTACTCCAGTTTGCATTGCGCAACCTCTTTGTAAGTCATCACACCGTTGCCTCACTTCACAGTGAGTGAAGTAATGCCTAATAGATTTCCTTGTGTCCTTTGACGCTGTATGATACACTGTTATCTATTAAAAACCACACATGGCGTGGCTCAAAACAGTAGGACTATCAGGGTTCAACAAAACAATTGCCTGAATGCCTGAAGCTAGTAAAACACTATGCCAGCCGCATTTGACGTTTTAGGGGACAATCAATTCAGCAAACAATGTTCCTCATAGTGCCTTCATTGATTTTCCTATCCAAACTTCCTCTTGCTGCCGGAATAATAAGGGCTACCAGAGCAGGGGAAACCCTCTCTATATTCAAGAACCTCCTGAAGACTCATTTATGGAGAGCACCTCCTCACCTGAAACTCTTTCTATCCTAAATCAGGCTTGTTCTTTGTATTTGAATGAGCTTACATCATCTTATACTACACCCTATTTAAAGATTTAACACTCAGATCTCCCTTCTAGCCCTCACACTGTCCTCAAGCTTGAGTGTTTCCTCAGATTGTAATTCACTTTGGATAAAAGCATCTGCCAAATGAATGTAATTTTATGTAGCAGACACTTCTGTTCAATAAAAATCATTGTTGGGTACGTGTGAACAACAAATGTGTATAAGGGTATTTTTAACTAATAATACAGAAGGCACACACACACCCCTTAATGCTTCTACAAATACACACACACACCAAGAAGAAACATGAGAATAGGACAGTGGATATCACACATGTATAGATAACTTCTGCTTAATAAAATGACTGAAGTGGTGTTTCTCTCTGTGTATGTTTGTAAAGCTAATATATTTATTAAAAATGTATTACATTAATCAAATGGCCATTTGCAGCACACTAAAAGCTGTGTAGTGATCTTTTTGACATCTTGCCTGATCAAGTTGGAGAAAAAGCCAATAAAAGCCAAAAAGTACCAATCAAGAAACTTAAACTTTTCATTTGTCCTGAACCAAGCTGAGCTTTCCATAAATTCTGCTGACATTCTTTCAAAAACTAATCAAATATTTTGTCTTGAATATTAATTTTTTTTTGTTTGTTTTTTGTCCAGCACCCTGGCTTGCATAAACCCTGAAGCCGTAATTCCAAGGCTGGCTCTTTCCGAGCCGGTTGGGACCAGTATCTGGGGTCTGAGTGGCGGTGCGGATCTCAGCCTGGAGGCCAACGCCATCGCTCTGAAGTACCTGAGCGACTCTCAGCTGTCCCGACTCTCTCTCGGAGGACAGACGCCTGCAGCTCGGTCTGACCCCGCTGTCGTGCTGCTCGGAAAGACGCAACTGGAGAAGAGCAGCGTAGGCATGAGCATATTGTCCCCCAGCAACATGTCATTAGCGACATGCATGTACATGAAGAGGTATGGACTGATTGAGGCCGGAAACAGCAGTGAGGAGGATCATGATGATGAAGAGGCTCAGATGCAGAGAATACAGGTAGACTCTGCTCTCGGGTGCTCCCTCAACAATTCAGAAAATGTTGGACAGAGGGAAGATGTACCAGGTTTTATTCTGAAACGAATAACCAACAGGCAGCCTGAACCCGCTCCCCTTCCACACCCATCTGCTAAAAACTCCCAAAGCCAGTTAATACAGGACTTGCGTCCCAAAATGCAGCTTCTAACACGTGGTAAAACAAGCCCAGAGAAGGAGAACAGTGCACAGCTCCTTCCTCAGCGGCGCTCCTCTTTGTCAGACAACCAGAAACCACTACCAGAAACTCAGGGGTCTGTTGGAAATTTTCTGGATCTCAGCCGGTTACGCCAGCTCCCTAAACTCTTTTAACCAGATAGCAGGGATTTTTTTTTTAAATACTTGATCAAATAACTTCTCTTCCTCATTGTTTTTATGTTGTCTGACTTCGTACATGGTTACATATTTCACTGTTTGTCTTGACTTGTCATTAGGTCTGTATCTCATGCTGATAGTACTTGATATGAAGATTTATTCTTTCAACACTAAGTGTATGTGTTTGTCCGTCTGAATCTTGCTGTATGTTATGTCCATGAAATTGACCTACTGTTTGCATCTTCCTTTCTCCTTTTTAAGCGAATTCTTGTTTTCTTTTGGGCCTTTTGGTGGCTCTGTTCACACTGATTGGAGATGGTGTTTGCAATAGCTTTTCGAAAGTGCTCTGCAGGTTTAGTGATGACTTAAGGAAAAAATTTTTTTTTTACATTCCTGTAAAAACCCTGTATGACCTTTTTGTATTTCCTTGTAAATGCATATCTCTACATTACATTATTTTTTCTCAATTTCTTTACAATTAAATCCTTTGGGCAGGCATGTTTTTGGTATGTGTTCATTTGCTCATGTTTAATCATGTTTATCGAGTACAAAATGCGCAAACCTGCTGAAGTGACCCTGGCCTCAGGGTTATGCAGGCAGTCCTCCCTCACCACATCCATAAACTTCCTACCAGGCTGCCTTCTCCACTTACCAGCAGCTCCATCCTCAGCATCCTCCTCCCAACACACTCAGTCTCTCCTCAGAATCCTCCTCCCAACACACTCAGTCTCTCCTCAGCATCCTCCTCCCAACACACTCAGTCTCTCCTCAGCATCCTCCTC
>JBBPCX010000038.1:9051648-9086303 GCA_037974365.1 Hydrocynus forskahlii
CACTCTCTCACTCACTCACTCTCTCACTCACTCACTCTCTCACTCACTCACTCTCTCACTCACTCACTCTCTCACTCTCTCACTCACTCTCTCGCTCACTCTCTCTCTCACTCTCTCACTCTCACTCACTCTCACACTCTCTCTTTCTATCTCATTCTCTCACACACACTCTCTCACACTCTCTTGCTCTCTCTCATTCTCTCTCATTCTCACTCTCTCACTCACATGCTCTCTCTCTCATTCTCTCTCTCTCTCTCTCTGTCTCACATTCTCTCTTTCAGGTGTGGGACTTGGTAGTGCCACCCAGAGTCTCCTCAGCAGGCCCATGCAGAGGAAGCTGGTGACGCTTGTGCACTGCCAGTTGGTGGAGGAGGAGGGGCGTATCCGGGCCATGCGGGCTGCTCGCTCTCTGGGTGAAAGGACCGTCACTGAGCTCATTCTACAGCACCAAAACCCCCAGCAGCTCTCTTCCAACCTGTGGGCCGCCGTCCGAGCTCGAGGCTGCCAGTTTCTTGGCCCTGGTAAAGTTTTGCCACTGTTATGCCAGCCTGATTTTTCCAAGTTCAACATGATTCACCATTTCTCAACCCAGACCTTTTACCCATCATTCATCATCATATACAGCACAACAAGACCGTGTTAGTACTGAGAAACATACCACTCCTCCCTGCTTTAACACACGCTCTCAGTCCATTCTGAGAAGAAAAACGTAGATATGATTAGATTATATAAAGAGCATTTTGTATTTGAGCCTTCTGTTATTTTGTCCATTGTTTTTTTTGTTCTTGCCCAGTCCTGCCCAGGAGATCCTCCCCTCAGAACAGTGGAAAATATTGTTAATAAAGTTGTGGAGGCCACAATATAAATAAATATTAATATTTTCTGTGTTTTATTCTGCAGCTATGCAGGAAGAAGCTCTGAAGCTCGTCCTGTTGGCGCTGGAGGATGGCTCAGCCCTGTCCCGAAAGGTTCTGGTTCTATTTGTGGTTCAGAGGCTGGAGCCCCGCTTCCCTCAGGCCTCGAAAACCAGTATAGGGCACGTAGTGCAGCTGCTGTACAGGGCCTCTTGTTTTAAGGTAAATCTTTCTACTGATTGTTTTTTTGTTTTTCTTTCCAAAATGGGTAACTTACAGGCAAAGGAAAAAATGGCATTAACTTTTAAAGTAAATTAAAGTAATTGTGGACCAGTTCTGTTTGTCTATTTACAAATTACATGCATTTTAAAGGGCATTATCATTTCCCGATTATGTAAAACAGTTTAGAAATGACAAAAATGAACATACAGAGTCTCGATGGTGAAGGGGTGTGTCGAAGTAATACGCTCATGGGTGTGTATTGTGATAATCTGTAATACACAAAATGTGTACATTGTACTGTGTAGTAATATGTAATATCGTTTCTCCTTTTTGCTCCTTTATTTTCTTCTCTTTAGGTGACAAAGCGTGATGAGGACTCGTCTCTGATGCAGCTGAAGGAGGAGTTCCGCACGTACGAGGCTCTGCGGAGGGAGCATGACTCCCAGATTGTCCAGATCGCCATGGAGGGAGGCTTGCGCATTGCCCCTGACCAGTGGTCCTCCTTATTGTACGGGGACCAGTCCCACAAGTCCCACATGCAGTCCATCATAGATAAGGTATGATTTAATTCGTGCAGTGTAAATAATAATAATAATAAAATTCAGTTATGTGAACTTAGCCGTCATGAGTTCAGCCCTTGCTGTTCATTAATGTGAGCAGCAATCACAGTGGAGGAAGTTAGCAGGTCCTGCCTTGTTGAAACTTTGCCATGATTTGACCTGCTAGGGGAAATTTACGGATTTATGTTGGAGGCTTTTTCTTCCTTGTCCACGTAACCTTTTATCTCTCCCTGTCTATCTAACTTATGTGCTTGGCCTTTGTCTTTGCAATATATGCCTGTTTCTAAATTATGACAGGGAAGTTGTTGTGTCCAATGATTAAGTGATCAGTCATATAAATGACACTTATGTTAACCTTTCTCTAGATGGTGCCAGAGGCATTCTGAGGTGCCTATGAGTCAGAGGTTCACTGTTTTAAATGTATGTGGCTGATCCAAGGCTTAAAAATTAAATTACTTGGTTTGTTACAGCAGATGAACTATTAAAATGGGTGGTGCGGGTGGCGGTGACCTAGTGGTTGGGATACTTGCCTCTGGACCAAGAGGTCATGGGTTCAAATCCTACCTTCAGCAAACAGCCACTGGGTTCCTGAGCAAGACACTAAACCCCAAGTTGCTCTAGAGAGACTGCCACCTGTAGTTAGGAAGTCGCTTTAGATAAAAGCGTCTGATAAAAAATGTAAATGTAAACTAAGCAGCAACATGGCGTTGTAATCAGCCTCTTGTGGTGTACGCTTTTTTGAAAATCTTCCCGTTGGGAGAGTCGTTTTTTGTGTAGGATGTTAGTTGTAATCTTTGTAGTGTGTACTGTGGTGTGTACTGTTGGGTAATGCTTTGGTGATCTAATTTGTTTATTAAGTTAATTTAATTTAATTTCATTAGTTGCAGACCCCAGCATCCTTTGCCCAGAGTGTGCAAGAGCTTACCATTGCTCTACAGAGAACAGGAGACCCAGCCAACCTCAACCGGCTCAGACCGCATCTGGAGCTGCTGGCTGACATCGATCCCAGCCCAGGTCTGTATCTGCACAGATTCATTGCTTATTTTCAGCCTGTTGTATTGACTGTACTCTAGCACACTTGACATAAAACAATTTCAGTATCAAATATATGTGTCACAAAGATTTCAGGGTGCTTTAAGTAACGAATGGAATACTGCTTAATGATTATTTTGACGGTATTTGATTCACAAATGAAATGGTTGTTTTCTATTCAGACAGGGCTCTGTGGTGTTCTCCTAACTTGCTTTTATGCTTTTGAAATAAGACTGACTTTTTTTTACGTCTTTTTAATGTGAGAGTTCATCAGAAGTGATGAGTCAGTGACTAACAGTATGCTCGCCTCTGTTTTCTTCCTAGATGCTCCGGCGCCAACATGGGAGCAGCTTGACAAAGGACTAGTGGCAGTAAAGACAGTGGTGCACGGCCTGGTGGACTTCATTCAGAACCACAGCAAGAAGGGAGGAGACCCACAGCAGGTCTGTGTTCACACCCACGCTCTTTCAGCCATGTAGTATGTGTTCATCTCAAAATATACAGTGAAAAACTGAAACTTCCAACCCCCCATCTCATATACTTGCCTCTGAAATAATGCAGTATAAAAAGACTGAGTCTTAGATTATGGTTATTCCTAAACTCTGAAAGGCTGTAGTTTTCTGCGAGCCTGTTTCTGTTCTAAACCCATGTCTCTACTGTCATCAGGCCCCTCAGCATAGCAAGTATAAAACCTACATGTGTCGAGACATGAAGCAGAAAGGAGGTTGTCCCCGAGGAGCCAGCTGCACATTCGCCCATTCCCAGGAAGAGCTGGAGAAGTGAGTTACTCTTCTTTGCTTCGTTCTTGAGTGTGTACAGCTTCAGCCAGCATGGCCTGATTCTGATCTCCTGATCTAATGGTAGGTATCGCAAGATGAACAAGCGACTGCCCACAAGGAAGCCCCTCAGCCAGTCCTTGACGCAGCTTAATGAAATGGATGTTGTTTGCTCCACAAATCTGCTTTCTGACGAGGGCTTGGAAGGATTGACACACAAGCCTGGCATCATCGCCAATGGCATCATACCAATGGGTCCTGGAACAGTGCGTCTGGTCTCCCGCGGCTCAGATTCCGTGTATGACCCGTCACGAAACCTGCCAAAACCGGACACTGGTAGTGTCAGTGCCCCTGGATCGCCTCCTGACTCGTGAGTACATTTTTGTTAATGATCTGTTGAGGTAGAGCTGGGCAGTATGACCAAAAATTTTTATCATGTTATTTTTTAAATCATGCCCGTTTAAACGGGATACAGTGGTGGTGTTTTTTTTTTTTTTGTTTGTTTGTTTTTTTTACCCTTAGAACCCCAGCAGCACTTTGTGCTGGAAGCACAGCTTTCATAACTGGTTGTCGCACAGCAAAACAACTCCTTTCATAGAAGTTCTGCCATTTTTTTGTGAATCACAAGGCTTCAGGCATCTTCCCGAGCCTTGTCTGGAGTTCCTGCGTCCTGTAGAAGTAGTTATAGACATTTTTTTAAATAATGTCAAAATACTGCTAGTGGTGATTTAAAGATGGCATCACACACATGTGCAACTAAACAACAAAAGCGCCAAATTTTTTTTTTTTTAGGTGATATAAACAAAATTCAAGTAATGTAGATCTGGGGGCACTTTTAGGAGAGTTCCTGTGCAGAGAGAGAGGGGGAGAAGGTGGAGGCTGAGAGGGAGAGGAGGAGTGGAGCCATGCACATGGGCTCGTTTATCACAGGTTTTACTCCCACAATCAAATATAACTTGGTGAAAATGAGTCTAAAACCCAGATTGAGCGTCTGCCAGGAGCTGAACCAGGGCGAGTGTGTTAGAATGTTTATACTCTGTATTTATTTCTGTTTAACTTTCTTTGTATGGTTTGCTGTTCTATATTGGAATGGAGTCCATGTGAAGTACTCTGAGCTGCATTCAGATTCATGGTATCTGCTGTATAAATAAAGTGGCTATGACTTGTCTAAAAAATTTTTGCCAGTGTATCCACTCTGTGGGTCTAAATGCTATATATGTCCGTGCCGTGACATGAAGAGCTAAAGGCTAAACACAAGCATGTTTCTTCGTAATCCTGAGATAAAAACATACTTTTGGGATTATTTAGCCGTTAGTTTCAACTATCTTTGTTAACTCAGGATCCCGTTGATGCACAGAATCATACACGTAAGAATCAGATGGTCTTGAACTAAATGGCAGGTATATTAATATTACTGTGGTATAAGAAAAATTCATCTCATAACAATAATAAAAATGGGATGAGCACGTATACCACCCAGCTCTAAGGTAAAGCCAGTTTACCTACTCATACAGGACATTTGAAATGCTAAGGGCTTTTTTGATGTTGTCTTAAAATGACCCCTACTTGCGTTTACTGGTTCGTTTATCTGTTCATTTGTTTATTACCGGGTTTGTTTGCTTTCAGCAGGTCGGACATTATGCCCAAGGTGGTGATGCCTGCGCCCCCTCATGCTAGAACAACAAGGGAGGCCCTAGCCGGTCATAAACACATGTCTGCTGTCTCCAGAATTCCCCAGATGCCTCAGTACCCTCCACACACACCTGAGGGTTATTACTCTGAATCAAGACCACCACCGTCTGCATCTCAATATGAAACCCCTCAATACCCTGCTGGTAATAAAACAGAACATTTGTTGTTTATTCTTTATGTATTTATGTGTTTCATTTGTGTTATATTTTATAGTATAATTTAATGTTTTTATGTATATATTTCTGCAGGGAACTCATATACTTACCCACACATGCCTCGCTACATCCGCAACCCCGGACCCCCAGCAGACCCAGGCTTGTCACCCTACCCCGACACCTATCCTCTTTCCTATGCTCCAGAACGCCAGTACCCCACGCCACCTTCTGACCCTCGATATGGCTACCCCCCACACCATGACAGCCGCCGCCCTGCTTATGGAGGACACCCGCAGCCCTCGTCCTACACACGCGATGAGCTGGGGCACCGGAGCCCAGCGGCCATGGATGTGCCCCCACCACCACAGTCTCAAACCGCAGGAGCCTCCCCGTACCTTCCAGAATTATCACGAGGCAGATACGGTCCTGACCCCTACAGCCACCCTGGCCAGAGCAGGTCTTACAGCAGGGTAAGACCTAAATTCATCCACTAGAGGAGCACATGTTTAATACAGATAGCAGCAAGTGCAGTTGTTTAATGTACGACTGAACCTTCACACAGAGACACAAAGACGAGAACGACGCAAGTCAAAAATTAAAGTTCAATTAAAACTACAGAAATACTCTGTACAAAGTACACTATGCTATGTACACTAAATGCTGGGGTCAGTACTAATTTACTATAAGTTAATTACTACTATGTAAAAAAAAAAGTACATCATGTGTAAAATAAGTAATTTGCAGCCAAATAACTTACTATTTAACTCAAATGGTGATTTGACAGTTAGCAGTTAGCCACTTTCTTTTTACAAGTGAATACATGCTGTTACCACAGTCGGCTTTTTCTTCTGAAACTCAAAATTCTGGAGTATACATTTATCATTGTTTTCATGTTTTTCCTGCTGTAACTCATCTGATAACTATTCTTTATCACTGGAGTGAAGTGTGTGAGAGTAGGGAAAGTACAGAAATGCACTGGTAACATGATACTAGTAACATAAGTGAGACTAAAGATGGCAATACAATTTTTCACAAAATTAAATCCAATAGCAGATGGCACTCTGCTTCCATATTATACTAATTATAGCAATAATACTGTCAACCTATAGTGAACCTATAAATATATTAAAACAGATTCAATGTCCCTAGCTCTTTTCACTGTTAAACAATATCATTTGGTTGTTTCTGTACACAGGGTGCCTATGCCCGGCACCCGCCCACCCTAGATGACCTGGTGCGCCGCAGGAAGGAGATCATGGCTCAGCTGGAGGAGCGTAAAGTCGTCTCTCCTCCTCCATTCGCGTCCTCTCCGAACCTGATGCACTCTTATGATCCCAGTTACACCCAAGAGGTCAGGGGCCAGAAGCACGTAAGCATACAGCAGCAGACACATCATTTCACATGCATAGTGTTACCTGCAACATTAACTACTGTGTGATTTCTCTACTCTTTACTCAGCAGTTCAGCTATACATGATTAATATAAATGTGTTTGTCAGGTGTGTTAGATGTGGCGTAGATCATAACCCTCAGAAACCGACTGACATGTGGGTGCATCATGAGAGCACCACTGCTAAAACAAAAGGACGCTCTTATATAGAGCTTCCATGTGTTTGGATCAACAGTGGAGTCTTCATACATCACAGGAAGCTTTGTTTCATGATCATATGTCGTGTAGAACCAGAGATCTCAAACCTTAAAAAAAAAAACAAAACATGAAATTCATGACTTTTGGGACTTAGCATCAGCTTTTAAAAATGAAAACACAAGAAAACACAAGTGGTGTGAGAAGTCCAATCGTGTGTGTTTGAGGGTGGCGTGTGTGTGTATAAACGGCGCTTTTGTCTGGTTTTGAGCAGCACGAACTGGGAGTTACTGTTAATACATAAACTCTGCCTGGGAGTTACCTGTAATTGGAAATATTTGTGCAGCATAGGTATTTGGGTTTTTTTTCTTTAATTTCCAACATATGTTATTATAAGACTAATGTGTGTGTCACGTGAAAATTTCCGGAAGCTTTAATATGGTGTGGGGCGGGTATGAGACAAGTGTACATTACAAATTGTTTATGGCTTTAAATATTAGAAAAGAAAAAGCAATGCATAAACAGTAGAGAGACCCTCAGGGATCTCAGGGTTAGCTTTGTAGATGTCTGGGAGCATGGCCTGATCAGAGCTGGTATATGGTGAGTAGTTGAAATGACTTTGTACCCTAAAGTGTGTGTTCCTCTGAATTCTCAGCAGTACGTGGATGAGAACTCTGCTGCGTTCGAGAACTTCAGAGAGCCAGATTGCACTGCTCAATACTCTCCATGGTCATGTGACACTTTCGTCCCCTACATTGGCACCAAGGATATGAAATCCAAAGAGGGCATGACTACAGGCTACATGGAAATGGTGAGTTGTTGTTGTTTTTGTTTTTTTATATATTGGTTTTAAATTTCGGATACCCTCAAAATGATTTTGAACAAGCTGAAGGAATGATCTCATATGGACATGGTTGTTCTGTTATATTCACTTTGAGTGGGAGCACAAGGCACAAGGTTATTTTTGTTTGCTCAGTTGAGTTTGTCCTCTTCCAGCATGTTGACAGACCAAAGGCCACAAAAAATTAAAAGGAGCTGTGATATTTATCACCCTTCCATTAGTTTCGGTTGAAGAAAAAAATTATTTGACAAATAAAAAGAACAGCTTAAACTGTAAGCATTATCCACGTGATCTGGTTACTGAGTAATTAATAAAAGAATAAATGAGTGTTAATATTAAGCGTGGATGTTTTTAATCGGGGTTAGTGTAAATGATTGCTCTTATTCTTAGCAGAATGTAGAAAAAGGCCTGAGAGATCCCACACTGGAGCTGCAGCGCAGGGCACCTGAGGTCAAAGACGACGACCCCATAATTCCATTCGGCTCACTGCCTACAGTTTCACGCTTTGGAGCCATCTCCCGCACGTCCAAGTCAGGGTACCAGCCTGCCGGCCTGTTGCCAGGACCCTCAGCCAAACATGCTGCCTCTGCAGGTAACCTGCGTGGCCTTAAAACCGTTAAAGTATTGTTTAGGTACAAACATGACTAACATGGCATGAAAGTTAATGTCTAGAATGAGTGAAAGCTAGTGGGCTATCTGTACTTTGTAGTACTTTGTGATTTTCTCCCATAGTGGCTTGAGTGACTTGTTTTAGTGCTTCAATATGATGTACCTTATTTTTCTTTGTGCAGTTGATTATAGTTATGGAAATCACGGAGGATGGACTGAAGCCCCCTACCCCCAACAAACCGTGACGTCTCAGGGCCACTTCAGTGAGCGGTGAGGTTCCTTTTGCATTACACCACTAGTACGCAAACTTTTTTTTTAAATCTAAGGCACTCTTTGTAGATAGTAAGTGCCATTCTTCTCATAAGAGACAGGGTTCTGTTCTGTGAAATTAAGGTATCTGCAGTTTAAAATGTATTAAGATGAGATACAAGGAAGCCACCCTCCCACCCCTGATTTTAGAACCACTGCAAATAAAAGTGATTGTAAAGAGCTGTGATGTCCTACATTCCGCAATAATGTCACCTAAATATTAGGTTAAAAGTTATACGTTCTTAAATATCATACTTGAATCTTGAAATGTTTCCCTGTTTTATTGCTCTTTATTGCTCAGTGTGTTCAGGCACCTCTGGATGTCACAGCCTTAGGTCTTAGGTTAACATTGGTACTAAATTCTAAACGGGGCTGCAGTAGTCAAGCCTGCTGTAATCTTTTTTTCCCTGTTAGTAAATGTGTGTGATTAATTGATCTTGTCTCTGTCGTTCAGTCTGCCCCCTGCTGCCTCTGACAGGGAACAGCTAAGGATGGAACTTCAGCAGGTCAACCAACAGATTACCCAGCAGACCCGCTCCATGGAGGTAAGAGCAGTTCTATATCTCCTCTATTATGCTGTTATTCAATTATACTTGGGAGGAAAAGAAAAGAGAAACATCATTCTGAAATAATGTTTTGCCGATTCTTTAGGTCATTGAGATTATTGTGAGCATGAATCAATCACGTGAGACTAAGTCATGGATAAGATTTGACATTTACACCCTTTTTAATGCTCTGTATCTTATTGAGAAGAGGATCTTGCCACAGTTGCTGGCTCAAGTTATCTTACTGGCTAGGCAACTTCATAGCAGCTACTGGAGTCTGTTAACTTTTGTGAAAATTACAAAGGCAAAAAGATAAGATCAGCTTTTAGTAGTTCCAAAAGTGGGAAATTGCAAAGTGGACAGAAGAAGAGAAGAAAGTAGAAGCAACATAACCAACAGAATAGACACTTTACAGTATAACAATATACTATGAAACTGTACACTATTGGCCTAATTTATTGACCTTATTCCCTTATCCAGAGCTCCAACAGCGTAGTGGCTCTGCAGAGGGAGCCGGGCTTGGTGGCTTGTCCGCCTGCTCCGGTGGAGTGGTCAACAAGCGGCGTGTCCAGCGAGCAGCTGAGCCTGGAGCTGCACCAGGTGGAGAGAGAGATCGGCATGAGGACACGGGAAATGGCCATGGTGAGCAAACCCACAGGGACAGAACCCTGATTTGTCTCTGTATGAGGTTTTGCAAGGTTGCTGTTTTAACTTTGTCTGCACTAATCAAGCAAATATTATAAACTCCTTTGCTCAGATAAAGAACCAGCAATCCAGACACATCTACCATGAATAAAGTAGAGTGGCCCCTTATAGTCATGCGTGAACACACCACAGCGCACAGTGTGAACAGTGTGAGATTCTTTCTCTGTAGTTCACCAAGTGAAGCAGTGGGCTGCTCGGGGAGCAGTGTGTGGGGACGGTATCTTGCTCAGGGGTACCTCAGTGGTGCCACTAGCAGTTGGGATTCGAACTCACAACCTTCTGATTGCAGGGGCAATGCCCCGCCAGCTGCCCCATAAAGAATGAAGAACTTTCTCAACAGTCAGGAACAGGAATTTCACACCAGTTAATCTGATCAGTGCTCGAAGAGCTATGCCGTTGCTTATCTAATATCTGTGCTGCAGGAGGGCCATGTCGCCCCTGGGATGAAATACAAGCTGGTAGCAGCCAGCGAGAATGGCCAGAGTGAGCACAGTTTGCAACGAGAGGAGCACCAGATAGCCCTCAGGTAAGACAGACTTTGTGGATCCTTCTGGAATTCTTTGATATTGGAGATAAATTGCCTCAGACCTTTTAAAAAGTTTATCAGGTGTTCAGGTAGACCTTGATAACAGTAAATGGTGTGTCAAGATAGGATTGGGACTTGATTCTGAAAGGCAGTGGCTCTGGGTGGAGTCTGCTATCTTTCACTTCACTGGCTTGTGTACTGCTATTTCAAACCAAATTTTTGATCATGATGAATTGTTAGCATTTCTTGTATTCAATCTGATTTGTTTGATATTTTGTCTCTTTTTAGTGAGAACTCAAATGGATCGAGTTCTGTAATGCAGGACTGTGGTTTGGGCAGCAGCAGCATGTCCTCCCTGACCAGCAAGACCTCCTCACTCAGCCTGTCCTCTGATCTGGTGGCCAGCAGCTCAGACTTGTCCAAAAATGGGGTGGTTCACACATGTTCCTAGCCAGTCTTTTTTTGTCTTGCTCTACCTGCTGCATGAGAAAGGTGCGGCCTTTACCACGCCCGTGTCTCAAGCCTCGATAGCACCACTCTCACCCCGTTGTACGAAGATTTTCTGTAGCCATCTTCTCCCGTATTCACTTCAGGCTCACCAAGACCACCGTACACCACCCATTTGTGCTCCCACCATCCAACGTTCTCCTACTCTTACTGGGTGACCTGTTGTTGCCACTGCGGTATTGGGATGTTGAACATTCCACATTTTCCACAAGATAAGGGCTATGTAGGGAAATTTGGATTCAAAAACAACCACTAACGTATAATCAGGCAAACGTGGGTGGTGTACGTGAACAGGACAGACTGACACAGTCAGACCTACAGGTTTTTTATAGAAATGAGCAGTATCTGCCATTTATTCGCTCTTTTTCCTCTTTTTGTTCTGTGAATGAATTTTCTTTTCTTTTTTTTCTATGACAAACTTATTTCTCTCATTGCCTTGGAAACCAGGGCATCTGAGAAGACTTTTATCGATGTAAGTGTTTACTTGGCCTCACTGAAGTCTACCGAGTAATAATAATTTAAATATAAGAAATCCACTATCTTGGCTTTCAAACTCATTATGAACTAATGAGCTCAGGCTGCATTCTGTGTATTTACCATATGGATTGTTAAGCTTGCATAGCTTTTTTTTTTTGTTTCAGGTGATCAGTTTACACCGTTCAGATCTTCTGGCTGTAGCTACTTGAGCTGCTTAGAGAAAACGCATGTGAATCTTCCTCTCCTCATGTGAGGTGGTGCAACTTCATAGCTCAGAGTATGGTGGTGATGTGCTACCTATAAATTATGGGTGTCTTTCTGATGGTGACTCGTAGATTTAATGCACATTGGCTGTTTAAAACAATAACTTGCACCTCAGTACATGTTCAAGCAGACAATTCGTTTGGATGACCTTTCAGTCAGTTTAGTACTGATTATTTCCACCTGGTATCAAATGCCTACGCATGCCTCCAATCACTGGTTAGACAGTTTTGTCTTTTATAGTGGAATTCAGTGCTTCTTTACGGGTTTACAAGCATAGTTTTAAGCTCGCTCTTGTCTTGCCATTGCATTTCATAGCTTTTTTTTTTTTCTCGTCTCACTAACCCCCAGGGTCTCTGATTGTTTAACCTGCCATGCTGGCCTTCCTGGAGAAACATGGCCAAATTTACCTGGATCGTTTTCGTATTTAGTGTAATTTTTGTTGTACCTTGATTATTTTGTACTGCAGAGGCTCAGCCTCCAAAACTTTGCCATTTTTGTTCAGAGGTGGTCAGAAACAGATCCAGTATAAAGCTCACAGAAAAGGCCTCTCGTCTTTTGTAGCCTACTGTTGCTATTTTTTTTTAAAAGTCATACACTAACCTACCATTCAGCTTTATTGTATTTTTTGAACAGTGACATTTACATGCTTCATCCTGAGGATGGAATAAAAAAGAAAAACACAGTCTAAGAGACAAAATGTGTAGGAGACAATCTGTTTTATGATTGCTTATACATTCTGTTTTCACTTCATCAGTGAAATCCTTGATCTACATACAGATCTTCAGGAAAAGAGAAAATTATAATGTTGGTCCAACATTATGGTTAAGGTGCTGCTCTGGTGTGGCCTTTTCACCCTTAAATGGTTTACTTTGTTTTACACACTGGCTCTTTTCGTGCACACATTGTTTTATACAATAGCATGTAGTGTGAGATGACTGTTCTGATCACCTCTGGTCAAACTGAAAAGGGCTGTCATTTTTGTTTTTTAACTTCTGTGAAGTTGCAGAGTGTTTTGATTGGCAGGTTAATGATTTCTCCAGTGAGGCCGCAGTGAGGGGGTTTGGATCTAGTGCACCTTGTGCAGGCAAAATTGAAATCCCGGGGTTTTTCCTCTTCTTAAACATTTAACTCCACTCATATAGGACATCAGTTTACTTGGTGATGCGAGTCAGGAGGTCTAAGTGACTGAGGGGTTGAGAATAACCGGTTCAGGGATTTTCCTCCTAACTACCTAATATGTCTTTCCATAGCCCATTCGTTATACAAGCTCTGACTCTCCAGAACGTATGACTGTGAATTTAAGAACTGCATCTAAACAACAGCAACCAAGATCTACAGATTAAGCAACTAATGGGGCTTTTCTCACCAGAGCATGTTTGTGTAACACTTGCGTACTTCATTGTGAATTATTTGCATTAGTTTTCCGTTTTTTTCCGAATTCATATTTCCTTTTGTTCCTTTTTGGTGTTCCTGATTTTTAGAGAGAAAAATCTGATTTGCATGGTTTTCCCCCCTAACCCCAATTATGTTTGTGGTCTGAAGTTTTCTTGTTTTTTTTTTTTTTAGTTTTTCTCTGGAGCTACTATGATAATGTAGCAGAAAAAGTCATTTGAAAACGTGTAAGCCAAGATCTTTTTGTTTGACATGATCTTTGTAATTTTACACTCGTTGCTCCAACTGAAGAAGCAAACTTCTGACTCCAGACACATTTTGACTGATTGGTGTGCGACCGTCACTGTGTTTTAGAGATCAGACCAACAACTAATCAAGTAATCGTACACTTGGACCAAACGTTTGATTTAAGTTCATATACATGAAATTTGTAACTGAAACATATGCACAATGAGATCCTGCTTGTGTGGGTTTCCTGTTTCAGCCTGCCTGTCAAGGCTTGAGAATGATCTGCGGATACCCCGTTTCTTATTGAAGTTGCAAACTAACCACTAGTTCGAGATATTAATTTTATTGAATTGATGACCCTGTTTTGGTGTAAGGGAAGATTAGGTAAATTCAGATTTTCATTGATGAACCATACAGGAACCAAAAGGAGAAAAGGATTAAGTAAAAGATGACTGGGTGTTTGTCTGTGGTTCTCTGTAGAACAGTTTGATCTGTAGGTATTGATCTGATCTCACCCACAGTGAACTCACTGAAAATTGGTAGAAGACCCCAGTCTACACCCTCCAAAAAGAATCAATGAGTTAAACTTTCCACTCTGGAAAAAATAAGATGATCTGAAAGGGTTCTCTGCAGAAAAGTTTTGGTTTTCCAAAGAAGCGTCCAGTGTTTGGTTCTATAGAGAACAATTTCAGTAAATTAGGAGGCTGCAAGGAACATTTTGAACATATAGGCTCGGTTTTTCCAGGCAAGGATTAATTCTAGTCATGGATTAGACTTTCCCTTCATTGAAAATTTTGTTATTCCAAATCCTGTAGTCCAGGACTAGACTCCATCCCTGTCTGGGAAGCTGTCTTATAAAGAACCTTCACACAATGTAAAGTTTCTAGGAAGAGCTTTTGAATGAGTGAAGGACATTTCCATCTGTTTAAGGTTCTTCATACCTTTAGAATGCTTTTCATTTACTGTCATTGTTCTCTGTGAACTTACATTAGTTCTTCTATCTCGGTGGGTGTCAGACTGCTCCTCAGGGTCCTGTAGAGGGTCCAGATTTTGCTTCAACCTAGGGGGGAAAATGTGAACCGTCTGGGGTCCCTGAGGACCAAATTGAGAAACACTGTTCTGTGGCATCACTCAAAGAACCCTTTCTGACACTTTCTTAATTTTTTTTAAGAGTTCAATACAATGCAAAGTTATAACTGTTGACAGAACCGTTCTGAATGGTTTAGAATGCAGCTGCTACTGTTTCACATGCAATAACGCAGTAGTTAATAGGATGTTTTTCATAATAGATGATCAGGGCACTGAATTCTTAGACAGTGGAGGTCATATAGCATCAGTCACAATCACCCCCGCCATATTAAAGACCTGTTTTTGTGTGCAGTTCGCCTACAGCCATGTGATCACACTTTACTCCCACAGTACTCAAATTTTTCACCTTTCATCTTTGCGCTCACTTCTTTATGCAGTTTTAACGGCCACTGTTTAATGGTCTCTCGAGACATTCTGCTGCATCCTATAACACACCTATTTGGTGTACAATTTTATTTAACTGTTACTACCGCTTGTGTAAGAGCTTTTGACAATTTGAGCAGTCTTGAAGATTGCATCTGATGGGTTCATTGTCGATGTACTTTCAGTGGTAGAGATGCAAGTAGAGATTTGTGTTTCACAGCCACTGACGGTATGGCTTTATTGTGGCAGAATAGCTTCTTAAGAACCTTCTTTACATTTATGTTTTACCAGATCAGCACATTCATTGCCATGTAGAGCAAAAAAAACAAAGCTTTCTTCAGTACTTGAGGGCAAACCACACCCCGTGCCTTGCTCCTTTTATTTGCATCATCAGAGCGTGGGATGAATATGACTGTGTGAATGCCATTAACCGTTTATACTCGCCTGTTTTCTCTGCAACCACAATTCAGGGATTTGTAGACCATTCGTTACAAGTGCACACCAAGTTGCACATCTTTACTCTTCAGCGTTTTCATTGCATGCCTTGCAACAGGGATTTGAACTCCTAACACTGAGTGTAAGCACATACAGCATTGCATTAATCTTCTGACCTGCATTGCTTTTCTGATGAAATCTACGGACTCTATGAAACAATACCCTCTCATACCATAATATTTTCAATCATTTTCAGCAGAGGAAGTGTGAAAAGACATGGTGGATTTCTATATAGACGTCCAGTACCCCTTCTAGGACTAATTAGAAAGTTGTGAGTGAGTGGAGTTACCTATTGTATTTCCCTATACATTTTTATATAGAAAAGTAGCTGTTTTTTTTTTCCACCCGACATGACGGTACGGTTACGAAAACAAACCCAGGTTGGCCACCTTTGTCCATTTGCTGTCACAAGTGTGAAAGTGGATTGGGGCCCATGTGGTGGCCACAAGAGTTCCAAGCAACCCAGGTGCTAACGATGGAGGAACTTTTAACCCTCTGCTTCAAATGAAGATTGTCCAAATGCCACCAATTAATCATCTTCGCAATTTCTAGTGAAGATTTACAGGGGTAAATCCCAAACAGTGGTGTAACTGGGTTTTGTAATTGTACTGTGGGGGGAAAAAAAACTGTTAATCATGTGTATTATTTCCAAGAGATCATGATGGGTGACTGTAAGCAAGCCATCAGTTCTGGGTCTGGTTTCCTCAGAAAGCGCCGTTTTCATAAGACGGGCGATTTTGAGGAGACCACACCCGGGTGAGTTCTTTTGAGTGTTATGTGGTGGATCTATTATTATCTTTATTATTATTATTATTATTATTACTACTTTTGTTTTGGGCTGGTTTGAATTAGTTTCTTTGCATGAAACGCAGTGATAAACTAGTCTTTCACTCAGAAGGGCTGTAGTTATGACCTTTACTGAATTAATGCATTTGTCAGTCGTTTAAAGATTCCCTGTTTTACCTATTGTTGCAAAGCAACATCCACACGCATCCTCCCATCCGCCAGTGGGAGGAAGACCTTAAGTGTAAAATGAAAAAAGGGAACCAAATCGTTAAGCGTTCTTTTTACTCGGAAAGTGTCGATGCATCTTATTTATAATCCGCACCCAGTGAAAAGCCTCAAGTGTTTCTGCTTGGAGTTCATCCTTTTTCCCTGATTAATGTAAATGTTTATCGCATTTATGTCTAGTTTTGATTGTTTGGAGATTTTTTTAGTCCTGTTTCGAACTACTAATGTATAGATTTAAGGAAACGGAATAGAGAAATGAACTGAAGTTGTCCGAAGAGGGCGGCTCGGTGGGAGGACGTCCAGTTGGACGAATGAGTATTGGAGTGTGTGTGTGTTCTTTTCTCTCTATACACAGTTGGGTCAGGAAGGACCCATCACAGACACGTCAGAGCACACGCGCCTTGTTAAACAGACAGTATGCAGTAGTTCTAGCAGTAGAAAGAAGTTTTGCACCCGCACACGCGCGCACACACCGCTGTAGGACTGTTGAAATGATTACATACAAGTCCCGATGGGAGTGTTTTGTTTTTTTGTTTGTTTGTTTTTTTCCTTTTTTGTTCACGCTGAACAAGTTCATTGCTTCCTCTTACCTGTTGATTTTGGGTTGTTTTGGTTTTTTTTTTTGTGACGTGGGTCTGTTCTTGCATTTATTATTATTGTTGTTATTTGAATTGTGAATTCTAACCTTGGGAAATGTAATTGCTTTTGATGATTACTCCCAAGTTAGCACATAAGATTGCTTAAATTAAGGTACACAAACTAACTGCAACATAACAGTATAAGGGTTTTTTTTTATTATATATTATACTCCATTAAGGAATGTTTAGGACTATATTTCTCCAAATGTGGATTTAGCTGTTAAACCTTTTTTTTGTTTGTTTTGTTTTGTTAAAGAATTCACTGTGTGAAATTTTGGATTGCATTTTTGTATAATACAATTGCTTTTTTTTTGTTGTTTTCTTCAAAAGAGGGGGGAGGGGGAGGGTGACTGACTGGAAGGTTGAATTAGATGAACCATGAAAAAAAAAAAGTGAAATTATTTAAAAAGTGTAACTTAATGTGCAACAATGATTCTGTACTGGCAGGGATTGTGATTAAATGATATTGTGAAGCATTTTTTATTTTATTTATTTGCTCTTCTTTTCCTCGACTCTTTGGCCAGTCCAGATTAAGCCCGAGTCCAAGCCTGGACTAAAAAAGTGTTTCTGGAGGTGACTGGCCATTCGCCAATATGAGAACTGATCTTTCCTTTAAAAACCTACTCTAAAGCGGGTTCTTGTGGTTAACAAAAGAGGAACCATCTGTATTTTAGCGAAGCTGCGGTCAGCTCCTCACAGAACAGGATGTTTCAGATGACAAAACCAGTCAGGAAATGACTCTTTATTCACAGTTTAATGAAGAATTGTACACTTTTTTTCTAAATAATCCAATAATTCAGTATCTGAAATGTGAAGTCATTCGGATTGGTTTGATGCGAAATGGTTTGGTATAGAGAAACTAATCACAGGGCCTCTTGTCTACAGAAACTTACAGAAACTGGCCAGTTCACAGTTCTTCACTGTGGTGGTAGATAGAACCAGCAGTGATGCCAAATGGAACCACTGCAACCCTACCAGTAAACTTGCTAGTCTTCTGAATGTTTATATGTAACGTTGACGGTAAAAGAGTTGTTAATCTGGAATAGAAAAATCTTTGGAAATTATTTTGTTTTACAGTATTCGAGTTTAGATAATTACAGGAATAGAATAAGTTGAACAGCATAGTGGATAAACACCATTTCACCAGGTTTAGTTTCAGATGAGCAGCTCCTGCAGATCTAAGAGACCCTCCAGGAATATATACTTCAAACATATCAGAGATACTGTGTGTTTAGGGTCCCAACTATTGAGTGTCTTTACACAAGTAATGCTTGGAAATCAATTCTAAACCGAACTGGGATCAGTGCAAGGACCTGCACTGAATGAATGAAAACATATTTAAGACATTTTAAGGTCAAACCTGTCCAAACTAATGTAGGACAACATCTCAATCATCAGATAATAATAGCTGATGTTTAGCGATGATCTCTGGCCTGATTGAGTTCGTGTTCTTCATTTGAAATCTGACCGCGGCGTCTGTTTTCCAGCTCTGCTTTATGTTCAGTCCTTCATATGTTGATAGTCAGGATGGATCGGTTCAGTAGATCTGACCAAACTGATCAATAGCTCAAAGGTTGTGCTGAGTAAATCTCTGTTGCCGTGCTCGGTGGGGCACTGACCTGGCGGAGCAGTGTCCACTTGATGCTTTTAAAGTGAACAACCCTGCCTTACGTCTTAAAAAAAGGATATAAGGCCACAGCAGGTAAGACCAGATCCCTTTCAGTTTATTTTTTAATCTGTGGAGCGCCGTTTAACAATATCGGTCCAGCAGTAACCCACGATTCATGATCAGTAACAATTGTGTTGACTTTAGATATTTCGTACTGAAGGTCTTTTTACTTTCGAAAGATCTGATCAACTTGGATCTGGACGTATTGTACAATTTGTAATCTAGTCATTAAGATATAAACAAAGAGTGGTTTGATGTGAAGTCTGCTGTTCTGCAGGGGGCCGCAATGTTTATGTTCATTTTATTTACTATCCAAACCCACCAGTGAAGCTACGCCGATATTCGAAGTGTTTCTATGGAATTCTGATGATGGTAAAATAGTGCCAAATCTGAAAACATTTCTTTGTGTGACTATTTTGCCTCACAACACCCTGCATGTATCCCTCCACCCCATTATCTGATCTTTCAGAGCAAATAAACAATTCAGGTGTCTGGTTCTTGTTTTTAACTCAACATTTTGGGGCGTTTTACTTTAAACCACTCAAAATAAGTCTTTTTAATGTATTAATACAGGCAGCAACAATGGATTTTACGCTGAGGTTAATGTCCTTTACTAAGTTGTTTTGTAAGGTATGTTTTTATTATTCTTAAAACAAGTAAATTATAATGATTATTAAAAAATAATCCTGAAATCTGATTGGATGAGCCACACTGGGAGCCCTTGCAAGTTACTCATTGCCACAAACTGCATGTCTGTATTAATGCACCATGGCTGAATCTTCGTGGATCACAAAATAGCTTCAGTCTGAAGAATTCAGGCGTCTAGTTTTGTTCTGGGTCGCTGGATCTTGTTGAATCTTGTCAGTCAGTGGCAGAGCGGGCAGTTTTGATTGGTCGACGTGTGGGTGTGTCGCTGTGTCTCCATACATTATTTTGCATGACTGGAATGATAGATGATTAGATCTGTTAGGGCTGTATGTATGTATATTATTATTATTATTATTATTATTACCAGTATTGAGTCCCAGAACTTTATAAAACATTCAGGACACAACTCTAATAATGTCTTTGACTTCAAATCCAGATGGTGGCACCGCCACATAAATGGCAGGATTCCCTTTATATATATGGCAAGATACCTAATTAAAATAGTGAGGGTTATCCTTGATATGTATATCTGTTGGGATTGTCAAGTAGTAGCCCTAAAACTTAATTTTTTTTTTTCTGATATTCTCAGCAGGTGGGTAGTGATCAGCTGACAGGCTAGCTGTCCAAAACTGCCAGACCTCTTAACAGCTTCTTCCCCAAGCCATCAAGATAAACCTTTATTAGTCCCACAAGTGGCAAATTTGCATTGTCACAGCAGAAAGTGGACAGAAACAAAGCAGCAAAAATGACAAACGATATAGAATAAAGTAGAATAAAAATACAAATGTGCACAATACAATCTAGGAATATAGTCTTTTCCCTCATCATTCCACATATCAGGGGAATGGCCCTCCTTTGTGTAATATTAGTTTTTGTTTTTTCACTTTCACTTTTACATTTGCACTCCCATGCTGCGGGACTTCCTACTTACACTTTAGAGCCCTGCTTCTGATCTATTATTTGTTATTTTTACATTTATTTATTTTGATATTACTACTGCAGGAGCCACTGTAAAACGGAATCTCGTTCTGTTGTACACTTTTGGTGAACAACTCTGAATGACAAAGTCTATGTCTAAGTCAAGTGGCTTGAGGGACCTGTCAACTGCGTCAGCTGGCTGGTCAGAATGATGCTCCCAGTTTTAAACGAGAAAAAAGGAGGGAAAACGGAGAGTCTATGGGGGACCTGTTGAAAATGTCATATAAACCTTTTGCAAAGTGGAAAAACGGGACTCTTTTTTGCAGAGCTTTTTTCATTCTTTGATGGCTTCGGTTTTTTTTTTTTGTTTTTTGGGTTTTTTTTGCTGTGCAGTGGATATATTTTGTTGTGCGAATTATCAGGACGGTTTGGAATTTTTTGTTGCGGAGTTTTTGTAGATTCTTTTTCTTTTCTCTGTTTCGCTGCGTTTGGAAAGACTGGGCTGCGCTGTGAACGCGCACCGAGAGCGCGCACGGTGACTGCACCGTGTGCGCGCTCGTGTGGGACTTTCGGACTGAGACAGTTATTGTGAGTTTGGGGAAAATATATCCGTTAGAAAACTACTACCCGTTTGTTGATTGGTGTTTTCTCTCTGGTCATTTTATAGAAATCTATCACTATTTACCATTCAATCGGTTCTCGTTTTTTAATAGTAATTATTCATAGCGGATTGTTACAAGATAGCCCGTCCAAGAGGTACATTTTGGATTCAGCCACTGTCACACTTTATTTTCGGACATCTAGTCATCTAGTGCATCGTTTCATCATTGATAATGAAAAGTAATATTCTGTTGATTCTTTACTTGTCACATGCATAGTTATACAACTTCAACTAGCAACTTCTTTTAATGACCATGCAAGCATTATAAAAATAAGTACAATTTAAAATGTAACGCAAATGAAAATTAAAAAATAAGTACAAGTAAAGTAAAAATAAGTTAAGAAGGTATAAAAGTACATTTAAAAACACAAGTCTGAAAATTCCTAAAACACACAAATCACAAATCTAAAATAAAAAGTAGCGTGACTACATTTTAGTGACTATTATGGGATTAGGGAGTCATTGGAGACTACATTTTTCCGCCAAGTAGTTCCTTAACAGTTGACTACAGTTGCCGAGCAACCTGCCGCATAAAAACGGATATAAACTGTGATGTCGTATTTGTGCGTCACTTGGTCCTTTGTGTGCCTAAAGCTGAGCAGAAAAGTCCTCTACTGGCATTTCAGAAGATTGTAGTATATATTAGTAGTATATGTCTCAGGTTTCAGGCTCATAACAATCTATTAAAGAAATTGGTGTTAAATGTACATTCCTCCTAGATCACAATGAAGCTGCTGGCCCGTGTAGGAGCTCTGTGGATCCTCTCCATCTGCTCGGTTCGTGCCACCACTGACATCTGCAGCACTAAACCCAAAGACCTGCCCCTGCAGCCGGTCTGCGTGTACCGCAACCCAAACGTACACGACGATGTAGAAGCCGCCACTGAGAAACCCCCCGAGAAGATCCCTGAGGCCACCAACCCGCGAGTCTGGGAGCTGTCCAAAGCCAACGGCCGCTTCGCCCTGTCCCTCTTAAAGGAGCTCTCTAAGGGAAGACCCGAGGACGCCAATATTTTCATGTCCCCTCTCAGCATCTCCACAGCATTCGCCATGACTAAGCTGGGGGCCTGCAACACCACACTGGAGCAGATCATGAAAGTAAGCTTAGGGTGACTGGAACACCCCTTTATACACATTTCAGTGTAATTGTTAAATGCTGAGGTAAAGAAAGTCACTCAGAGAGGGTTTGTTGTGAAATGGTTCATTGCAGCCAGTTCAGAGCTTTACGATGGAAGTGAATGGAACCAGGTGTCGTGATGTTTACAACACAATTATAGCCATTTTATTTGTATAGTGTAAGACTGTTGTGTGGTTTAACATTTCAAAGGCATAATGAATTATTTATATGTATTATTTTTAATTTTCTCCAAACATTGTTTGTGATTTTGAAGTGCGGTCAGTAGTGTATAAAGCAATAGTGACATGCACATTTTACACAGACACACTCCCATAAATTACAAAAGCAATAACCAGAAAAAAATTATGCATTTTTGATATCAGGCAAACTATTAGCAGCCATTATATACAGTAACGTAATGTGAGGTAGCTTTCAAAAGCATTCAAACATCTGGGGAGCAATTTTCTGAACAACCAATGTTTAAGTGCATAGATAAAATTCCTATAAAATAATATATAAACAAACTTGTTAGACCCGAGCAATGGTTTAGAGTGTGCAATGGTTTAAAGCTTTGGGAACCATCTGAAATTGGGGGTCACAAGCTTCTGTGACCTCCAAGAGAGCTCCCTCAGTCCCATCGCTCCAGACTTCAGACAGCTGGAGACACTGACTGTGTCTTGGCTAATCGGCTATATTTGTGTCACAGAGAAAACTGAATAAACTCAAAAGCTCTGAGCTTGAATGGACTTTGTTTATATATTAAGATATAATAAAAAGAGTGTTTTGATATGAAGCCTGCTGTTCTGCAGGAGGTCACAATGTTTATAATGCAGTATTTTCCTTTTATTTACTATCCAAATCCACCAGTGAAGCCTCACAGATCGTCTGAGTGTTTACATAGAGAACTGATGATGGTAAAATAGTGCCAAATCTGAAAATATTTCTTTGGGGACTAATTTTCTTCACAACACCCTGCATGTATCCCTCCACCACCTTATCTGAACTTCCAGAGCAACTAAATAATTCAGATGTCTGGTTCTTTTTTTTTTGACTAAGGTTTTTTAGGGCATTTTACATCAAACCATGTTTACTGATTTTTTTATTATTATCCTTAAAACAAACCTATTATGATTACATATTTATACATAGTTAAACTAAATATACTCAGTTTCTCTGGATGTTTCATGTCTCGAAGAACATCCAGGGAAACTCAATTTATTGAGTTTTTTTTCCAATTATATATTTCATAAAAACTGAATAAATCAGTTTCTGTAGATGTTCCTCAAGACATGTAGCTCACCTTCAGCCCCTCTTTCTCTCCTGTAGGTGTTTGAATTTGACACAATAAAGGAGAAGACCTCAGACCAGGTTCACTACTTCTTCGCCAAGCTGAACTGCCGCCTCTACCGTAAAAAGCACAACACTGTAGAGCTGGTCTCGGCCAACCGCCTGTTCGGAGAGAAGTCCCTGACTTTCAACGAGACCTTCCAGAACATCAGCGAGATGGTCTATGGGGCCAAGTTAATGCCGCTCAATTTTAAGGTCACTTACTTTAATCCTTTCAGCTCATCGCTCAGGTCTTCGCTCAGGTCTTCACTCGGCACCTGCGATTCTCCCCGCACTTAACAGTCTCGCTCCCTTCCTGCAGGAGAAACCCGAACAGTCCAGGGTGAAGATCAACGAGTGGATCTCCGAGAAGACAAAAGGCAAAATTAACAACACCCTGCCCGAGGGTTCCATAGACTCCACTGCTATTCTGGTCTTGGTCAACACCATTTACTTTAAGGTAGGAATGCCTGGAAGGAAAACGGGTTACACACTGCAACAATCTTAAATCTACACAATATAATGTTTCTCATTTTAAAAGTACCTTGCATGAGTTTTGTTATCTGGATAACTATAGTATTAAACTGCCAGATACATTAATTTCACAAATGTGTTCTCTCAACCAGCTCACAAAACCTCAAGTACTTTTTATCAAACAAAATAAATATTGATTTTATGCTTTCTTAATGTTACAGGAGAAGTTCGGTGTGAAATGGACCTGGGGTGTATTGAAACATGATAACGAGTATGAACTTTTGTCGAGTAGCCTACCTTCATTAGCCCCCCACATTCCAAAACACAGGGTTTTAGCCAATGCTAACCTCAAGGCTCTACTAGGCTGATAACGGTAGGGCATGGAGCATCACGTAGCCAGTGCCGATAAAATCTCTCTTTTTACTTCAGGGAAATTTCCGGTCGCCACCATCTTGAAATTAAGGCATAACGAGCATGAACAAACATGGAAGGATAGGGCAACTCGGTGTCCTCATATTCTGCAATCCTTGCACGATTTGTCAACTCCTGTTGCACCAAGTCCAGTCTACAACTAATGGGAATATTCATGTGACTAATCAGCTGTAGTTTCGTTCGTGCTTGTCAGTCGACGTATCGTGCCTTAATTTCAAGATGGTGGCGACCGGAAAATTCCCTGAAGGTACTGTCTGTAAAAACTGTCTTTTTAATAAACTACCTGTGCACTTTCAAAGTTCTCAACGTTTTAAATGTCAGGGCCCTCAGAATTCTAGAAATGAAGTGTGGAGCTACTTTGCGCCTTGTTAATGGTGTAAAAATAGTGATTTATCTGCACTGGCTATGTGACGCCCCATGCCCTACCATAATCAGCCTAGTAGAGCCTTGAGGTTAGCATTGGCTAAAAGCGCTGTGTTTTGGAATGCGGGGGGTGAATGAGGGTGGGCTACTCGACAAAAGTTCATACTCGTTATCATGTTTCAATACACCCCAGGTCCATTTCACACCGAACATCTCCATTAACTTGTGTATTTACAAGCAGAAAGTCCCTCACTACTCAGAAAAATGACTTTGAGCAGTCTGGGCAGTGGCCTAAGACATACATACATAATGTGTGTGTGTGTGTGTGTGTGTGTGTGTGTGTATGTGGGCAAAAGTATGTGGACATATGAGCTTGCTGTGCCTTACAAATCTGTGAGTATGAATAGTTCACTCCCCTTTGGGACCATAACAACCTCAACTCTTCTTGGAAGGCTTTCCACAAGATATTACAGTGTGTTTGTGGGAATTTGTGCCCATTCAGTCAAAAGAGCATTTGTGAAGTTAAACGCTGAGGTTGGATGAGAAGACCTGGTTCACAATCAGCATTCTATTGAATAAAAATAATTAAAAGTGTCCTGTTGAGTGGAGGTCAGGGCTCTTTGCAGGCCATTGGAGTTCCCTCACTCATCCAGCCATGTCTTTATGGAGCCTGCTTTGTGCATTGGGGTACAGTTATACTGGAATAGAAATGGTTCTTCCACAAAGTTGGAAGAATATAATTGTCTAAAATATCTTTATATACTGTTGCTTTAACATTACTAAGGGGCCCAAACCCTGAAAACAGTCCCAGACCATTAGTGCTCCTCCGTTTACACTGTGGGTGCTATGCATTCCAGTCGGATCCGTGTCCCAAACCCAGGTTACACCATCAGACTGGAAGATACATGGTACACACTTCAGCACTTAATAGAGTGAGTTTGTGTGGTCAGCCAAGTCATGGCTGTGGTGTTGTTGCATCTAAACATTTCCATTTCACAATCATTAGACAGTCGACCGGGCCAGATCTAATCAGGCAGAAATTTCACAAACTGACTTGTGGTAGAGGTGGCATCCTGTGACAGTGCTGCGTTTAAAGTCTTTGAGTTTTGCAGTATGATCCTCTACTGTCAGTATTTGGCTTGATTTTATACACCTTTTGAACTGAGTAATCAGGAGGGGTGTCCATATACATTTGGCCACATAGTGCTTAGAGATAGTCTGTTGAATTATAACTAAGTCCACATTCTCCACAGAAAACACATTTATGCATGTTTTCGGTTTTGGATGAAAAAAAGCATAAAATGTGGCCTTTGCAAAAATTATGGCACATTTTATGTTGGATGTGTGCTTATTTATAATTAATCATTAAAACTCATTTGATATGGTTTGCATTACAGGGCCAGTGGAAAAATAAGTTTGACAAAGAGGATGTCATTTCATCACAATTCCACGTCAGTAAAACGCACTCATGCCCCGTGCACATGATGTACAAGGAGACCAAATTCCGGTACAGAAAGTTCCCAGAGGACAACATGAAGATGCTCGAGCTGCCCTACAACGGAGGCGGGATTTCGATGGTGCTGGTGTTGCCGAATAAAGACACTAAGCTGTCTGAGGTACGATTTTCTGCTTCACTTGGTTAAATGCAGAGAAAGAATTTCACTCTGTTCACACTGTGTGCTATGATGTGTTTATGTGCGACTATAAAGAACTACTTTATCCTGCATTTTTTTTGTCTGAGCTCAATGTATGATGTTTATTTGGGATTGTGCAGCAAAAACAGTCAAAAATAATTAAAAATAAGGCCTAAACCCTCCAGAAAGTACTCGAGCTGTGCCTTTAACACTGATGTACTGAGTAGTGTAATCTCAAATGATTGAGAGGTTGTGACATTTAATTCCCAGTGATGCCACAGCCATGACTGGGGGTCCAAGAGAGCATAATTGGCCTCGCACTTTCTAAGTAGGTGGGATGGCCTGCTTTTCTCCCTCCATCTACTAAGTGCTGTAAATGTAAATATGTAATGTAAAATATTGATTAAAAATACACTGACTAGAAATATACCCTGTTCATTTCCAGGTGGAAGTGAATAACTGTTTCACACTTAATAGCTCCTTAAATATCTAACACCCGTCTGATGAGCCACATTATAATCACATTAGTGGGGAATAAAGTAAAGAAAAACAGTGATATATGTTACTATTACCTGTAATAGCAGATTTAGTATAGAGTGCAACTCCAAACCACTATTGGTGTTACCAAACAGCAATATTACAGTATAGTAGTATACTATATTTACTACAGACTTAATATTTCTAGAGTTTTATTTTGACTTTGTATTTTATATTTATGTTTCTGTGTCTGTGCAGTCCTAACCTAAGCAATATTAAAGATGAAGTTTTCTGATTCTGATAAGTTTAGTTTTCATGTCTGGCCTGAGAGTGAGCTGTTAGTGCTGAATCAGTGTTTTCAAACTACATTAAACTTTTTTTTTTTGGAAGGAAACCTTGGTTTTCCATGATTTGGGTTCATTAAGACCTGAAGCTTTGCATTTTTCATCCCTTCTCTAATATTCCTGACTGAACAAAATGAACAAGTTGCATTACACTAAGCTCATGAGCTGAGCTTTGAACTGAAGCGAATATAATTAACAAATAATGGAAGCTCATGAACAGCATTTTCCATTTTTATTCATCATTCAGCATCGTTGAGTGTCAGAGACCCCACTGTGTTTTCATTAAGACTTGTGTCTGGACTAATAAGCTGAGTCATGGTTAATTAGAGCAGTGACGATGCAGAAACGTGCAGGTCAGGACATCCCATCAGTAGGGACTGAGAACTGATGTTCTATGAGGTGTTTTCTCCATTGATCAACTGTGACTGTTCTGAAGGTGGAGGCATCTCTCACCCTGAAGAAACTCACCGACTGGCTGAACTCTATGACCGAGACCACCGTGGCTGTGCAGATCCCACGCTTCCGCATCGAGGACAATTTCAGTCTGAAGGAGAAGCTGCAGGCCATGGGCCTCGAGCACCTCTTCAGTGCGGAGCACGCCCACCTCCCAGGTACGCTTCCATCCTCCCTTCTGCTGCCAGAGGCTGACGAGCCCCAGTCATGATCAGTGACATCATCAGCAATGTCCTTCTCTCTGCTATTTTCAGGCATGGTGGCAGACAGCGGCAACTCTCTCTACATCTCTGACGCCTACCACAAGGCCTTCCTCGAAGTAAGTTCCTCTATTTTTATAAATAAATAAATAATGTATGTGTAAAGTTTTAATAGTGTAGTTTTTATATTATATAACTTTTATAGGTTACACTGCTTCTACTTTTTTTTGTTCAATCCACGTTGTTGCTGTAACAATGTAAATTTCCCACCTGTGGGACTAAAAGATTAGATCTGTCATAGGTAGGCTTAACATTATAATAAAATGTGCTGGAGCAGAGTAAAAGTAGTCACTCAGTATTTGTGTGAGACTAATGACTAAGTCTGTCTCTGTAACTAATGACTGTGAGACTGTCCCTGTAACTAATGACTGTGAGACTGTCCCTGTGACTAATGAGCTGGTCTCATGTTTCAGGTGAACGAGGAGGGCAGCGAGGCGGCGGCAGCCACTGCTGTGGTGGCTCTGGGGCGTTCCCTCGGCATACACCGTGAGAACTTCATTGCCAATCGACCCTTCCTGCTCTTCATCCGGGAATCCAGCATCAACACCATCATCTTCCTTGGCCGCGTCTCCAACCCCTGCTGAAGTGATCGGCCCCTCACGCTCAGGACCGGCGTGGAGGACCACCTGACCATGTTCTGTCATTCTCCTCCACTAGACGTCGTCTTTTTCCCCTCCTCCAGTATAAATAAACAAGAAAAGTCACACACCTCGTCTAATTACTGCACATTAATGCAGGAGCCTGCAGCTCCCAGAGCTCCTGCTCCCACCATTCAGACAATGAATACACCCACTTACACACAGTAGGATTAAAACAGGTTTATTTTCCATATTAGAAATTTGGGTTTAGCAGTATCACACAATATGGGCTTTTTTTTTAATAATTAGACATTTATAGAACATTGTAACAAATCCTTCACAGTTGACACTTAAAGTGCTTTATTTCCTTTTAGGAGAATGGACTTAAAACCTGTCTGAGAGGAGGAAAACAATAAAGAAACAGTGGTTGTGAAAAGAACCATTCACATTATCAATCGCTAATAATCACACGTATCTCTGTACCATTTCAGAAGGGAAAAGAAGTCAAACTTTTTACTGATTCACAATAATTCTTTTACATTATATTACTTTCAGAGATTTAACAATTAAGATTCTGGTTAATGTTTAACAATTTAAACATATGGGTAGTTGGTTATTAATATGCTAGTAATTAAAGTTTGGGATTTGAACTTATCATCAAATATTGGTTACAAAAAACACGAATCATGTTTACGTTAAATCAAATATACTTAACATCTGCTAAAAAGTAAAGTGATTGACGTCTCATAAGACACACATGGAAATAACTAGCCTATATTGCTTTTGGGACATAAACAATATAGCAAGACGACAAGATAAAGGTCATCATTTTGGCATAAAAATCGGTGCAAATTTAGATGACTGGAAACATTCGAATAAACAGATTCATGTTTAGCCATCACAAATGACAAAGACATGCAAATTAACAAGTAACATTTCTACTGAGTCACTTTTTTCTCATTTTTCTTATTCAAAGACTTTTCTGAGGCAAAATATAATGAAAAACTTTTTTTTTTTTGGATGCAGTCACGCAATTGCGAATTCGAATCAACGTTAACGCGGTTACAATATGAAAAGGTTTGCATTAGACTTTCTGGTATGTTCCCTGTACAAGATATTCTGCTCCAGAGGGACTTTGACGAGACAAGACTGAACGAATCTGAAGATGTGGCTCAGTTCTGTCATTCAGTGTTCCCCCAAAAAATATGAACTACTAAAAGACATGCAAGTGAAAAACCCTCCACGAGCGTACTGTGACGATAAAGACCGACAAACTGAGGTAAGTGTGGTAAGTTGTGAGTGAGGAGTAATAAAACATTTCGCCGCACGTTCCCGAAAGCATCATTGACTTCTTTAATGCATCTTCAAAGGACACTTCGATTTGTCACACCTTTAAACGCTTTCCCGTCCACTGATTTTTCCAAATTTCTGCAGAAATGCGTGATTAAGAGGTAGTCTTTTAGGCTGATCTGATGATGCCCCGTTCTAAAGAGCTAAAACAGTGGCGGTGAATGGAACCAGACATCTGAAGGCTTTTAATGACCCTAAAAGCTCCCTTACAGAAACTTACAACATGAAATGGTTATGAATGCATTACCTGATGCCTGAGACACCGCTTCGGGATGGTTTTGGCCTAAAGTATTTTTAAAACTCGTTTATGGTGGAAGGATACATGCAGGGTGCTGTGAGGCAAAATAGTCCCCAAAGAAAATGTATTGTTCCAGGTTTCACACTATTTTACAATCATCACGTTTAAAAACCTAGAAGACACAAATAGGTTCACTGGTGGGTTTGGACAGTATTTAAAATGGCTATACTTGTTTTATAGCCATGACACCTGGTTCCATTCACCACCACTGTAAAGAAATGCACTATTTCGCATCAAACCACCCTGAATGACCGTTTACAGACTGAAAAATGCAGAAATTTAGCAAAATTGGTGGAATTCCCCATTAAGTTCTAGTTAGAACTTTAATCATTTGGCAATTTCTTTTCTCAAACTATTTCAAAATCCGAGACTACAGTGTCAGTCTAGCTCCACAGCGTTTTTACACATCGAGGCCTGTTGGAACGTGAGGTGAAATAACACTTTCAAGGTAATTTCACACAGTCTGTTTTGTAACGTCGGACTGTAGAAACTACAGGGTTGTGTAACACTGTGGTACGCTAATACAGAACGCTTGTTCAGTCAATGCCGTTTATCCGCAGTAGCTGTATTGATTATTAGAAACTTTAAATAGTACTATTATTTACATCATAACACATTTCTTCTATGTTATTAAAGCGCTGAAAGCGAACCAAAAAAACAAACCAAAAAAAAAAAAAAGGCAAATAGAAAGAGAAACAGAAAATGGCCAGGAAGGGCCACAAGCTCCTCAAAAGCCATGCAAGATTGGCACCAGATGGTCAAGCGAACGTCACTTTGAACGCTTTGCCACCAACAACCAGTACGGGATGCACGATGATTGTGGACGACGATAAAACATTTAACTGATGTTTCAAACCGATATTTGATGGCATATTTATTGCACTCTGAAGGGTAGATGCTAAAATATTAGAATTTATTCACTTTACTGCATTCGTAACCCAACAGAGAAACACAACATTTCTGCAGTGTTAATCCAGGCAGTCCCGGTTTTATTTATCGGCACAAAAATGCATCGAATCACGTTGTGCATCCCTGCTTTTGAGGACCTGGGCCGAGATTCTGTGGACGTCCCAGCAAACAGGACAGACATGCACAAAGCGTGAAGGTACTGGATGTGATCGTTAGCCCTAAACTCCACATCATCCGCCTTTTTCGTTTTCTTTCCTGTGAAAAACTTGGAATGATTGATTGACATAGATCCCTTGCATTCGCACGGTACGGGACATCGAAATAAAAGCAAACAATACACACACACACACACACACACTTTTGATATAGAGATATGTCCACCACCATCACCTCACCATTAGCCAATATAAAACAGGTCTATGCCCTTCACCTAAAAAAACCCCAAAATCTTATATCATCCTATATTGTGGCATTTGGCTGATGATTATGGTGGGAATAAAAGTCTTAATCTATCTTGGCTGTGTTCTCATGAGGTCGCACTGGAGTTAAAAATAAACCCGCAACATCAGCATGCTTTTACGTTGCCCTGGCTTCAGGAGAATACACTGACGCTGCGATGACACAGTTTACGTTTTTTTTTTTTGTTTCATTGCTACTGCTTCTGAGGCATAGGTATTTACACTGAGTTGAGGAGATGTTCGTGTTTTTTTCTCTTTTTTTTTTTTGCTGCACTTGTGAAGTGAACCTCGGTTCACGTCGAACGGCTTCGTATGGAGATAAAGGTAAACATCCAGAGTGAACACAAAGTTCCTGATATTTGTAAAAAAAAAGTGTTGACCTGCGTTCAAGCAAGCCGAGAGAGAAAGAGAGAGAGAGAGAGAGAGAGAGAGAGAGAGAGAGAGAGAGAGAGAGAGAAAGGTAAAAGTCTGAAAAGTCCTGACCTGTATTCAGAAGAGGTGCGTTCCATTGAAAATATCAGTAGCTGTTTCTTTTCTCGTTCCTCAGGGAAACAAATGGTCACAACCGAAGTGTGATTCACAGCCTAAAAAAAAACCAAAAAAAAAAAAAACCCAACAAACAAAACCAAAAACAAACCAAAACAAAACCTACCCTCCATACCAGCCTCACTTTAACAAAGCTTTTTGACTTTTCCATCACCTTAGACACTGCATTGTATCATTTTTACACATACAAAGTCATCTATATATGCATAAGTGATATATAGTAGATATTTTAAAGAAGAAAAAACTACCCCCCCCCCCACGCCTAAATCACCACCATCCGCTCTTTAGAAGTGCCGGATGTAATCTCTTTTTTTTAAATTCCTCATCTTCCACCTAGTGTCAGAGGTATAGCATCTATGATACATTTCCTTTGGTTCCCGAGAGCTCCTGTCATTAAATCCGTTAAATCATAGCACCAGCTGGAAACATCTGTCTGGGGCTCCAGTGAGGGGGAAAAACCCACCGGAGCCCACGTTTAAAGTGCTCTCCTCTCTGAAAATGGGAAATCCTAAAACTCAAGTCATTCCGTGGCATTTCCAAAAAAAATCCCATCACGCAGACGACACAAATACACGCCTCTGTGTGCGTGTGTCCTGCTTTTGGTTGGGCTTCATTCTCGACTCCTTTTCTTCGCCCGAAAAGAAAAGTGTAAAGGCTAAAAACCCACAAAGACCGACCCGCTCCTGCCGACGGCGACGCCACGACAGGTCAGAGAGACGTACACTTCTCTTAAGAGTTTGCTTATTAAAAAAAAAAAAAGAAATAAACATACGGAGGAAAAAAAAAAAACACGTGAGATTCAGCTGAGTGCATCCACCAATCTGTGTGGAACAGATCTGTATTGCGTAGTGATGAGTGAGAGGTAACTGAGTGGTACTGTAGCTTATCTGAGGTTGAAGACTTTCCTGTTTTCTAAATTACTGTATAAACATTCAGCAGCTGGTTTTGGAGTATGGAAATGTAAAGAGAGAGAAAAAAAGGCCATAATGGGGAAGATTAAATACAAATAAATAAAAAAAACCCTTGCTATCTTTTTGTTTTCCCACATGCCAAATATCAGTCTAACCGCCAAGATAATGTTAATATCGCTTAATGCAGCGACTAATTAAACTTAACCTGAACAGTTTGACACTAACAACTTCGCTTTCAGGCCTATCTGCTAATCGCAAACATAAGAATTTATGACGAGCCGAGTTGGCACTTTTCAAATAAACAAATTAGGAATCCGACGCTGGGTCAGACCTGAGGGGGCCCTAACACAAGCAGAACCCGTTTTTTTTTTTTTAAGCCTAGCTATAGCTGGGGAGCAGCAGCCTCGAACCCCTGGCTAATTTATTAAGATTGTCTCAAGGCAAAGTGACAGAGGACTGGAATGTCCTCCTTTTTTTCTATAATCACCATCTGGCACAGAGAAGTTTGGCAATTTTAACACAATTTGACCAAATCATAACAACATCTTTTTTTTGTCCTGAATTCTGAAGCTTCACTGTTGTACAAAAATATAAAAAACTGTAACATACATAAAAAGACAGGAAAGCAAATAAAAAAGAAGAAGAAAAAAAAAAAAAAGAAATCACTGCATCCAGTGGTGTGTGAGGTTGTTGGAGTGTGGCTTGTCTTCAATTTGTTGACTTTTTAACGGTTCAGTTTGTACGGTGAAGGTAGATGCGGTTTAAAGCGCAGATATTTTATAAATACCTAAAGAACACTAGTCTTCTGGCAAACTGTTCCTTGCATTTGTTTCCTATAGTTGAAAAAAGAACAAAAAAAAAAGTTAAAAGGCCCGCTGTTCATGTAAGTAACCCATCTCCACCCTCCCCACCCCAGGACCCCGTGTTGTTGTTTTCTTTTGTTTTGTTTACATCCATTTCTTATTCACTGACAGCAGCTTTCCAAGCAGCCAGAGAGCCGTTCAAGCCCCCTGCAGTGCCCAGCGTGAACGGTGGGGGGCACCCCCGAAATAGCTCGTCATTCTGTTTTAATCTTCATCCCTGCTGTCCTTCGCCCCCCTCCCGTCCCGAACCCCACCGAGTGCCTTCAGTCGGGCCCAGTGGTGGAAACAGACGGCTGCACCCCTTCTCCGAAGGACGAAGCTCCGCCCCCTCTGCCTCCCGCCCCGTTGGCCTCGGCGTCCTCCTGGCTGGGCGACTCGTCCTCGTTCTGGCCGCCGCGGGACGTGACGGTGGTGGTCTCGGGCGAGGCGCTGTGGGACACCTCCTGCGGGGCGCAGCCTGGGTGGTTCTTGCGGAAGTGCTGGTTGAGGATGGCCTGGAAGGGGAAGCTCTTTCCGCAGACGTGGCAGTGGAAGGGCTTGTTGCCGGTGTGCTTGCGGATGTGGTACTCCAGCTGGTCCTTGCGCGTGTACTTCTTCCCACACATGCGGCACACGAAGGGCGTGATGCCCATGTGCAGGCGCATGTGGCGGTCCAGGCTACCCTTCTGGTTGAAGGACTTGCAGCAGTAGATGCAGGTGAGGCGTGGATTATAACGGAACCAGCGGTCCCCCACCTGCTCCCGCAGGTACTCCTCATAACCGCCCATGTCGAACACTGCAGGCTCCTCGCCCTGCGCAGGAGAAAAAGAGAAATAGAGGAGAAAATAGAGAAATGAGAATAACCAAAGGGCTGATGCTCTTATCTAGAGCGACTTACTATCAATAGTCACAGGGACAGTCTCACAGTCACTGGTTACAGGGACAGTCTCACGGTCACTGGTTACAGGGACAGTCTTACAGTCATTGGTTACAGGGACAGTCTTACAGATATTAGTTACAGGGACAGTCTTACAGATATTAGTTACAGGGACAGTCTTACGGGCATTAGTTACAGGGACAGTCTTACAGTCATTAGTTACAGGGACAGTCTTAC
>JBBPCX010000038.1:9089436-9100276 GCA_037974365.1 Hydrocynus forskahlii
TTTTATTCAGTATGCTTGAGCATAAGTATAGCAAGTATATGGACCATGTTCTTGTACTAGAAAGTATACTCATTTAATACTTCTTCGGACTAAATTGGAACATTTTTAAATTTATAAAAGTATACTTTAAGTATACTTTATATACTTTCTTTATACTTATCAGTATACTTCACTATACTATTCTAAAGTATATAAAATATAATACATAAAAAGTAAACTTCAAGAACTGCCTCAATTTTAGTATAAAATAAGTATACTCGTAGAACACTTGAATAAACTAATTTTTGCTAAGGGTATAATAAGGCTAAATACAAAAAGTATTAACAGAAGGCTATTCCAAGGCAAAAATCAACCGTTCATTCTGGTTTGAATAAAGCTTTATGAACACAAAGCGCTCCGGATTCGCTTTCGCCCTCTAGGTTTGCCGTAGTTGGATGACGTGGTACAGCCCCAGAGCAGAAACAGAACCGAGTCCCCTTTAAAGGAACTCACAGTGTGAACATAAAAAGAACCGAGTCTCCTTCAAATGAACTCACACTGTGAACATAAAAAGAACTGAGTCCCCTTCAAATCAACTCACAGTGTGTACATAAAAAGAACTGACTCCCCTTCAAATCAACTCAGTGTGAACATAAAAAAAAACTGAGTTCCCTTTCTGTCTGTCCACGTTTTCAGCCACTTCTAGAGGACTGAGTTTGGTTCCTTTAAAGAGGACTATCTGTGAAAACACCTTTAAAGAAAGTATCAAAACAGTCTCCTGCTTTCATGTACATAAAAACGTGCGTTAAGGTTGGTTGCTGCGGTCTTGCACTAGCTTTAGCTACTCTTTGTACTTATCACTGTGATGTGTCTTCAGATGTTTAATCAAACTTTCTGCCCCTCGACACCGTAGCAGTACAGATCTTACAGTCTGCCTTACTCCTGTCGTCGTCTTTTATCTTAAAATATTTCCTAATCGCTGAAATTGCTTATTCCTCCTATTGAAAAAATCTTATAGCTTGTGGATAGAATATCTGACGTTTCCAGCTCGTTGTCTCCCCCTAGATATTGAAGTCAGGCAGGACAACAAATCACATCGGCCCAGTGTGATCAGTTGATATAGTGAAATAGGATATTGTTTAGTGGTATCGGTGCATGGTATCTGCAATTCACATACGAATACGAGTACGAGTATTTTAACGAAATATCGGCCCGATACCCGATACTGGTATCGGTGCAACCCTAACAAAAATAGCACTTAAATGTAAAATGTGTAACGTGTGGGTGTTATACCAGTTTATCCAGTATACCGTTTAAAACCGGTGCTAAGGCGGGAGGTTTGGAATTACTGTCATACCAGTCATAAGCGCTAAAAATGAGCAGAGAATGCGCTTAAGACTACAATATTTGCACGCAGCACTAATCCTTAGCACTGATGTGTTGCAAGACACTCTAAGAGTTACTTTACAAGAAACCTACATGAAAATGAGTCAGCAAAGGCATCGCTGGCAACCAGCGGGTTCTGTGAAACACAGAAGGGTCAGACACATGCTCAGACCTCGCTGGAATTAGCCTTTACACAAGGTTCTGCGTATGAGCGTAACAGCAAATGAAATAAACGCAATAACGGTACATTCACAAATGACTAGTCAGCTTTAGGACAGTCAAAGAGTTGTTTAACATGCTTTGGTTTGTCACTGTTAATGTACAAAAACAGGTTTAACGGTTTCTAATAGGTTTCTTTTTGGAGAGTCAAAGTCAACTCCTAAGATGATGACATATACGGTAAACATCAGAAAATGTAATTACATAATATAATACAATATAAACTCTTCTGAATTGTTATACAAGCCAAAGGACCTTTTTTGTACCATATAGAGCAAATTTGGTAGGATTTTGTCACCGCATCATTACAATATTTTCATACTGTAATACTGTAACAATGTTACAGTATAATAGTAATATTACAGTATTCTTATGTTGTAATATTACATTATTATATTTTTGTGTATAAACTCCACTGTTAAACTAAAAGATTAGTTTAACAGTGTAACCATTGTTTCCGTCAGTAGAGCAGTGACACGAGATGGAGAAAGACTGGATGAAAAATGAACGGAATAGCTCGTAAAGTTCAATCCTCGGAGGGTGATGGCTAGCTTGTCTGTCCTCCGAGACCACATGAAACACCAAAGAATCAGGCAGCTAAACGTGCATAGAATTAGCACAGACTAAACTGGGGAGAAACTCAAAAAACAATCCCCAAGTGCTAGGACCAGTGTTCTCATTGTGTGCCCTCTTGAGAGTGACGATTTCTTGTGTTTTTCTCTTTGCTTTAATTTCTCTCCTTGTTCTCTTGTTCTCTGATAATTCAACGTGCTTAATCAGTCAAAAAAAACAACAATGTAGACAAGGACCGACTACAGCCAACTGTGCCATATCCACCTCACTGATGGTCAGGCTCCGACGCTCACCAACAGCCTGGCAACATGCAATACTGGAGAGTCAACTTGGTGACCTGAGAAAAGACTTCTGAACCACAAGATTGTCATTTTATTCTAGCAGATCACCTAACTACAAAATCGATATTCCACACCATTCTGGTTTTATCTCTGTGCGTCCACATATTTTTAGAGAACTCATGATGGCTGTAATAGACACTAACTACATCAATACCATTATTTCTCAAATGTTAAAGAACACCAAATTCAGCGGCATTCAGATGAATGACAAATGGGGATCACCTCCACACCTGATTAAGGCAAAAAGATCAAAACAACTGGCCAATAAGGCTGGTATTGCAGAAGAAACCTAAAATTGTGGCCTTGGAGGACCCAGGATTGGGAACCACGGGCCTATAAGTGTGTTTTTTATACTTGCCTCTCGGACTCGCTGAAGCTGCTGGAGGGCTGGGAGCTCTTGGCTCTGGAAGCCCCAGTGACAAAGCCTTCCTGCACCAGTGTGCTGCGTCCTGAGGTGTCGATCATCATAGTAGTCCCCTCCTCCGCCCCGCTGCCCTCCTCCGCCGAAGCCTGAGTCTCAGCCCCTATCCACTCTTCCATCCTCTCAGTCTTGATGCGCAGACCTTCCACCACACGCACTGCCTCCTCCCCGCCCCTCTCCACATCGGGCCCCGTCTCCACGTACCACTGGCCTGCCCGGTTAATGCGCAATATAGGCTCCTTCCCTGACCCTACAGTGGCCTCGGCGCCCAGGCCGCTGTTCTCCACGACCTGTGGGCTCATGGACTCTCCGGACGGACTCACTTCACGAACCTCCCTGACGTCTCGGATGTCTATGACCCCTCCGGCACCACCATGAGTGATCACTCTAGAGCCGCCATGCCTGGGACTGAGCGAGTGGGACCCTCCCAACATGGAACTGCCCCTTTCGGCCTCGATGATCCTGCTGGCGCTCCTGTGGACCTGCCCGCCCGCCAGCTCCTCTTCTACATCAGCTAGACTTATCTTAAAGTGGATGCCCTCCAAAATCTGCGTGCAGCGGTCGATGATGTGCTGCATCTGGAGGAAGCTGGCCGCTGTCAGGTAGCTGATGATGTCGGCCAACTGCAGACACAAGCGGCCAGTGTAGCAGAAGGACAGGAGCTGCTCGAACACGGAAGGGTTCCGGATCACGGACAGCGACACAGTGCTCATCTCGCTGAGCGACATGTGATCCCTGAAGTACGGGGAGCTAGCGGCCAGGACCACTTTGTGAGCGCGGAAGCTCTGGCCCTGCACGTTGACCACGATGTCGCACAGGCGGCCTTGCATGCGCAATTGGTTCAGGTGGGACAGAACGGAGTTGCTGAAATCCGGAATGTCCAGCTGGATGCTGCCTGCTCGCTCCATGCGGCCTGCCTTCTTGGTGCTGCTAAAATCTGATATAGAGAAAAACTTTTTGAGGATAAAAAAATTCACACCATTCCTAATCACTATTTCCCAACCTTCGTCCTGTAACGCAGTGGTTCTCAGGCCTATTCTTGGAGTATCCTTGCCCTGCATATTTCGTCCCTGCTTTAACACACCCACTAAGGAAGGCCTTGTTGCCTATTTAAATCTCTTGGTCCTGGAGGGCCAGAATCCAGCACTTTTTGAAGATATCCATGCTCAATCACATCTGATATAATACAGTAGTTAACTTACATTTTCTAGTAAGTGTATTAAATCATGGAATTCACCAATCAGTGCTTGTATCTTTCCCTCCAGGACCAGACTTTTGGAACCCTGATTTTGAACCCCTGCCCTGAATCTGCTGGTGATTTTCTTCATTTTGATGCACCTGACCCAGCAAAAACAGGGGATTCAAAGTCGTGTCCTTCTGGATTTTGCGCAATCAGGTGCATCAGAATGAAGAAGTCAACAGATTCAAGACAGGGCTATACCATGCCCTGTCCTGTCCTTTATGTGTTGGTGATTTCTTCATTCTTGATGTACCTGATCCAGCAAAATCAGGGGTCCCAAAGTCTGGTCCTTCTGGATCCTGGATTTTGTTCAATCTGGTACATCAGAATGAAGAAATCAACATATTCAGGGTAGGGGTACATCAGGATGGGAATCAAAGGTCCACCATCTAGTCTCTCTTACACTGAATCAGATATGTCAGAGCACAAACTAGACATGACAGTGACAAAAATGCATGGTATAACATTACATAACACACAATTCAATGCATTTCACCTGTCTAAGTCAAGTTATAGCATGGTGGAGAAGTTATAAAAGGAGGTTGTCAACTCACCTGCAGAAATTTTGGGCACTTTTATGTTTTATGGCTACACACACACACACAAAAAAAGGTTTGTTAGGAGATTAATTCACGACTGAAGTTGCTGTGATCCCTTTGCATAGATTTAAGGTGAAGCCTAAGTGTTGTGAGGCCACTCTGGAAGAGAGGGGCCATGCTACTGGAGCTGTGTCCGGAGCGAGGGGGCCCCCGGGGCGGGCAGGGACGGGTATCCGGAGTTGGGTGCGTGCAGCCCGGCTACAGGGAGGAGCCTCCACCGCTCCACACCAACTCCCCTCCACACGGACCACACAAAGCTCTCCTTGGCCTCCTTTCTTCTCAGCACGTCCAGAAGCACCTCAGCGTCCCCCCATTGCCTTTTTTAGCAGCTTAACTATTCACTTCGACTCCCCTCCCCTCTTATTTGCTTCTTCCCCATTTCTCCATTCCTCTCTCTCCTTTCCCCCCATATGTGAAATGAGCCGACGGTGAAGGAAACCCCTTCCTCTGGGAAATGTAGTTCCTACACTCTCCTTCACACACCCACTCACACTGACAGGCTGGCATCGGAGGACTCAATTTCCCATCATGCTCCAGGAACAGGCCACGGTCAGTGCCTGGGTGGGGGGTGCAGCTTTGGTTGCATTTTTTGCCCCTAAGAACCTTTTTTGCGTATTTCTTTGGTCTCTTTGGTTGAATTCATAAACAGATTTACACCTTAAACCATCTTGTGTGCTAGGATTATCTGGTGTGAATATAAAAATGAGTGAAAATATGCACTTCATGAACTCTTCCTCTCATTCAAAACTGATGGAGCAAGCAAAGTCACCAAGTCAACCTTACTGCCTCCACTGCTGAGTCAGGCTGGCTGCTTGAAGGTCCTTTTTTGTTTTTCTTTCTTTTTTCATTTTTTCTTTAATTTTTAGCACGATGGTTTCATGTTCACGAATTTTACAGACTCATGACACTGGATTGGTGCTTGTTTTTAATTCTAGAATGACCTACAGACTCAAAATTCAAGACAGAAGGTGTTTATTTGTCACATACACAGTTATGCATATACTATGTGCAGCGAAATGTAATCTTGAATCACTCCTGAAATGGTGAAATAACTAGAAAATAGACTAAACTGCTATAAATAAACAAATGCAAACAACATAACTATGATAATATATATAGACTACAGAAAATATATATAGACTACACACTGTACATTTGAGTAGTTACAGTAAATACAAGAGATGGGCAAAAAAAGACATTGCGTAAATGGAGCTTAATATTAAAAAACAGGTGCAGATATAAGTTCAGTGTATGTTGTTTTAGGCAGTGAAACTAATTAAGTGAAACTAATTAATTTGATATGTGGCGCGTTCGGTGCAGGTCCTGACCCCTGTTTATTGTCTTATGTCCCTTCTTCTGTTCTGCATGAACAGTTTAGTTATTCCTAATTAGAAAAAACGTATTGTAATGCTATTCACACTATGCATTCATTTTTGCACTCAATGGTTTTGGCTGTTTCATTATAAAGGAGAATTCCACCAGTGTGAAGTCATTCAGAGTAGGTTTGGTGTGAAATGGTTCATTCTAGAGAAAAAAAAGCCAGTCAGATTCCTTTACAGAGGTGATGAATGGAACCAGGCATCACAACTACAACACAAATATAGCAATTTTATTTACTGTCATAAACCATTACTGAACCTTCTGTGTTTAGTATGTTGATGATAATAAAACAGTTGTAAATTAAAAATAATAATAATAATAATAATAATAATAATAATAATAAGAAGAAGAATATTTGCTTTAGAGACTATTTTGCCTCATTGCCATGAATCAGGCTGTGCATAATCGTTTCATGCTATAATCTTTGTGAAAGCACTTTTAAAGGCACTAAACACTTTGGATGTCTCATTCCACTCTCCACCGCTGTGATTTAAACTCAAGTTTCTCTAGAGCAGAGCAATTCACATCAACCCACTCTGAATGCATGTACGTCTTAATATCTTTACATCTTATTGATATATCTTAATGATTTAAATATATAGGAACTGCATTGTTAAAAATATTTGTGCGTTCACTTGCAGTTTTTGTGGAGTATTTCTATAAGAGCTACAGGAGAGTGGGGCACAACCTAAAATGAGGTAAAACTCCATGAATAATTTATGGAGTGTAGTTTTCTGTATCAAATGATCAGACTTTATAGAGACTATTGCAACTGCCCCCTCAGTCCATTACATTAAAGACATTATTGTAACCTCTGGACTCATGCAGCTTTCAGCTGAACTGTTCATTAACAACAGGTTTCTTTTCATTTGTAGCAGAGATGTATAGGTTGCTTATGTAAACAATTAGAAATCTTTTCTCAAATACTGTTAAAACTTACACCGCAACTGCTGCTGTAACCGCCCCTCTATTTATTATGTACTGCACATTCTCTGTCCTCCAGTTGCTATAATTTGCACAGTTATTATTTATTGCTGTCTACATCTATTCTGCATTTTTGCACATTCAACAACTTTGAAACTAGAATACATCTGTCATAATACTTTATTAATTTGTATTTGTATTATCGCTTTCCATTGTACTAAAAGTTGTATTGTATTGTGTTTTTCTTGCTCTCTCTTTCTCTTTGCACTCATTGCAGAAGATGCACTCATTTAGTCTTGCATTATTTTTTCTGTTTTTGTTCTTTGCGGGTCTGTTTTTGTTGATAGTGTTGCTCCATGGTCCTGGAGGAACCTTGTTTCGTTTCAGTGTGCACTGTAACAACAAACGTACCTCACTCAATGATTTACCAAAACAAACAAAATGAGTGAGAGAGTGTTCTGCTCTCCTCTAGTTTTAATGAGCCCAGCTGGGTCTGCGGAGGGGTCCGGATTACACCGCCTGCAGTCTTTTACTGTGAAACTGAGAGCAGCTCGCACGAGAGCAGGAGGCCATAAGCCCTGCCTCAGCATGTCTCCGACATAATTCTGTTCCACAGATGATAAAGAGTGGCATGTATCTGAAATACCCCCCCCCCTCTGAGACAGGAGGCCTGACTGCTATGGCTTTGCCTCCCTGTGCCTGAAAATGAAACTTATCAAACTGCTGACTCACCACTCTGATAAAAGAATAAAGACATGTTAGCTTCAGTACACACACCCACACAGTAATCTGTGCAATGACCTGCTGTTTCCTATTGTGTGCTAAATTATTATCATTGCGTGCAATATTGTTATTATTACACGCAGGAGTTTATTATGTGGAATAGTCTTATCAACATCACTGCTTATGTCAACATTACGTGCAATAACAGACTCAGTATAGAGCTCCGAACCACTATTTGTGTTACTAGGAAACTACTTACTAGTAATTTATTTATTAAACTATAGTATTTATATCCACCCCTCTTACTGATCACAGCATTTTGTGTATATAGCATAGTGTATTTAGTACAGAGTATTATTTTACTATGTCATAAATTGCCTATATTGTGTATTGACTATATTACTATATTAAGTTTTATATTGTTCTTTTCTTTGTGTCCCTGTGTGACAGAGTGCAGTTTCCTCCGGGATCAGAAAAGATGTCTGAATTTGATTCTGATTCTGAAATCTGGTCCCAGGCTGATTCTGCTTAACCTACACCTCACGTGCAAATGTTTGTACACTCAACTCGTTCAGTGTCTCTGAATTATTAGGGGCACTAATCAGGGGAGTTTGTCCACCTTTGCTGTAGTAACAGCTTTTCCACTGGGAAAGGTTTCGATATCAGGACATTTCTGTGAGGATTTGATTACATCTAGCCACGGGAGCATTATGTTGGACATCACACATGCCGCTCCAACTCAATCCAAAAGGTCCTGGACTGAGTTGGAGTGCCCCTCTGTGGTTAAGTGGTAAAACGCGGCTAGTTGAAAGAGGCATCGGGTCGATACCATTCTGTGAGCAGAATTTTTCAGGGCGGCTGGTGGTTAGGGAGTTGCCCCTGGGGTCAGAAGGTCAGGGGTTTGAATCCCAAGAATACCAATGGCACCACTGAGGTACCCTTGAGCAAGGTATCGTACCCACACACTGCTCCCCGGGCACAATCCTCGGCTGCCCACAGCTCCACATAGTGAATGGGTTAAATGGGTTAAATGGGTTAAAGAACTTCGCTCTGTTCGCATGGTGCGCTGTGCTTTGCTCACACAAGGCAAGTGGTTCTTACTTTAGCGTTCCTTGATATTTGAATGGAACTCCTTCATTCTCGAGAATGTAGTTCCTCTGCCCAGTGTCTAGGGCTTTATACCCTTCTGGCAGACTCTTGGTGACCTTCCGATACTTAAATCATGATCTTTATATTGATCCCAGTGCACATTTGGCATTTTTCCTTTAAGAACTACTAGAACAACTAGAGTTGTTTTACTTGGAGTGCTTCGGTTAAGATGAGCATCCAAACTCAAACCCACTGCTACCCCACAGCAAGTATACTGATATCACTGTGTGTGTGTGTGTGTGTGTGCTATTTTAGGGTACAGAATTAGATCAAATTCATTATTCCTCCCACTCCTGAGATCCGTTCCAGAATTTTTCCCAGAATACCGATTGATGTGTATGTATCAATATTGATATTGATATTGATATTCTGTTGCCGCGTCGCCTCGTTGGCGCAGTAGGCAGCGCGTCAGTCTCATAATCTGAAGGTCGTGAGTTCGAGCCTCACACGGGGCAGTTTTGGGGCAGCTGGTAGTCTAGTGGGTGGGACGTTCACCTTGCGATCAGAAAGTCGAAGGTTCGAATCCCACCACTGCTAGTATCGTCACTGAGATTCTCTTGAGTAGGGAACTGTCCCCACACGGTGAATGGATTTAATGAAGAGGAAGAACTTCACACTGTGTACACGTCACTTCATACTATAGAGGAAGATGTAGGTTTGTAAAACTATGCTAATATTTTGTTTTTTTAAAAGCTTTTACACATCAAGTATTCATCAAATATTCATTAATTTTCAGATGCACAAGGAGGCCTTGGGGCATGTCATGAAACGTGTTTATGAGTGAGATATATCAAATCAAAACTCTGGAATGGATTCATTGAATTCAGCGATGTACGATGTCACAGTATCAGCTGTGCTTTAGTCCACCAGGTGGCGTTCTCTGAACAGAAATCCAGTCAAATATAGTCTTACTTGTTGTGGTCGTCTTGTGGGGTTTTAGTGCTGAGCTATTTTTGCCCTTCAGTAAATATTGTATATAGTATAAATATAGTAAAATATTGTATTTTAATGAGGTCTTGAGGAACAGTTCTCCAGGTTTCCTGAAGGACGAACCTGGCCAGTTTCAGAGGAATGTTTTTGTTTGTTAAGACACACAGTGACCTACAGATGAATCATTCAAGCAGAACAAAGACCATCTAACTGAAGTCCTGAACCAGTGAAGAAACAGGAGCAGAAGATTCCAGATGATCAGGTGGTGATCAGTATACTGGTGGTGCTGAATGCTGAGTGGTTGGAACTCCTTTATCTAGGCTCCTTGTATCTTTAGGCACTTTGCAGCTGCAGTAAAAACATTTGTTACCATTTATTCATATACTCAGTATGTCAAAGATCAGACAGTTTGACAGAGATAAAACAGTATTTTTGCACCAACAAGGTGATTCAAAAATATGAAGAAATGTGGGGTGGCTCAAGGCTTTTGCACAGTACTACGTACTATTTTTTTTTTTTTTTTTGCTTTTGTCTGATTTATTGCCTGACCTACAAGTCATGATTTTTAGTTATATTATTATGGCTCATTAACACTCACTAAAACAACATAAATAAGTAAAGCTTAATTATTAATGAGGCTGAAATATTAAATTAATATACCTGTCAAAAACAAATTATTAGGTTCATAAAAAGATCTCTTCCCTCAGGTCCTGTTTAACAGAGTAAACCACAGCGGTTATTCACGCGGTCATTTTAATAGATTCAACAAATAATGAGAGCTATTAAAAAGTATATTACATAGTTGCAACATTTTAATAGTGATCTGTTTATTAACATCAAGCTGTACTCAGAATCCCAGTATGAAATGGAAATGTAGCTTTTCCCATCATCTTCCATGTACACCATCTAGGTTCTGAACAGTTTTATGAGCTGCTCATTTCACATTCTGCTGCAGTTAACATTAAGTCTGGAATGG
>JBBPCX010000038.1:9118195-9132721 GCA_037974365.1 Hydrocynus forskahlii
TTACTTACACACACACACACACACAAACACAAACACACATACACAAACACACACACACACACACACACACACACACACACACAAAGTACCGTGCAAAAGGCACCTAAGAACGTGATAATTAAAATTGCTTTACCACTGGTCAGTAGTGTGATAAAACACTAAGCACTAATAAATACAAAGAACATTAATACAGTAAATAGTGGTTTTATGTTTGGAAAAATGTTCTCTTCCAGACCCATTTCCAGACCTCTGTCCTCGTGGAAACCCAGTTTTACTTGTAGCTCCATCAAATACCTGCTTTGGCTCTTTTTACTTCCTTGGATTCAGTTAGGTGTGTTGATTATGGAATTTTGTAATAGGAGGAATAGAACAGAAATCTGGACCTTCTTACCAGCTCACAAAATATCAAGTACTTTTTGGAAAAGAAATCATCTTTCTTTCCTTCTTGTTTGTTTGCATTTATTTGAATGTTCACTTGTGTTTTTGCTGGCAGAAAGAAATCCATTGCTTTAAATGGCTACAAACAATTTACCAAGGTTTGATTATGCTTTTACACAGTAGCGTATGTGTGTTTTCCCCACCAATACTTGACATTCATTTGTACTAATGGCCAGTGCTCTCCACTGATATGAACATTTTGTGGTTTGTATTGGTATTTTGATATTTTAAGAAGCTTTAAAAATTCTGATAAGCGATAATATTAATATAATTTTATTCATTTTTTTCATTTTACAGTGCAGTAGTGAAACATATGACTGTTGGTTCACAATTGTCACGCCAAACAGATACTCGACATGAAGACTGTAGCATGAATATAAATATTGCAGCAGTAGGGGATGTTTCTTTAGATTTTTGTTTATTTCTATCAATTGGTTGTTGCCTGCTTTTATTATTTTTTTAAAGTTCTCTTCCAAAAAAGACATATAATTCTTAAGCTAAAGGTGATATCTGCGTACATTTGACACGTTTTTGTAATTGTAACCATGTTGGTGTATATATTTACCTAGTATTAGTTTAATATAGTGCTATAAAGGAGGCGACTCTTATTGTACCTGCAAGGTTTTGCCCTTGTTTTGCCATCCTGCCATTGTAGTGATAAAAAAATGTTATGGGTTTTTTTGGCTCATTACTGGCAATATTTCTGCTGTAATACTGGATGGCACCTGCTGACCGACTGGGCTCTAGTCTCGGAGTACTTTCTTTACTGGGTTTCTTCATCTTGGTGGTCTCCCAGTGGGTTTGTGGTTTATTCTTGTGCATCACGTACATGACATTTCTGGTCTGCCCCCAGCATGGTGTGTGGTGGGGGGCTCAGTCCCCAGGTGCAGCCCAGCTGAGGAGAGGTGGGGGTGGAAGTGGGAGAGAGTGTGAGCGGTGCTATGAACCTCATTATTCAACAGCAGGCGGAGATTAAATGCTTCACCTCCCACCTCAGCCTGCAAGTGCACTCCTCAAACACAATAAAACACACACATACACACACACACACACACAGACCAGACCAGACCAGACCAGACACCTCACACTGATTGGTCGGCCCACCATTACCTTTACTAACGAGAGACAGGCCGTTCATCAAAATGACGTGGATTAGCGTATGCAGCCACAAAGGATTGGAAGAGTAAACACTCAGATTAGTGGCTGAACTGTCTTGGCTGGTGTGGATAACGGCCAGGTGTGATGAATGTCCTTATATTTAGTTTGACAGTAAATTTTTTTGACGCTTTATCAGAAAAGTGGCCGCGGCAGTCTATCCAAAAATGTCTGTTGAGGATCGCGACCCTTCGACTCCCCCAGAAGTTCTTACACATGACTGCTTCCAAATGCATGAGGAACATGAGAGAACAGAGCTGCACGATATATCATCCGTTAATCTTTAGCGCAATATCCGCCTCTGAAATACTGATATCGCAAAAGGCTGCGGTGTGCAAATGAGCTTCAGTCTCAGTGTTTCTGACAGGGTGACCGATCACAGCAGCAGGTGAGTTACTGGGTGTTCTGATGAATCGAGGTCTTCATGTAATCCAACAAAAGTCAAATAATATTAGTCTTATTGGCGAATAGGTGAATGGGCAGGGTTAAACTGCTGTAGCCAGAATAAGGAGGTACATTCATGTGTGTTGGTTTTGTGATGTCACAATAACTATGATTTGAAAACAGGCTGAAGCTTATTCTCTATATATGAACTGAATGGATGGAGGAGTAAGTACACCAATATGAAACAATACATACAGATTGTAAGCCTTTTGAATTCCAGAAAAGTGATGAAATGGGTCTTTGATATATTGAAAGGCATCACAATCTCAGTATGTAGCAGTAAAACCGCAGTACTGATATTTGGTCTGTATCGTGCAGCTCTAACAAAACAGGACAGCAGCAGTTTTTTGAGAATGTTTTAAAAAAATGTTTAAAATGTGACTGTTGATTCACAACAGCATTATTAGGGAAGCATTGTCTCTACTTACAAGCTGGATAAAGACAATAATGGGCTTCTGAGGGAGCTGAATGACCTTTTCGGACGAACCCAGTACTCAGATCTGTACATTCTGTGACGCGTGTGTTGTCTGGAGTTTGAATTCTGGCGTTGCCGTAATCAATATTTCTGCTGTAACGTTGGATGACACCTGCTGACCAACTGGTCTCCAGTCTCAGTGGGCTTTCTTAAGTGGGTTTACACAAATCTTAGTGGTCTCCCAGTGGATTTACAGCATATCATGTATGCAACACCTCTGGTCTGTGTATGTGACGATAGACAATAATCCAGTAATGCTGAAACAGGTGTAGCGTAGTGGGCTAGCTGTGCACTGCTGTGTCTGCATCACTGCACTGTAATATACGTTTATACTGTTCAGTGCTACAAAATAGCAATAACTGTAATCATAAACAGACTTCCCTAATGACGTGACGCTTAAGAAGGAGTTGTGTGATGGTTTAGGCATGCAGGTTCCACAGAGTTTGTTTTGGGGCAACTTGTGGTGTGTAGGTTAGGGAGTTGCCCCTTTGATCGGAAGGTTGTGGGTTCAAATCCCAGGACTGCCAGTGGCACCACTGAGGCACCCCTGGGCAAGATACCATCCCCACACACTGCCTCACTTGGTGAATGAGTTAAATGCAGAGAACAATTTCACAGTGTTCACACTGTGAGCTGTGATGTGTTCACACATGACAAGTGGTTCACTTTAGAAATGTGTGAAACAGTTTTTGATTTTGTTGCTCAGCAACCATGGCCTATGGTTCAACTACTTTGCTTAGTAGAAAGGTTAGAATAACTAATTGACCGAAGTGTTGTGTCTTCTATCACTGTGTTCTGCTGCTGTTTTTGTGCCATTAACCGCTGTCACTGTAACACACTGCCCTTCCTGTCTGACTGCGTTCCTCACGTATCTCCACTCCACATCATATATTTCCTCTGTTTTACAGATATCAAAGTCAAAGAGCAGTCCATGGAGAATCTAATGAGGTAAGAAGTTGATTTCTCTCAGCTGGGAGGGAAAGGGGCTGTTCAGATTTATATCTCGTCTGTGGGAGTTGTCAGAGGAGGGCCTCTGAGTTTGAGGTTTATTGCAAACATCCACTTACTGTACATTTCTACTGGCTGCTGGCCCGAGCCCAGAGGAGCCGAAAAAAGAGAAGAAATGCAGTCGTTTGTTTGACTTGGATTCATGAGCCACTATCACCGGGCCTTGGGCTGCTTCCAGAAACACCATGTGTTGATTTTCCTATCCAAGCACTTACCAAAAAAAAAGGTCTAATTTATGGCGAATGGTAAATACACAGTCTTTGTCTCCGGCTTTCCAGATTCATCGACCTGTCGTCTTGGTGTACTGCTACATTTCATGCGTTTCTGACACCTCAGCATATGCGAAGTGTATCCCGGCTTTCCGGGAGGTTGTTAACTCCTTGCTCACTTTATGGCGACCTATAATTATTCCTCCAATGGGCACGTTGTAATTTTGTATCTCATTTCATCCGAAGCCGAGTGGGTTTTCTGGTTCCATGGAAGGAGCAGAGCCCACGTTCCTCAGTGGAAAGTGGCCTAATTTCTCCCAGATTTACTGGCGCAGTTTCGCCATCATTCGGAAATGGAATAAACACGTGCTCTCTGGCTTTCTGGGCGCAGTGAAATGCTTGTCGAGTGATGCTGCGAACCTTTCCTCTGCTGTAAGGAAGGAAAAAAATGTAAATCATTAGTGCTGTTTCCTCTACAGACACAATTAGAGACAGACGTTCAGCTCCTGTCCAGAAATGCCCGCTTGGTAGTTCGTTTATTCAACTGTATAAATTGTCTTATTTTATTGTTTCTTCTTTTGTTGAAACTGAGAAAAGTAAAAACGTTCATATATACTGATCAGCCGTAACATTAGAACCACTGACAGGTGAAGTGAATCCCATTAATGATCTTGTTACAGTGGCACCTGTTAGGGGGTAGGAGATATTAGGCAGTAAATGAACGGTCAGTTCTTAAAGTTGATGTGTTGGAAGCTGAAAAATGGGTGAGAAAAAGGATCTGAGACTCGTCAATATCTGTAAAAAATATTGTATTCGATCAAACATTTACTGCACTCAAGGTTTGAGGTGACTTTGTCATCAGCGGCTGTGAACATGTACAGAGTGTGATGAGACGTTTCTCCATGGACCACAATGCAACATATAGCAACATTCGACCAAATGCAGGTTTTTCTCTTGCTCTCTTTGCACTCTGTGTATTTTGTCCTATCTGCACTTATGTAGTCTTGTGGTGTTTGTTTTTGTTCTTGTGTTGCACTGTGGTCCTGAAGAAACATTTTCATTTCATGTTGTGTGTATATATGGCTGAAATTACAATGAACCTCCATGACTTGACTTGACTTGGTCAGAACATCTCAAAAATAACAGGTTTTGTGGGGTGTTACCAGTATTCAGTGATCAGTACCTACCAAAAGTGGTCCAAGGAAGAACCAGTAACGGGGTCATGGGCACCCTAGGCTCATTGATGGACCTGGAGAATGAAGAGTAGCCCATCTGGCCTGGTCAGATTCAGAGATTACCCATGCTAACCACTGTCAGCCCCCGAAAGCTCCTACAATGGTCACGTCAGGTGGCCTGGTCTGATAAACCATGTTTTCTTTTACATATGTGGACAACTCAGAGTAACTGTCATTTTTTTTCATGTTTTTCCATACATTTATTGTTTGAAACTGTGGTGTTGATCCTCTAATTCTTAAACTGGTCCAGAAACCACAAGAGCGTTCTTGAGTTCCAGTGGGTTCTTAGGAGTCCTCAAATGACAAAGCTTCTGAATCCTAAATAACAAAATGAATGAATACTTGAATGGTCAAATGAATTGGACCAGCTCAGTTATTTCTATTGGTCCATTTGTCCACTGGGTCCCAATGTTTTGAAAATAAAAAAAAATATTTTTCAGACTTTGATAAGACGGCGATGATCTGGGATGAAACTGGAGGCTGTAGGTGAGCAGTAGTGCACAACTAAGTCCTTCTTGGAACTCGGGAACATCTTAACAGCATCTGCGTGCTGAAGTGGGTTTTGTGATCTTACTTAAACACACCGCCATAAAAAGCCTTTTGTCTCGTAAGCACATTCCAGAAGAAGCAAGTGCAGCGAGTGCACCGACAGGTACCTGCAGTCCATTAGCAGGAGAACTCTCGTCTTCACCACCACTTAAACTCTCTGCCTTTTGTCGGTATCTCTCTCCTTTAAAGGGGCCGTAAGATTTACGAGCCGCCCAGGTTCATGAGCGTGGCTCAGGCAGCCGAGCAGCTGCTGGAGATCGTGCAGAACCGCAGAGAGCGAGGAGAGGAACTGGGTGAGATATGAGAAGACTCCCTGTTTAACTGTGCTTCTGTGCACCTCTGTGATCTTTCACTCAGGATAAACGTGATCACTAAATGATTCAATTATGCTTCTTTAGGAAATTATGATTGTGTGAATGTTATGAGTCCGTTGTTCTGAGTGATAAACTGTCCATTATTTTGGCTCGATTCATTAAGGTTATTTAAAAAAATGACCAAATGCAAAAGGTACTTTGTACAGAAGTGTAAAATAGACAATTATTTATTTGAAAACAGCCTGAAGATGTGATTTTGGCCAGAAAATGTACATACAAAAGAAATGCACGATATGGGAATCATGTTGGTTTCAGCTGTAATTGCTTCAAAATGTACAAATTTAGCCAAAATTTTACCTGGATATTTGATGACATTTATTGTACTAAAAGGAGCAGAATGTTGGGTAACGCTTGGATACTAAAATTTTGCTTCATATTATATCCTTTGTTCCATGCTGTATTAAGCATTTTTAAAAAAAGCACATAAGGCATTTTGTCGACCTACAGTAAGTAAAACTAGTCGGTTTATGCCAAATCTGTCTCTCATCTGACCTCTGATTTTGCTCGGGTCACTATAAAGCCCCTCATTCTTTAAATCTGGCTCTAGACCAAAAAGGATAGGAGCTCAGGGGCTCCAGAACTGGGATAAAGAATTGCTGCTGTATTGCCCATAAATAGAACACAGAGGTTCAGAGAAAATGAGCTGGTGGTTGGACCATCTGTCCTGGTCAACACTGAAGGGAAAAAAATGTCAAGAACTGCATGAAAATTTGATTATATTTGATTGAAGGTGTTTGATCATTTAATTCTGGATTCGTTTATTTAATTTGCACGGCATTTTTTTGCATTGTCACAGCAATCACTGAGGACACGGTGTGTGTGGGTCTGGCGCGGGTGGGGGCCGATGACCAGGCCATTCAGGCAGGGTCTCTACAGGAGATGGCTTCATGTGACCTTGGAGGACCACTGCACTCCATGATCATCTCTGGACACCTCCATCCACTAGAGGTGGACATGCTCAGGCTCTTCAGCAGCTCCGAAGGTCTGAAGGGCCTGAAAATAACCGACAGCTCCACATACATCTCCTGAGAACTGCTGAAGAACCTACAGGAACATTGGGCTTCAAGAAACGGGGACGTTCTCAGCGGGGAACGGATCTTCCGTGAGGAAAGCTGTCAGATCAGGTGATCTGTTTGAGCTCCCACAGTGCCAGAAGTTTAAGGAAACCACATACATGACATAATTGTTATTGCAGGTCAAACACGTCTATTCCAGTCCCCACTTTTCAAAAACACATCCAGGCCAAGCTCCTATTTCATTATAGAGTTTGAATCCGGGCCACTTAATTAGCTTTATTTGCAGCCGTGGTGCATATCGTGTGTCAGAAAATGGCATAACAGAATTACAAAGGAGGAAATGGGGGGGGGGGGGTTATCAGGGAAGAAAAATAAAATCATCTGGCTCAAATTAGTGCCTCTGAAAAGTGAGGCTCCTGTAATTTGAAGTCGTGCTTTTCAATAGCATTGGCTTTCTAAATGCAAATGACTTCAGTCTGAATGTTGAGTGCTTCTTATGTTCTGAAAAATGGTCGTCAGCCTGAAGACCTCGTCATGTTTCTGTTTGATTCCTGCAATAAAAAAATTTTATTAGTGGGGTTCCTGTAGTCTCCGTCCAGCATGTGGATCAAGTTTCTGGATGTGCATAAGTGGTTTGGTGAGCCCTCTCTTCAGTCCATTTGTATAAACTTTTTTACAAATAGGAAAGAATTTTACAACCAGAATTCTGCTTTTGCTTTCTCCAGACACTTGTAGTTGCTGAAGAACATGTTTAATGGGTGATTTATTATGAAGAGTTTGAGAGAATCGGACAAAACACATTCTTTTTCAGAAAGCTTTCAGAAAGTTCAGCAGGAGGCTTGGTCTGTGTTCTGAAGTACTGCAAAATGTCAATAACAGTTCCTCAGTACTTATTCAGTTCACCCATCTACTTCATTAAAATGTACCTAAGTCATGCACACGCCTTCCATTAAGCCCAAGACAACAAAAAAGTAAAATCGAAACTGTGTCAACAAAGTTATCCACAAAGGTTTCAGTGTTACACCCCCCCACCCCCCCAGAGTAACTGTGCATTCAACTATGCAGAACCGTAGTCTCTGCTGAGGATGTGTATTTATTGTAACTTAGAAATTACTTTCAAAAACATGTAAGGTGGGGGTCCCCAAACTGTTGCATACAACAGTATACTTTTTTTATACTAAAAGTAGCATCATTTCATCAAAAGGAAAAACTATGATTGTAAAATCATTTATTACATTGCACAAATGTACTGGCCAGTGGCACAGGTGGGTAGTTTAAAAAAATCCATAAGTGTAATTAAATAATTTTATCAGATCCTTTTATGGCTGAATAAAGCTGGTGTGCTTCAAGAACTCTATCTGAGAACAAAATCATTACCACACTTTGGGGGAAAAAAAAGCCAAAACACAATACAAAGGAATGCTAAAATGAACACTTCCCAATTGACATGAAGGGTCCATGTTTGACTGGAGGCGTGCCAGGCATGATTCCAGGTGTTCGAGAGACATATTTGAGAGATTGTTTGAAATCCACCATTTAAAAAAGGCACTTGTTAGGTCCTGGATAGTAGCCGAGTTTGAATGCATGACTGCATAAGCGACAGAAGTCTGCACCTGCCGGCTGCTGTGCAGTGAGAGGTCAGACGACATACAAAAATAGAGTACTGATAAATCACATACTTTTATGGGCCTTAAACAAATGTCCATGGAACGTACAAGTTCTGAACAAGAACAAAAACCCACTCTAACCCTAGAGAGAGGGCAACACCAAATAAGAGAAGTCTTGGAGGGACAATAAACAAAACAAAACAAAAAAAAAGGAACGGTTGACCGAAGGCCCCAGTGTTGGCAACGCTCATGATGCAAGATGTTTCCCTTGGGTGTATCACATTATTGGCAAACTGTTTTCGCTGTTGTTTGGTTTTCCTGGTGAGAGTCAGTGTTCTGTACTGCAGCCGCTCCAGCTTGGTCCGAGGGGGTGGTGGAGCAGCAGGAACCCAGAGACAGAGATTAGGGTTTTGGCTGTGAGCTTCCCCATAGCAGCACAGAGGGCTTTGGTCCCAGGACACCTGCGTCAGGCCAGTTCCTACATGGCCGCCACGTCTATCTGAACATATAGCTGCCTTACTCCTGCCTAGAGACACAAACATCAAACAAAGTGCTTTCTCAAGCTCAGATCCTGAACAGCCAAAGCACCACACAATCTAGTGTCTAACAATATTCATAATAACTAGTCTGGAACAAACATCTCTGCAGAATTCCAGTAATAACCCCACCCCGCCACCCAAAACCTCAGCCAAAGTTTGTGAGAAGTTGGGTGTAAAATGGACCTGGGGTGTATTGAAACATGATAACGAGTATGAACTTTTGTCAAGTAGCCCACCCTCATTCACCCCCTGCATTCCAAAACACAGCGCTTTTAGCCAATGCTAACCTCAAGGCTCTACTAGGCTGATAATAGTAGGGCATGGGGCGTCACATAGCCAGTGCAGATAAATCACTATTTTTACACCATTAACAAGGCTCAAAGTATCGTGCCTTAATTTCAAGATGGCGGCGACCGGAAAATTCGCTGAAGGTACTGTCTGTATAAACTGTCTTTTTAATAAACTACCTGTGCACTTTCAAAGTTCTCAATGTCTCTTTTTGGAGTGGAGCTACTTTGAGCCTTGTTAATGGTGTAAAAATAGTGATTTATCTGCACTGGCTAGGTGACGCCCCATGCCCTACCATTATCAGCCTAGTAGAGCCTTGAGGCTACTCGACAAAAGTTCATACTCGTTATCATGTTTCAATACACCCCAGGTCCATTTCACATCCAACTTCTCCTTTAAAGGTTATTGTACCTAACAAGTAATAGAAGCATAAAACCCTCCAAAGTAATCAGGTCTAAATCCTCATGCATTTTCCTAGTATTTGTATGACATTTACATGTTTTTATGTAGCAAAAAGTCATTACAGTTCACATACAGGATTTCCTACCTCTCTATATTCATTGAGATTTAAAAACGTTTCTGTCCTCACCTGTGTGAAGATATTGTGTGTCTGACTGAGGATCCATCGGGAATCTGCATCAGGAGCCACAAGGAGTTTGAGAGTGCCGATATAGACGTCCGTGCACAAAGTCCAGAAATGCGGCTCCTGCAGGTTGTACACACCCTGCAGCTGCTGGACCTGCAGAGACCATCACAGACAACCGTTGTCACCCAGCCCTTTATTATTATTACAAATAATAATCTAAAACACATTCGGAAGACAGCAGGCCACAAAATACAAAAGTTTGTATGGTTATGCGAGCTGGTAGGTTTAAAGCGCTGCCTGCTTCTGTGCCCTGCTGGCATATTTGGCCAGACTGTCCCTTTAAGAAGCTTTCTTCCCCCGGCATTGTTCACACTGCAGGACAAACCAGAACTTTTTCTTAAGTCAGAGTGTGGTGACATTTGGTTGACAGTCAAATTTATGAGCTTAAATCTTGATGTGAACATTTACATGAAGACTACGACTAGCACAACAATTATGTATTTCATTGCAGTATTGTACTTTTTAGCAACAAGAACAATACCCAAACTTGACAGAGTAGGATAATGTGTTCAACAGATAAATGGCCAACAGAAAGTCCAGTTTATATCAGATTTGAGTGGCTTATCTGAGCAACATACCCTCTGATAGCATTCAGGAAGAGCTTGATCCAGGGAAGGAGGAGTTCGCTGCATCAGAATCCCTATAGACTCCCTGAGCAGAGGGACCACACTGGAAAAAAAGAGTAAGACGTTGTAACTGTGGTCTTAAAGTGTTTAGTCTGTGACATATAATTAAAAAGTAATGCATGTATTCAAGAAATGCATAAAAAAAAAATTAACAATGAAATCCCTATCCAAACAAAACTCCCAATGGCCTACCATATTACCCTTAGTAAAATTACCAGAGGAGGAAGAGAAAGAGAACCACGGCCAGCATGACTTCCACCATGCTTCCTGTTCTACTGGGACACATCACATGGTAACAGAACTGGACCAGGAATGCCAAGTCACGCCAAAAGGATGTGGAGGGAGCAGTCACAGCCAAACAATAGCCACCAGTACAGTGGCCAGTACAGTCTGCGTTCTTCATGGCGATGAACTACATGGTCAGGTGAGGACAAAACTACTCAACCCATCAGAGCAGACTAATAGTAGATATTAGGAAATATTCAAGCACTTTTTGACGACTTTAATGCTGTCCCTGGTTTCTGGAAGATTTAAAGCAAAAGAGGCATGAGCCCACCCTGAGGAGCTCGGTTCATGCTGTGTAGCTGCTGGTCTTGAGGTGGAGAGCATTGCTAGGACGTGATCTCAGGGCAGGCAGAAGAGTGCCAGGCTCACCACGCACAACTCTACTTTCAGCCCCTTCAGCTTCATGGAGATCATCTACTGTAGCACAGTCTTCCCTTCCAAACCCTCACAACCACGGACACATATGTGAACTATTAGAGGGTTACTGGGCTTGGCCTGCTTTTCCATACCCTCTTCCCTCTTACCCCTCTGCCCCTTTATATCCTATCCCCTTCTTGGAAACACCAATTTGGTCCCTGTCAAGGGTATACATATCATTTTAGTCTACATATTCAGCTACTAAATACTTGCTGTCCTGAACTACGAACCTGCAAATGTAAGAAGGCCAAAAAAAACAAAAACAAAATGTTGTGCAAAGCCAAGAGTTGGTGACCATTCTGGACTTTGCGGTGTCAACAAAGCAATATTTACACCGTTGCTGTTTTGGAAAAGAGTAATCTAACAAATCATGTTATTGTCAGTCTGTCTTTCTCAATAGTCATCTCGTGCAGAGCCAAGAACTTCCTGAGAGGCACCACACATTTGGCCACGTGTAATGGTTGTAAAATTGCCTTAAACTGGCTCTGGGCCATTAACATTAGCACAAATGAAGAGTTAGTAAGTAATCCATAGGAGCTCATGAGGTCAGCACTTCTTGCCAGAGGTTGAATGACATTACTGATGTATTGAAAATCCATCACATGTAAGCATTCTGCTTTATACCTCTCTGAGGGTTGGAGTGGTTTACCAAGTTCTGTTTGCTACTGGCAAAAAAGGCACATATAATTGAAACTGAAACTCATTTAGAAGCTCAAACTATCTCTGAGTCATTTATGAGCATTTTGGAACTGTATACTTCTCTCGCAACATATAATTAACTATATTTAAGCAGCACAGAGTTACTGTTGGCTGTATTTTTTTTTTTATTTGCAAATGTATGGCATGCCATTTCAGCATGACTCTACATGTGCATGTCCTCTTTTGGACAACAAATGAAAACAGGAAAGCTCTGCACGCTCTGACATCATGGCATTGTTCTAGCCTTCCTGTGCTGCAGAGAGGCTCTCAGCGACCACAGCGCAACACGCTGGAAGTTAATCACCAAACTGCTCGCTCACAGTGACTTACGTCAAGGTTATAGTTGGCTGCAATGTGCAACTGGCTTGTAAGGCAGTGTGATATAGACAAAATACTAGTATTTTGATGATGGTGCTACACATTGCAATTGTGATTTCCTTGCAACTTATTGGCCTGTATCCTGTAGTCATTTAACCAAAATGATTTTCAATATCTCGATTCATCAAAACGTCTGGAAACCAAATAGTAAGAATCAATCATTCCAGGAGTAAAAGAACAGTATTCTGGCTCCGATTTCAGTAAGTTCCAGTAGTGTTCGTTTTGACATGAATTTGACGTTCTGCTGGCCCTTTATTGTCTGTCCAAAAGGCTTCAACAAATTCATGCGTCACAACGAGCTGTTTCAGTGAAAATGACGTTAATTTCTTTTTAACTTAGGTTCTTTTTACTAAATGTAGAAAATTACTTTATGTTCATAATGTCAAGAGACAAATTTTGTTCCATTTTCGCTTAATATTTCCAGCTGTTTAAATATCTGTATTTAAGAAAAATAGCTACATTTGAGGATTGAGGTTTAAGTTGTACTCAAACGAACGGAAGAATTCCTCGTGTAAAGAAAGCACTAATGATCATTAATGATGCAATCAAAGCAGTGATGACTATCAGGTCTGTAATGAAAATGCCTAAGCTGGAGAGAGATGTAGATTTATCTAGTACAATCAGTTAAAAGTAATGTTGGCAAGCAGCACAGTTTGAATGCTTTTGTTCTTTCAGCTTTAACAGTATGGTCAGAGACCTTGTGAAGTACAGAAAAATCTTATTTAATGCAAGAAGTGCACTAGATTATAGCATTTATTATAGAATGGATTTAATGGATTGGTATTTTAAGGTATAGGTCAGTGACAAATAAAACAATTATACTGGGGATCCCTCAGTAAAAACCAGGTAATTCCCAGAACTGACTAACCTGAATTTTCCTACAAATTTTAGCAAGCTGGTTTTCTTAAAAGTTCAGAATTGCACTAAATGATACAATTTTCAACAATGTCAGCTAATGGAATTCTGCTACAAAAGTAGGCATGCACAAAAACCCATGAATTCAACCACACAATACAAGGTTATTATGTCAACCTGAGTCAACCTGAATGCTCGTTAAATCTACAGGCAGGAAGACTTTTATGATGCCATGTAAACCACAAGAGCACTGTGGCCCACAGTCTGCAGTATACAGGCAGCCAACAGACTGGGTAAATGAGCCTGTAAATTCAACCCCTACTCATATTAAAACATGACAAGACCTCTCTCTATCTAAATCCCTTTACATTCCAGAGGATACAGCACTCCACTGGAATAATCACTGCCACAGTGCTTACAGCAGGGAAGTTAGAGGTTCCAGAAAGACATTAAAATGTCCCCCAAATATCAACAAATGTCTCTCACAGACTTAAGAGTTGCTATGTGGCCAAACAAGCATTCAACTCTACCCAAACCATACTACACTATTATAGATTGTAATAAAACTATACTATAATGATACAGTGCAGTGCAAAAGGGAATTTTGTTCTTGAGGAAATGGTGGCAAGGATTTTTTTGGTGCCAAATATAGCTGGAAACCTGTTGTTCTTGATCTCTCATTCCTTTATTTTATGTATCTAAAGCTTAGATTGATCTATGTGTTTAAATATGGTGGACAATTTTCCAAGTACTTATAGCTTAGAATTACAGTGCTGTTCAATTATTAATGCCTCTAATATTAAATGTTTGATCCCTCAAAGCATGTTTGATCCCTCAAAGCATCCACAGCAGTGGTGCAGGCTGAAGCCCAGCCGCTCGTGTGCAGCTACTATGACTTTGTGACTTTAGACATGTAGTGATCATTAAGTTAATTAAGACTACTACAAAAGCATTTCTGCTGGATAGAGATACAGTTACTGAACATATGTGGAACGCTGGATATCCTTTGAAGCGCTGGTGCTATGCAATGTTGTTTAATGTGAGTTGGTAATATGAGATAGTTTGACTGGACAGTAAGCACTTTGCATGAAAACTCTTACCTTTTTGCATAAGTATGAACAAGCTAGCGTGTTTAATGACCCACCCAAAGCTCTGCCTTCACCACATTATATTACCTAGTAACATTAAATAGGCCATATAAGTAAGCAAACTACCTCAAGCCAAGTAGACATTAACAGAAAGCAGTAGTACTTGAAGTGACCACGTGAAATCTATACACAAGT
>JBBPCX010000038.1:9147327-9163613 GCA_037974365.1 Hydrocynus forskahlii
GTGTTGCTTCCTAAGTGGACAGTTTGATTTCACAGAGGTGTGATTGACTTGGAGTTACATTGTGTTGTTTAAGTGTTCCCTTTATTTTTTTGAGCAGTGTATACAAATATTTATATTTTTGTATTTGTTGTAAAGTGTACTTTTTAGTTTATCTTGTTGTGTCATATAGTTTTTAATCTATTGTTTTGCTGCTCTTACATTTGTACTGCCCACTTTCTGCTGTAACAAAGCAAATTGCCCACATGTGGGACTAATAAAGGTTTATCCTATCCTATTAAATAAACCTAGTTAGTGTTTAATATGTAAATTCTCATTTGTGATTTGTAAACAATGGAAAAACAAAGTGTCCACAAACTTTTGACACTATATCGTGTGTGTGTATATGTTTGGACGAAGACAATACATGCTAATCCTAACTCTCATAAACAAAGCAACAAGCAGTGTGTGTGTGTATGTGCGTATATAGGGGTGTGTGTATGTGTGTGTGTGTGTGTGTGTGTGTCTTTGTGTGTGTTTGTGCATGTTTGTGTGTGTGTGTGTGTGTTTGTGCATGTATGGGGGTGTTAAAAAGCTGCTGACAGCTGCAGATAGTCTCTCCGTGAGTAGAAGGAACCCTGGGTCATGTGCCATCTGCTCAACCTGGGGTTTCTCCTGCTCCATAAATATTTTGTTATTGTTCAGCTGATAATTAGAAAGGAGCTTGAAGGAGGCAGCAGTGCAGCTTCTCCACAACCACTGATGGCCAGGAAATACCAGCAACTGAAAGCGATTAAAAGTGACAGGACACAGCAGAAAAAAAACTGGTCATGCTCCTTTTTTTCTGCTGAACATCTTCCGCTGAAGACTTACATAAGGAGAGACCTGCTCCAGAGCCAGAGGTCAGGAAGGTCCAGCACAAATTCCTCACGGAAAGGCTTTTAAACAGAGATGGACAATACAGAATGATGTTCTGAGGTTATGTTTCTAGTTCTCCCCAGTGATTGAGGGGGAGAAGACAGCACACTGCATGATGGAAAGGGAGTACACGCTCCGAAGTCAAAGGTCAAGACAGTTAAATCACAGAAATGCCTGTCAGGCTTAAAGGCCTGTAAATAAACTGGACAGTAAAACTGACTGTTTTGAGTGAACGTCTCCCATTCAATTAAGTGATTTAGAGAGAAAAGGCAGAGTTTTTTTCTCGTGTTCAACAGCTAGAAAGCTGCCTTTTATGTAGCTCACCATAAACACTGCGTTATTTTAACCCTGTTGAAATGTAAGGTTGCGCAACCGTGTAGTTCAGTGGTGCTGGATGAGTCTCAGTGTAACGCTGAAGAAATGTGCTGCGGACGATAAACGGCTGTGGATGGCGTGACCTTGTCTAATGTGAGACTGAAGCTAAAGACCCTGAGAGCCCTGAATACGGTCAGAGCTGGACTAAAGCACATAGTGTCCTTTTCAGCATCCAACAAACAGAACAGAACAGAAAGAAACTACACACACAGACAGACGGATCAATAGATGGATGGATGCACAGATAGATAGATAGATAGATATGTGTGTGTACCTGTGTGAGATAGACAGATGGATGGATAGACAGACAGACAGACAGACAGACAGATAGATAGATAGACTGACAGACAGACAGACAGACGGATGGACAGACAGACAGACAGATAGATAGATAGATAGATAGATAGATAGATAGATAGATAGATAGATAGATAGATAGATAGATGAATAGATAGATAGAAATACAGGTGCATGTATGTGTGTGTGTGTGTTTGTGTGAGAGAGTTAGATAGAAAGACAGACAGACAGACAGACGGATGGACAGACAGACAGACAGATAGATAGATAGATAGATAGATAGATAGATGAATAGATAGATAGAAATACAGGTGCATGTATGTGTGTGTGTGTGTGAGAGAGAGAGAGAGAAAGAGAGAGAGAGAGAGATGCTTCTCACACCTGCCCCAGGTTTCACACACACTGACAGTAGTCTCAGATATGGAGTGTGATAAAAAGCCCACTATGGCTCTTCCATCCTCCCAAGAATACACTCTGATTTACACCTCCACCGCGGCACCTCATCTCCACCCTCCGCTAGAGCGGCACAAAAAAGGACCTGCTCCTTCTCTCGGGGGGCAGGGAGCCGGCCCGTCGCCATGACAACAGCCTGTTAGAGCACCATCGGGACGAGCAATCAATAGACACTAAAAAAAGAAGTGAGGAACTGGATTCAAGCTCGTTAGAACACTTTCTACCCTCATTTGTGTGCTGTGTTAAACAAGGGACAGGGTGGGAGGGGGTAATATGTGTGAGCTATTTGTGTGCCTGTATGAGCACCGAATTTGAAAAGAGAACTGTTGCATCTTACATGTTTACAGGAAAAGTGATGAGAAATCTCACTGACTCTCATTTATTAATGAACACAAAATTCAGCCTTAACTCTAGTCAAGTTGCAGAACATACCTCTTACTCCTCTGTTCATAGTCTATATGCAGAAAATGAGCAAAATCATACCATTTAAATTTTTGTGTGAGGTCACAAACTGTGCATTTATATATGGCCTCATACATGGAAGTACATAATACTTACCACCTCCTGTTCTGGGGAATATTGTGTAACGAGGTAGCCAATAAGAACAGATTCAGTTTACATATATCTGCATTAAAGCATGATCAGTGCTGCTTCATCAAAGTGAGAAGGTCCTGGGTTCGTTCTCCCCAGGGCTGGGTGAGTTTCTGCCGGGTTCTCCAGCTTCCTCCCATAGCATCAAAGACATGCACATCAGGTGAACTGGAGATGTTAAATTGCCCCTAGGTGTGTGTGTGCAGGAGTGTGTTTGTCTGTGTGTCTGGACTGGCAAACTGTTCAGGGTGTTCCTTTGCATTTCACCCTGCGAGGACTGGGACAGTCTCAGCACCCCCACAACCCTGGCTGGGATAAGCAGCTCAGATAACACAGGGAAATAAATTGCAGTTGTGCAAAATTTCTAGATATGTGTCATACTGAAGTTTCATTAAGACTGTATTAACTTTTCACTTCTTTCAAACTGACAATACATGATGTCACATCTGGAGCAGTGAAGGGTTGAACATAATTGCAAAAGGGATTTATTAACTAAAGAATGGGAAACAGGCCACTAAACGGAATAGGAACAAGATACAGGTGTACTAATGAGGGGGTGGGGCCAAGTCCTAAACATACACACCTGAAACAAAGACACATAAACAAAGACACATGGACAACATAGACAAGAAAACAGGCAGAGGACAAAACCTTACAAAAACAGAGAAAAGCCAGAGAGAGCATTATACATTTGACCAGGGGTGCATAAACACTGCACAGTTGGTGGCTTAGTGGTTGATCAGAAGGTTGTTGGTTTGAATCCCAGGACTGCTAGTGGCACCACTGTGGTACCTTTGAGCAGGGGATCATCCCCACACACTGCTCCCTGGGCGCCAACCTATTGGTGGCTGCCCACTAAACACAAAGAATGTTACGCTGTTGCCACTTTACTTTCAGTTTACGTTCAGTTTACGTATCCCTTTGTGAGGCTTTTTCGGGCTTCAGTGCCAAAAGGGTGAAAGCACTCACGTCCTGTAAACATGGGCTTTTCTCCTAAAAGAGTGCTGCTCAGGATACCTTTCATGCATTTGTTTAATTTCCAGTGTGATTATACAGTGGAAAAGTGAAAGCTGCTCTCTAATGACAAACTTCCGCTGATTGTGCTTCCAACTGGCACCACTAAAATGAGTCCCTGATGTATTCATAAGAACTTCATTAGGAAATTCCCAGAAAAAAGGGATCGAAAGTAAAAGCAGAAAGTAAAAACGGAACAAATTCCAATGCCTCTGTAAATTTCCACCAAAATTCCCTCTCCAACATTGCATACCTCAGTGCAAAAACACAGTGTACTAAATATTTATTAGAACGAGAGCATTTATTATTTTAAACCCCTTACAGAAAGGCAAGACATGAGTATACACCAACAGAGGCAACACACAAGCTCTAAACAGAACAAAACAGACTCGCCTCTAAATACTGCAAAACCAGATCTGCTACCATAGGTGTGAGCTATGAATGTCTCACTAAAACAGAGTAGTTTTTAACATAACTGTTTTTAATTTGTACTGTGTTTTATTTTGACAAAAACATTCTCTCACAAATACTGATACAGCTCCCAACAATGAGAAGAAAAAATAGCTGCATCCTCTGCATAATAACATGTACATCAATTTCAAATCTGCTTCACACATTCTTGCTTTCTCACTCTTTCATTCACTCTCTCACACACAGACACACAAACAGCTCTCTGAGAGCCAACAACCTTTGCCTTCACAAGTGGACACATGCTGTGGAGTCCCAGGTGTCCCAGGCTGTCGTCCAGCAACAGCTGTTCACTGCTGGAGACTCATCAAACTTTCAGCTCCACACAGGGGAAAAAGGCACTGACAGCGCAGGTCAGTTCAGAAGAGTCTGAATCACATAGTGAAGAACCAGAGTCAGATCCAGTTCAGTAGATTCTGAGTCTGACTGTGAAGTTTAATTCACTCCAACCAGGAGTCCGATTCAGTTTGTTGAAGGTCTGATCCAGTTCAGCTGGATGTTTGGCCCAGATCTATACTGAGTCTAATACAGCCCAGTGTGAAGTCTGATTTCATTCATTGTGGATTCACTTCACTCTGGAGTGTGATTCATACCACTGGAGTTTGATTCATTTAAACAGAATCTGTATCGGTTCAGCACAGTCTGATTCAGTTTAACAGTAGGTCTAATTCAGTACAGAGTGAAGTCTGATTCTGTTCATGGTGGAGTCTGATTCACTTCTTCCTGCAGTCTGATTCAGTCCAGCAGAATCTGTATTGCTCAGCACAGTCTGATTCAGTTCCGTATGGAGTCCGATTCAGCTTAGCATGGAGTCTGATTCACTTCTGTCAGTTGTTTGATTCAGTTCAGCATTGAGTCTACTTCAGTTCAGTGTGAAGTCTGACTCAGTTCAGCAGTGTTCTGATTCAGTTTGTCCACACAGTTTGTCCGCACAGTCTACACCGTGCCCGGACTGCACTTGCTCAGCTCGTAGGAACCCTTCCGTCTTGCTCTCTTTAGGTGCTCCAGCACCATCGTAGCTGAGGCCAGCAGTCCCAGACCAGTGAGTGGAGCAATAAAGACGTTCCAGCTGGGCTGAGGGCTGGAGAATCGCTCTACAGGGAAAACAAATGAAGTAGATGAAGAAGTTGGAAAACGACGACAACAATGTACTAAAACTTTTATTCTAAGGCAAAGTTTAGTCAAGAAAGTTCATTAGTAAAACAATTGCCCCATACAAAGAACTTTGATTTATGGTGACGGTGATAATAGTTTGATTGGTCAGTCAATTAATTAACAGCTGGTGGATTGGTGGATTGATTAATTGCACAGGTCAACAGGTTATTTTCATCCAAGATAATTCTGTGTGGGCTCTGTACTGCTTTTCATGCTGATTTCAAATATGTAGTTTTTCTCTAACACGTCTAGTTTTTGTGATGAAGCTACTTACATTTTTCATGCTATCTGTTATTATAGTCAAAGCATATGATGAAGATACAACTGCATGTTACATTCCAGAATTATCCAATCCTGATTACGTGGCTGCAGATTCAGAACCAGAGACATTTTTACGCAGGCAGAGCTGAATGAACTGGTTTGTGAATTTAATCTATCTGAAGACAAAGTAGAAATTCATGCTTCAAGGCTCAAGCAGAAGCACTTGCTTGCAAAGAAGAAAGTCTTACTCTAAGCATTTCTGAAGAATCAGTAGCGACTGACTGACTGAAGATACTGAAACACTGGTGTTTACGTGTTAGTAAAAACTACATACAAGTACATTATTACTAACATTATTCATACCTCAAAAGGTTGACGTAATTAAAAAAAAAGTAAATACAGATGTAAAATCAGCCTGAAAACGGATTTAGGAAAGTGTGTTGTAGTGTTATTGAAATACTCCAGTGTTTTCTCTTACCCAGTACATGAATGGAGAAGACCTCGGTCTCGTAGCCCAGGTTGTTGGTGACGTTGATCTGGTAGAGCCCTGTGTCGTTAAGTGTGAGGTTGATGAGCTGAAAGGTGCCGTTAATGGAATAGATGTCTACACCGCTGTCCAGCTTCCTCAGAATGATGGCAGGTGGGGGGAAGCTGACCGAGTGGCAGCAGATGGTGATGTTCTGGCCCTCCTGCACCTGCGTAGATGGGAACACCTTCACTGTAGTGTTCCTTGGTGGTGCTGTGGATGGAACGTGCCAAGAGAGAAGAGGTCAAAATGGTCAGTTTCCAACAAGACATTCATTTAATCGATGTAACATGAAACAGACTGTGTAAGAAAGTATTTTTCAGTCCAGTCTCAGAAACCCCCAGACACTCCACTTGATCACAGGTCCCAAACATCTGTATCTGCTATTTAATTTTAAATGAGCTGTCTGCAGGTCCCCATTGGTCCCCACTGGGTTTGACTGGCATTTGTTAAAGCACAGAGAGCAGCGACTCCAGAGCCCTCGAGGATCAGTGTTCTCCTGATCACATAATCAGATCACGATCATTATGGAAAAGGCACAGAGCCTAACTAAACTAAAGCCTAATGAGTTTACATGCTTTAGAACACTCACATCCGAAGGTCAGTGTGAAGGGATTGTGTGAGCAGACACTGTTCTTACCTTTCACAGTAATCTGGACGCTAGCCCTCTGACCGCCATGTTGATTGACAGCCTCGCAGACGTAGAGCCCTGAGTCAGACAGTTCAGTAGAGGGGATTGTGAAGGAGGTCTGACTGCCCTCACTGGAGGCCAGCTCTGTCTCTGTACCCTCCAGCACCTTCCTCAGGACCACACGTCCCTCTGGAGCGCTGTCAGTCTGACAGGAGATGCTGACGGATTCCCCAGCCTTCAGTTCCCCCTGGGGGCTCACGGTGATGGCGGCCTGTCTTGGGGCATCTGCACAAAAACAGCAAAACTGTCAGGCCTGACTAGTGTTGAGTGGTGAAGCCCAGACTCAGACACTATTGGCATCTTTCCACTGGCACAAGGAACCATGCCGAACCATAAACAAATTACAAGTAAAGCAAGCCGAATCCATGCTGCTCGACGGCAGGGCCGAAAGTGGCCTGCAGCCGAGCTGACTGCATCACTGCTTTCTGATTGGTTGAAATTTTGGCATCACAACATGGAAAGAGGCCACTGTTTATTTACTGTCCACACAAAAAATCCACAATGGTGATCCAAACTAACTACTATGAAGTCGCAGAAATACAAGCACAACTGTCTGGGCTGAAGATAAATTTCAGTGGGACTTTTTTATGATGCTAACAAATTTATTTTGAATATTGTGAGAATTGTGAAGGTGAACCATCACTAACAAGTTATCTGGGTTAGGTTTTTTTTGTTGCACGACTAAACAAGACTATAAACAATAAAAGATCACAATAACAAAAGCGGTTCTGACAGAAAAATGACCGGCCATAAACTGTGGTGAGAGAATTTAGTCAGAAACTCTGGATACCGAACTGAGATACACTGGAAAATCTAAATGTGCTGCAAGTTCCATGCCATCACAGTACAGTTTAGGTACACCTGTGGAAAAGTGCTTTATGAGCCTATGATCACACGTCCAGTAGCAAAAACCTTTTACACATTTGCCAGTAGCATTAGGCTCATCAACTTTGAAAGCTTATTAGATGGCCTTAACTGAAGCAACTTTGGATATTTGACTTTTGTTGTACAGTATATGGAAATAGCATTTGAAAACCGTGTTTACTCACAGTGCACTTCCAGAATAGTAGATGCCGTCTTCTCTTCAAATAAAACTGGAACGCCATCCAACTCTCGTAAAACCCTACAGGTAATGATCTTCTCATGGTCAGTTCTCCTGGGTACCCGGTAGGAGATGACTGAGCTCAGGTTCTGCAGTCCATTTGCAAATGGCCATGTCTCGGAGTAGATTTCTGTCTCTCCGTCCAGCCACACCATGTGGAAACGGTTTCTTGGGAAGACGTCATGGACTTTGCAGGTCAGGTTCATCACCTCACCCTCGACTGGAGGTCCAGACCTTTCAATTTCAGGGTTTGAAGGGAACGCTATTGGAGGAAATGGGAAACATCATGTTCCATGTGAATCTAAGGAGGAACCTGACCTACCAAAGCTGAACCACATCATCCTGCTGAAATAATGTAAACTAACTTGCTCTTTCATAAAACACAAGGCCTCACGGCAGTAGGAGATAAAAAACAGAACATTTTGTGGGGGGATCTCCAAGTGAATGATGTTCCAAGTTAGAAGAGAATGTAATACTGATGGCTCCCACTTCAGTGTCCTTGAAAATGTTCATCTCTATCCTCCCTAATAGCTGTATCTACGCTGCTTCTTATCAAATCTGAAGTAAACTGCTTTCAGATCTTCTCACAAAACTGGATTGAGTGAGTGTGTGATTACATGCGCACTCAGGCAGAATGGAAATCTCATTTTGATTGTGAGTGTAACAGGAGTTCAGCAAATGCTACGGCATGTTCAAGACATGACCACTATTGTACATAGAATTGGACCACAATCAATAGAACTCATATAGAAAATGGAAACAAATGTTCAGTTTTAAGCAATAATTCACCAAAGAAAATCTACAAAATTTCAGTCAGCTAAGAAAAGTTCAGTGTCTGAAGTTCTCCACAGGAGATAACAAGTAATGGAAACTAAAACCACAACAATATCACTATTCACACCTCACGCGTCAGTCGTTACATGCTCACCTCAAACCATGTCGAATTGTCAAAGAATATCACTTAACTTGGAGGCTTTATGGTGACTTATATGCAACATTAGCCTTATATCTCCAGTGCAGTACTCAAACCTCAAACACCAAAGATGTCTTAGCTGGTCGGCTACATTTTGGGTAAAAAGACTTTCTAGATATAATTTATTTTTTCCTGAGCTATCACTTTAAGACTACATTAATGATTTCCTAATTGTGAAATAGCAATGCTTTGACAATACTTACAGAAAATTCTCACTTCAGTGCTTCTGGACTTCACCACCGAGCCGCACTTGACTTCACAGATAAAAATTCCCCCGTCCTTCACCTCTACAGGCCCCAGGCTTAACTGGGACACAGCAGTCTGAGTGTGATTCTGCCTCTGCACAGATTTATCCTCCAGACCCTTCCAGGTGAAGTGTGGGTTTGGACAGCCTGAGGCCTTGCAGGACAATGGCAGGGTGGAACCGCGCTCGACTGAAGTCACACTCATGTCTCCCTGCAGGGACACCTCCAGAGGATTAGCTGTGAGGATGAAGGTGCAAGACAAAAAAGAATTTAGTTCACCAAAACTGTCCAAAATGGCATAGATAGTCTGGGCTCTAAAGTAAAACATGTGTAACGTGGCCACAGCACAGCACACAGTGTGAAGTTCTTCTCTGCATTTAATCCATTCACTTAGGTAAAGCAGTGGGTAGCCAGCAACCTGGGGATGGTACCTTGCTCAAGGGTACCTTAGTGGTGCCACTAGCAGTCCAGGGATTCAAACCCATGACCTTCTGATCACAGGAGCAACTCCCTAAGGACTACCAGCTGCCCCTCTAGACATGGCAATGATTTTGTCAGGTTTAAACTTTTGTGCTTGGGTCAAAAAAGGGTTCAGTTCTCAGGCTGCCCAAGCAAGCGTCTTGTGTGAAGTATGTTTCTGGTTTAAAAGTCCCTGAGCAAGACGTTCGCCACATTCCTCTACCTCTGAAACACGGCTGCATTGTAAATCACTTTGAATAAGAGCTTCTGCCAAATACACGATTGTAAATCAGCAAAACAAATGCAAGCAGCTCATGACATGCGGCACAAGGGCATGTCCGCCAAAACTGTAAACCCCTCAGAATTAGGGAAAATTCTAGACATACAATACATACTGTTCTGGACTTTCAACTGATAATCCAATCTGGCAGCATAATCTATTTCAAGGCTTTGTGTGCATTTGGAAGACTCTTTGAAAACATTGTTTGGTGGAAAACTGAATATTACAATGTGGTTCAAGCCACTGATGACAGAACAGTTAGACACAATCATTACAGTTAGAGCTGCACAACTGTTGGAAGAATTGTTATTCTCTATGCAACATCCTTATGTATAACCTTCTCTTTATAATCACTGAACAATTAACCATCCGTCATGTATCTCATATATCTGTGTGTGTAGTTTAGGGACTTTTGCGCTGAACGCTGGGTGACTTATTTTGTATGCCCAGAGGAAAATGTATCTTGGGAGGATTTCTTTCATCCTTGTCTACAGACGACTGCAGAAAGGACGTAGTCTCAGATACAGTGCTTTCTTTTCTTCATGTAAATAGATCAGACTGTGTTCAGGCTATGTTCTGTCTATAGATTAGACGCAATTTTGACTTGGATGGAAAGAGACACGTCCACAAGCATCTAACAAGAGTTTAACTCAGTAACATAAGATCCCAGAAACTATGAACATCAAACTCACTCTTTCAAAACCCATGACTTTTGACCATTAAGAAGCGTAACAGAGGCACTCCTCACTATCACTTAACCTTGTGGTTTAGTGAAGCATGCAGACGTTTGGTGCACATTCCAGAAATCCAATCATCTTTACTAAAGCTTGGGTTATTTGAGACTCTTTGTTTGCACTTTTCATTTCACTCTCATGTTCAGCCGACGTGGTTTTTGAACAAAAAGCAAATGTTCAAATCTAATGAGATTTACAGTATGGTAACACTTTATCAACCAGTCAAACTGAGTATTAGTCACTTAGTATTTACTAAAATTATACTCAATATTCTTTGCTAACAAATGCATTTACAGTATGTTCACCATTTGATAAGCCAGAAAATGACATATTTTTATTCATCACTACAGACCAAGCCACCTAATATGATTATAATGTGCATCAGCAGATAAGTGTGAGCTATTAAGTGATAAAGAGTGGATTTAGAGTTAAAGGACAGACTAGAATTTGACTCTGCATCAGCTCACAACCAGGTAATGTTACTTTCCCATTGCAAATTTCTCACCTGTGAGGCTATTGAAGGTTTATCTTATCTTAAATGGATGAAGTGAACCTGTACTGTGAAAAAACATTGGCTGGCAGTGTATATAATGTGCCTACAAATATTGTGTTCCTAACAAAATGAATTCCTTGTTTACAGCCCTCAGTGTTGCTGTACTGTATAATCATACTATTAGCTTCAGGGTCGCTCTTCTCACGTGCAGAAAAAAATAATCCCGAGAAACTCAGGGACTCACGTTGAACAGAGAGCTGGACGCTGGCCTTCTGGCTGCCATGATCGTTGTAGGCCTCGCAGACGTACAGGCCTGAGTCACTGATGCTGGCAGAGTAGAAAGGCACCGAGATTTTAGGTCCTGGACCAGACACCAGCTGAGTCTCGGCCCCGTCCTGCAGCTTAGTCAGCACCAGACGGCTCTGAGGTACACCGTCACTCACACAGGACACCCACACCAACTCTTCTTCCCTCGGCTCGCTGGGGGACACGGCTATCACAGTGTTGGTGGGAGGACCTGAAGAATAAAACGAGTGATCCTCAAAACACAAGCCTGAGCATCTGCAGTGCATTTTACTTCTAGTATAGAGTTTATATTCATAGTTCATTTATATATGTGTATTCTGTGTGTCCTCTTGTGCTCTGTATAATCTGGAGCCACCCCATCTCATCTCACTGTATGCGTGCGGGCAGCTGAGAGGAGAATACAGTTCATTGTGACTTTGACTTTGATGAATAAGTCCTTGGATAAAGTTCCTAAAAAAGAGTTCCTGAACTGACTACACATGTAAAAATGTGTCTATATTTTGTAATGCACTGATATGAAGTTGGTTATTCAACTGAATCGATTGCGAAATGTTATAATTAATTCATAACTGATTACGTTCTGTGACATATCAGAATGATATTTTTGAGTTATTAAATGTTAAAAGCTCTGAGTATTCTTTTATGATGTACATTGCACTACTGTATAATGTGTAATTAGAGCCATTTAAAAGCTAATTCTGACCCAAATAAACAAAGTAAATGAAATTAAAATAACCAAATTTGTGTAATTCGTATATTTTTGAAATCGTACCCAAGTAAAGAAAACCAGTAACTGAATTAAAAACACTGGACACCTGGTTCCTATCATCATTGTAGACAATTCCCTCTGAAGTTTCTCAAGGATGGAGCTCTTAGAAACGAAACTGCTGTGTTTTTACTAACCGTGAACGCTAACGGTCACTGTGGCTGTCTTTTTCCCCATCCCGTTGCTGGCCTCACACTCGTAGTCCCCTGCGTCTGCCAGAGACGCATTAATCAGGGACAGCTCCCGCGTCTCTCCCACTTTAACCCACTGCCCGGCAGGCCTGAGGACTCTCCAGGAGAACGTGGGCTCTGGATTTCCGTCCGCCTCACAGGTCAGAGAGAGAACAGAGCCAGCAGGAACCGTGCTCGACCCAGACACTTCCACACTGAGCGGCGCAGCTGAGGAACGAGTGAGAACGAGGGTTTACTGAGGAATACCATAATCAGCAAGTATTATAAGACAAGATAACCCTTTATTAGTCCCACGGGTGAGAAATTTGCAATCAAAGTGGCCTCTTTATGAGCTCTGCCCTGACTGCCAAACCCAGGAGAGAACAAGAGTTGCCTGAAAAAATCAAGCTTACATAATTTTATCCCTCACCACAAATATAGATGATCACATACTTTTGAGTCTGAATGTTCTTTAGTTTTGCAGTGGAGCTACGAGGCTAATGTGACCAATAATATCAGTTAGCATGATGCAGACTGTATAACGAAATAACCACACACAGTTAATTCAAATAGACTTGCTGATGTGGTTTCTGAAACTGCATGACCATTTAATATCTATAAATATGGACAACTGTACAGACACAGTGCATGCTTCGGCCCCCTATTGCATTTTATCTTTGCAGCAGCACTACATTAGTAAGTCTGTAAGAGAGAACATCACTGTTTGAGGTGGGTGTGTGACTTATGCTTTTGGAGTTTGTGTGATGCAAACTGGTGTTATTGCTTGATTTTTCACCAAACTATTGCTTACAAGGAGGATTCCACTGAGGCTTCAAAATGTCCATATAATTTAACATTGAGACCAAAACGAAGTCCTTCTTAACAGCGGTGGTGAATGGAACCAGGGGTCGCAATGTCTACACCACAAACATAACCATTTTATTTACTCTTTAATCAAACTTATTTACTTTTCAAAACCACCAGTTAACATGTATTTTATTAGATGTAGTTTTCATTATGTAGCTCTGGCAGGCTCTAAACTCTTCAGACATCTGGTTCCCATCACAGCCATTATGAAGAAGTTTCTCAAGACATAACCATTCAGAATCAAACCATTTGGAATGACTTGGTTTACAGCTTATTCACTAAATTCTACAGAAATGATGAAGGATTGGTGGAATTTAACTCTTTAACTGTAGTTGCTGAAAACTTACATGTTACTGTCATGGATACGGTGGTCTCTCTGGTGCTCTGGTCTAGTGGTAGGTTGTCTAAATCGAGCGAGGCCCGGCAGGTGATTTGTTTTCCATCGTCTTCCTTCTGTGGTGTGAACGTGTAACTGGACTGAACAATCTTCTTGTCAAGCCCGCCCTCCTCCTCGTGCACCACGGTTCCTCCCTGCAGCCATTCGAATTTCACATTCTCTGATGGATAGACGCCACTAACCCCACAGATCAAGGTGTTCTCCTTCGCTAATTCTAAGCTGTCGTGATTTGAGATGACTGGGTCTTCTGCAAAAGCTGCAATAGCAAAGCACAAATGGTTGAAGCTGGAGTAAAAGGTTTAATTTACTTGTAATTAAATGCAGCACTGGCTCAGAGGTGGGTAGTGACTAGTTATATTCAGTTACATGGACTTCAGTACAGATCTGATTGATTTGTGTGTTACAATGTAACTTTTAGCAATTCAGTACGACTGTCACTATTGATTATATTAGTTACTGATTATTCTGATGATTGGGTAACCATATGCATCCACTTTTTTAACAGCAAACATTTAAATTTGACCTGCAGAAGTAAGCACTGAGGCGATACATTCAGGATGTCCTTTTTAACTGATTACTTTTTAAATTTCATTATTATTATTGTTTTTTTAAATCATGACATCCCCATATATCCCCATAGTATTCTAGCATTTCAAATCAGCTCCCAAAAGTTCTATATACTTTTGGTTAATTTCTTACATGGTTTAGTCTTTGCTCACATCTCTCACTTTGGAGTTTTAGGATTTTATTTTAGACCGACTGGATCCAAAAAGAGAACTTAACACAATTCAAAGAGTGTCAGAGAGCCTTACATGCGTCAGTTCCTCTGCTGAGAGATGCTGGATGCTGAAGTTCCACTACAGTTCTGTATTGAATTTAGTAGGAGTTTTTGTAGCCTGAAGCCTGAAACCTTTTCACTTTTTTCCAGTTGCATTAGCTAGCCTGCTTTTACTGCTGCGGGACCTGTTGTTTCGTTGTCCTAATACTTTTGCATGCGTGTATTTTTAGCCTCCTATACCCACCTCTGCTGCAGGTCAATAGTAAGGTATACTTGAACTTACAGTAGACTTTAATGGTGGCCTTGGCCTGTTTGGACACATCCTTGCACTTCGCCCTGCATTGGATTTCATTTTCGTGATCTTTGGTCACACTGTTGAAGATCAGAACCGATTCTTTGGGGGAATACTTCGACTGAGCACCGAGAGGTTTGTCCTCCAGCGAAATCCAGGAGAAAGCCACATCCTCCGGGCATTCAGACATGGAACACTTCAGCTCCTGCCTGTCTCCCACTTTAAAGAGCGCCGCCCGAGGACTGAGGTTCACCTGCAGAGCAGCTTCACAAGAAATTCAACTGTTTTCAGTGTCAAGTTTAAAATTTGGAGAAGTGTATTATCATATGAGCCACTGAAAACTTTTTATTAGTCTAGAAGCAGGCACAGTGTTACTCAGAGGGAAAGTAATTCAATGAATTTGCCATTCAAAGCTGTAAAAGACTGACAAGCACTGATTATCATGTGCAAAATCACTACTTATGTCACTATTATGTGTAAAAGCAGACTCCAAAATATTAATAACCACTTCAGCAGGAATTTTATTTAATCTCTAGTATTTATTATAATATCTAGTATTTATATCCACCTTTCTTACTGACCACATCATCTTGTGTACATAGTATAGTGTAGTATAGAGTATTTTCTGGAGAGTTTTATTTTGACTTTATACTATATTTTATAATGTTCACATCTTTGTGTCTCTGTGCAGTCATAGCATTAACCATTTCCTCCAGGATCAAGAAAGTTTTCTGATTTACAGTAAGTAAATGAGAAAAGTGTGTTGGGTATTTTAGTCATGCTGCAATTTATGAATTGAACTGAATGAGAAAAAAATCAATATTGATTCCAGTTCAGCTTTTAGTGCATGCTGTGGGTGTTGTAATTTAATGTTCAGTTAGAGAAAGATCAGACTCACCTGCAAGTGGCAGAAGAACAGTCAGAGTGAGACTCAGAGCTGGAAGCATGTTAGAAACCTTCAGATCCACCAAGTGAAGTACTTCTGTGGTTAAGTTCTTTGGACACACCAGACTCATTTCTGAACTTTATACTGAGGGGGGCGGGGCAGTGGAAACCCCCCCAGACCACCCAACCCCCCAGTAAAGACCATATAAGTCATGACTGGCTTTCCCCAGTGCGCCCTCTGTTGGTCAGAAGGGGAAATATTCTACCCAAACTCGGAAATAAATTTTTTTAAAGTTGACCTTTTTATTTGTTAATTTGCCTTTAGAGGATATTGTATGACCTGCTAAAAGTTGAAAATGTGTGTTCACCAGCACAATTTATTACTATCTCATAACTTCCTCTTTAAAATCACGTCGGTCGCTCAGAGTGCTTCTCAGAAATGCAGTGTTTAAAGGAAATGAAAGCTCTGTCCTCTGAGGGGAGGGGAGTGCTGATTTTCAAGACCAGTCATTAGAGGGAGTTCTGTTCAAACAAGATTTTCCTACTCAAAGGAGGGGAAGAAAAATTTTTCTTTGAAATGAAGAATTTCCAGACTACAATACTTATCTGCATCCCCTGACCTTGGTCTGACCTTCATATTTTGGTTTGAATCACCTTGTTGGGGAAAAACTGCTGTTTAAGGCCAGTCAAATCTTTGGTATATAGTACATTAAAATTAAAGAAATGGGAAGAAATGTAGGAGCCTAGATAAAGGAATTCCAGCCACTCAGCATTCAGCACCACCAGTATACTGATCACCGCCTGATCATCTGGA
>JBBPCX010000038.1:9175385-9202269 GCA_037974365.1 Hydrocynus forskahlii
ACCCTGGCAGAAAGACAATATTTTTGTAGAAGCACTGTGTGGTTAAAATGAAAGTTACTAAATTGTCCCCCTTACCCTAAAAGTACTCTCTCATCTGAGACATATCTGGTATCCAAAGTTTGCTTATTTTGTTTGTGACTGGAGCTCATACTGTAATAGGGCTGTCCAACACAACTATATTCCATTTGGATACTGAGTGAAGAATCACAATGCTCAATATCAAACAATACTATGGCAAAATGTTAACTGTCCTCACTGCTTGTACACCCAATAAAGTTTGGCTTGAATTTTCACATTTTTAAAGCCTAATTAAGCCTAATTGTAAGTTGCTCTGGTTAAGGCGTCTGCCAAATGCCACTTTAATACCTTTTTAATTCTATCACAATCAACTACAGGTAAAATATGAGGTGAACCTGGTTCTTGCTTACTTAAATGAAAAAAAAGTACTAAATTGTTAAACTAAAAAAGCAACAAACTCAGGTAGCTAAAAAGTAAGCAGTCAGCAAAGTTCAATTACTATCGCTACAGAATCACACCAATCTAGGACTGTTATGTAAGCTTAAGTAGACATGTTTGTGTGGTTTCTGATCCTGTATGACATACTGTTTTATATAAAACCATGAGAAAAGTATAGGTGAAACTGAAGCTTAAGCTTAACAGCTGATACTTTATATGTATGCTGTCTAATTTTGTGCCACACAGTTTCAGAAACCACAAGCGTAAGTCTATCACATGACCAAGTGAAGCGAGGGCGTGATGGTATAGGCCTACAGATCCCACTGTGCACGTGTTTAGAGTTAAAGCTTCTGTTACTTGTGGGCTATATTATTATCCTCCCTGCTGCAGTGCAGAACTAATGAAGAAAACTGTGTTTGTTTGGGATAAAGGAGAATGAGCACATTGGACTATATTTCAAATGAGTCCTGCAGCTACTTTCTGTTCAGGCGAGGATGTTGGATAAAAAGTGCAGCAGAACACAAACAGCAAACTGCTGCGAGCTAGAAGACTTCAACTGAAATTGAGACTCTGTCACTGGCTTTTCGTTATGTGTTGTACCCTCAAGTGTGTGGGTGGTTTTATCATTTTTTGTGCTCCTGTGCCACATTCACATGCCAGTGCCTCCTCTTTTCAGCAAAGAATTAAGGAAATCTTAATAAAGTCGAAAACAGGATGAATAACAATCAGGATGACCAATGTAGGTGCCAAAGAAACAGCCAAAAAAGGTACAAAGCGGCCAGGGAAAGAGGTGGGAATTACCCGAATGCTTCCTGCTGGCATAATCGTGAGTGGGCGTTTTTTTTTTTTTTTTTGAATAATGAAAGAAACAGGAGCCTGGGTCTAAAAGGAGAAACAACAAAAAGAAGAAAGCAACAGAGGAAATTCACTCCTCTGAGACAACAAAAAGGGAAATTCACTCTTGGCCTTTGCCTCCCATCCGGATACTCTATTGTCAGGAAAATGGAGAGCAAATCATTACTCTTCCAGAATATTCAGTCTGATGGCTGTCAGGTGGTGGTGATGAAGACGAATTTATGGGCAGCAAATGTGCAACTTGAGCCACAGGTCAGAACATGTTCCGCTTCCGGAGCATCAGCTCATGCCCTAAAACTACTGTTTCCATTCTTATATTAGCCACTTCCTGCAGTGGAGAGAGAGTGACTCAACAGTTTTACACAGGCTGCATGGACAGCAGAGTTGGCCTCTGGCATAACATACCCAACACTGTTTTGTTTTTGCACAAAAATGCCAAAAGCAACTTGACATACAACATGCAGCTGCACACAAGAACTGCACGTTTGCTAGTTAGTGAAGAGACCAGGGCTGCTTTTCTTGGAAGAAGAACTTCTGCACAAACACCAGGTGGTCCTGAAGAATGTGCGGCTCTGTTTATGGACTAAAGCCTGACTGGTATGAAATTTCTACCACCGATACTCATAAGGATTTATGGAGCTTCTAAGGAGAATTTCTAAGAGAAATTCTAATAAAAGGTAGATTTGATTACATCTGCATACATTCATGAATGGTTTACTGAGCGAGATGGACATCAGGAGTCATGTAGTCAAACATCAGTGTCAAATTTCTGAAACTGAAATAAGCAGACGTTTGATGACATAAATGCAGTAGGGCGAGGGGTAGATCTACTCAGCATTCTTACCAGCTTTGCTGATTTCTGCTACTATGGCATCCTCATGCTTTGGTAAGATCTGAACCATTTTAACATGTTTCGTCATTGTAGCCCTGATTATATTTTGTGTTAAAGCTCACTAGCTGAGTCTGTATTGCTGTAATTAAGGTAAGCACTTGAGGACTGCTGACTCAGCAGTCTTTGTATAGAACAATACAGTTTAAATAACTGAATTAAGGGCTTTCCACACTAGAGGTGTTTTTTTTTTTATCTAGGGACATGTGTTTCCATAGTTTGGTATACTGACTGAGCATGAGGCTGTTTCTGAGCCTGAGAGCAGCCCAGATTACCGGTCTCATCAAATTATGTAATTGCAAGAAACTAGTGTGAAAGCTGGGGCAGAAATAATCATGCACATCTCAGGCCATGTTACATGTCTAAAGAACAAATCCTCATTTCACACACACTGCAAGCACAATATCCACTATATAAATATACAGCCAAATATTACAGACCGCATAACTATTTTTCCTGGTTATTGCTTTTGTAAAGTGTAGGAGTGAGTCTGTGGAAAATGTGCAGGTCACTATTGTTTTAAACACTCAAACATGTTTTGGAGCCACAATTGACCACAAATGTTTGGAGAAAATGTAAAAATAATGCATATAAATAATTTATTACACCATGGAAATGTTAAACTACACATTATTTTATGATCGCAACAATTAAAACAGTGATGTTAAGAGATGACTGTGTGCATGTGTGACTCTGTTTCATCCATCAGAAACTGAATCAGGAGTGAAGCTGCTGGACTACAGACCATAGAAAAGCTGCTCTACAAACACTACTGCACTCACAACACATGGAGGCGTTTCTTATTTTTACAAAGCTCACTCTGCGATAGTTCAAAAAAGAATAGACATCTGTGCATTGTACACAACAGTGAACAGAAAAAAAGGGAAAAGTGGTCCCTAATTTTTTTCCCCATGGCTGCATAAACAAAAATAAAACTTTCTGGCAGATAAAGTGGGTATATATAAAGTATACACACACACGCGCGCATATGCGTATAAAATGCGCCGATTTGGCTGGGCACCAACTCTGTATTAGCATAGCTGCCCTGACATAAGTTAAAAGAGAAATGGGAAGGTTTGCAGTCACGGCGTTTAAAAAAGCGCCTCTTGCAGCCTACAACACTCCCAGCGCATCTAACAGCAGCATGGAACCAGCTGTTAGTCCTGTTAGAGTCTGAGAAGCATTACAAGTAAAGAAGACCCAGCGTTTAAGCCTGCACCATTCTGTCAGAGAGACAGATTAGCAGAAATTTAATGGTTTGTTGAGAGAGCGTGGGATGCACTCAAAGTGAAGGGGAGAAGTTAAAAGCTAGCGCCTATCAGAGCGCAGCGAGGAAATCAGAAAATTAGTCTCAGCGCCACAGTCAGTTAAAGCCCACTTGATGACAGCAATTAGGTCTATATTTGAATGCCTTGATAAGCACTTCATCAGCAGGCAGAAGAGAAACACAGAGTGAAATTCCCTGGTAAAAACCAGTAGCGGTTAAAAAGCAGTTGTGCACCTCCTGTGCAAGTAGGCGTGTGCACGGATGCGCACAAATACATGCACACACACACTGAAAAGAAAAGCTTTCAGATCACTTAGAACAAGGCGGTTAGATATGTGAGTAATAAGATGAAGTTCGCACAATTATCAAATTAACTTGATCATGATTTGCTTTACACTGAACCTATTTCTAGACATTTTTAACCGCTTAAATTGTATCTAGTGATTATGCCAGTGGCGGATAATTTCACTTGTTTGGAGAAATCATGCAAGTTGTGCAGCTTATTTCACTAAATTATGCTTATAGCAAGCAAAATTATCTGCGAAGGACAATTTCAGATGCCTTTTTAGAAGTGAGTGAGGTTAATGGATTATAGCTAAAGGTCAAATTGGGTAAATTGGCTTTAAAAGGAGCCTGAAAACAAACACTGAGCAAGAAGTGTGAGTAGAGGCATGAGTAAGATTAGAATCCGTACACACAGAAAGACAGACCGAGAGGAGGAGAGGGAAAGGCTGTGTGAGTGATGGTAGATGCTGCTGTTGGGTGTAAAGGAGTGTGTAGCAATGAGCTCACTTACAGGAATGGACCGGCTGAGGTAGCGGGCCGAGGGCCGGTTCAGGCCTGCGGTACTTTGATTCTGCACTGGTTCCTCAATGGAAAACCTGCCAGTGGTGGAGGAGGCCCCCGCAGGGCTGCCGTGGCTGTGGTTCTTGTTGTGGTTGGTGAATGATGGGCTTTTGCCTGGTCCTACCCCGTTAGAATTCAGGCTGTTGGAGTTATACTGATTGTTGTTGACCTCGTAGCGGTTGTTGTGGGCAGCCAGAGCGGAGGGGCTGCCAAAGGCCACGCGGGGGGCGGGGGAGGTGGGCGAAGAGGGTGAGAACGAGAAATGGGAAGAGGAGGAGGATGAAGGCTGCTTCCCAGGACTGTTACGGTCTCCATCTGTCTCGTACAGGTTGCCCAGGGAAGTGGCTAATCTGGAGCTTAAAGAGGAGCGGGGGGGGGGGGGGGGGAAAAATACAGAGGGGTAGTGGGGGATGGTGGACTCATCACTGCAACACAACCAGTAGGTCTTTTTCATGCAGATATGTGGGTGTCACATACATTTGCTGGTGAAAGTAACTTCGGGTAAATGTGGACTACGCTTCATGTCCTCTTTTAAAAAACGTATTGGAAATTGCCCACCTATTGGGTTAAAGTTAAAGGTCAAATGTGGTTAACCTGGCTAAAATAGGTAAGTTGTCTAATTAGGTAAATTCCTAAACGTGAATTTGAACGTCAGCTATAAAAGTTAGTCGGCCATGTGTGGCATTTAGATGTAAGCATTACCTAAATGAGTTATGGGTTGAAGGTTCAAGTACAGAAGACTATAAATAGATCGATTCCTCAGTTCATTCACCCCAGTTCAACTTATTTTTGTTGATTTTATAGAAGTAAGTCCACACACAGACCACACACTCTTGCATATTTCAGTATACAATTAATTTTTATGTGCTGAATTAATAATTGAAAAAAAATCAATTAGTAATTGATTAAAAATTATGGTCTATGCAAGAGTATTTGGCACATTTTATATTTTCTTACTCATTCCCACCAAATATGTTAAGATATTGTGCACCAAATCTACCGTCAAATACCATGTTTAAGTTTGTTCACTGTATAGGATATGTTAATCAACAAAACAAGGGGTCTGACTTTTGCATATGTTTGTACATTTACATTGGGGTTTTTTTTGCAAATTGTTGTTCAGTGACGGTAACATTGATCTACTTACTACAGTGTCCCTTTTTTAAAGTTCCAATAAGGATAGGTAGATGCCAATAACAGGTAATTTACCTTAATGGGCTTATTTATTAAAGAGATTGTTAAACTGGCTTCAACTCCCATTTAACCTGAAGTTACTTTATCCAACAAATCCTTAACTGCATGTAGGCAAGATCCTGCGTGAAAAAGGACCACACACACTACATAACCTATACACCACTACACATCCGTATAGGAAGCAAAAGCCTACATTTCATTCTGATGTCCAAAAGTTGAGCTTTAGTGCAAATATTAATCAATGTATGCCTTAAAAAGAGACATCCATAGCAGCTGTCTAGCTCAATTAAAAGACGAAAGCCATATGGAACATAAAATCCCAAAAAAGTGCTTCCCAAAGTGATCAGTTAGGCATTGAGAAACAACAGTCAGGTACTCAATATCAGAACAGAACAAGAACATGGTCAAGAGGTGACCAGGGAGGAAGATAGAGAAAGGGAGGAAGTTTGTGTAAGAGTGAAAAGCAAAAGTGAAGAGTGGTACTGACTTTGGCTACTTCTCTATTACACTGGCAGGAAGGAGTGAGTCACCCACTTCATTAAGTGAATTCTCCCTAATGTCTCTACGCTAAAGCCTCACATTAGAGCATGGGGTAGTCACAGAGAGGGAGAAAGACAACAAGGGGGCTGAAGGGAAAATACAAAAGAGAAAGAGAGATAAAGAGAAAAGAAGACAAAATAGAAAGGCATTCAGAGGATTTTTGTTTAAATAAGGAAGAAAGTCATTAATAAAGTGGCAGGAAACATGAACACAGAGAACGATGATGACTGATCGTAGAACACTAAAGTGGGGGTGGGAAAGTGACATGGAAACTGAAACGTAGACGTAAAGCCCAAACAGGACAAGGAAGGGAAAAGACTTAAGGACGAGGAGTATGAAAGTACCGGATGGCCAAGGGGGCGCAGCTTACCTTTTTAGGTTGGATGAGGAAGAGGAGGCTCTCCCGATTCTCTTGGCGGAGGCAGAGACGGAGGAGGATGACGACACTTTGGAGGATTTGAGGGGCGAGGAGAGACCCTGAGGACCGGAGGCTGAGCTCAGTCTACTGGGGACACAAACAGAAAGACTGTGAGATCTACTGAAGACAAACATAAAATATTTTCATCTAGAAGTTGTTTGTGTTGCACAAACATTTAATGGACCAAAATGAGTGGCAAATAATTGGGACGCCTGTTACTGTACATTCTAACGAAGGGGTGCTAACATCCCCTCAAATCATTTTTCGAGGCAGCTCATGCTGCAGCATGAAAATGTGAAAAACTCAATGTATTGCCATTCTGCTTAAAATAAACTGAAGCTATGTGTTTCCTTATCATTCTTTGGATGATACTATTGCTAACAGTAGTACAGGCTGGGGACCATGAACCCTCATTTCTACACTTGAGGGACAAACATAAAACAGCAACATCATACTGAAACTTTTTTTAAAAATAGTTTTTTATCATCTAAAGAAAGATGAAGCTTTTACGCTGTATGAACATTTAATGGAAAATCACTTTTTTGTGGGTGTTCGAGGCAGCACTAAAATGTAGTATTATACTTTTTTGCTTAAAACATAAACTAGCAGTTATACGTTTACAAGTTCATGAGTTTCCCTCATTTTTTGTGTGATATCATTACTAACAGCAGTACAGGACCATGGACCCTCATGTCTATGTTCATGGAATTTGTCTTAGCAAATCACTTTAACATGTCATGTTATATCTAACCAAAGTTAAAAAAAAAAAAAAAGAAGAAAAAAAAACCCCTCAAAACATCTCCACTTAATTTTCGCTTGTTGGCATGTCATTTTTCACATCACTGAATTGTAGCTGCAAATTATTTATTCCAATAGAAAACAACTGTTTTAACACCGTTTAGCAGCTCTCTGTCAGCAGCATAAGAAACATAAGGACACAGTATAAGGTCAAAAGTATAAAGTATGCATATAAAATATGAAATATGAACATACACTATATACATATCAATGAGTATGAAAGGTGCAGTGTGCATTAGTGTGCAAATTTGTGCATTCAGTGATTGTCAGAGGTAGTGTGTTTAGAGATCTGTTCTGAACAGGTCTCGATGTGAGAAGGTCATACGGAGGTTGGGAGGAGGGGGGAGAGCACATCTGACTGCCTGTGGGTAGAAACTTTATGCCATGTCTCCAATTAATACAATTCAACACAATACAAATTAATGCCATAAAAAGCCAGGGCTGCCTAACTATGCACCTACCAGCAGAGGTTTTCAATACATTCCTAGTAGACTCTGCATCTGCTCCAATTTTTAGCCCTATCCCTGTGCGCAACACACTTTAGCCAGCTGATTAATGCCTGTTAACTCTGTTTGGCTGACCCAGTTGTGGAAAAAGGCAGCGGTAGAGACTAAGAAATAGAAAAACCAGACGGATATCCTCAAGGACAGGATAAAAAAAAATGTATGGCAGCAGTAACAGAAGCGGCAATAGCCCATATACACAGCACCCTGATATTATCAGCTAACACATTCTCAAATCTGCAAGAGAACACAATGAGGTTAAACAAGCGAGAATGCTTCTCTCTGCCACCGCCATACATAAAAAAGCTCTGGCCTTTTTCTGGATTTTCCCCCACTGATTCTGATCAACATTGCAGGCATGCGTGACAGATTTCAAACGAGGGGAATTCTTAGTCAGGGAGTTCCTATCCTCAAGGAAACAATCAAAAAGGGACCCGTAAGAATTGACGCCAGTGCTTTTTTTTTTTTGCCAACCAAGTTTTTCATACGAACTTCTAAATCACACAATCGATAAAATGGTCCATCTAAAAAGGTCCTGCTTTGGCAGAGGAGGGCATCGAGAGAGCCTGAAATAACCTGGGAGGTCAGGGGCAATTTGGAGACAGGGGTAACAAGTGCGAGGTCAAGGCTGTTCCTCTCTACTACACCTACTCAAGCCTGAGCAGCAGCTCTCCGCTGGAAAGAGCCTCCCTCCCTCTTCTTCACTCACTTCAAAGGGAAAATAGATAAAGGGTGTTAAAATAGAATGGCCCGACGGTCCAACTGGTATACAATCCCACTCCTAAAATCGGCCGACACTAAGATTCCACAGACTCATACACACAGGCAGAAATCGATTTGCTTAAAAGGAAATAGAAATGTTGCATTAAAAAAAGAGTTATACAAGATTTTACATGAGGAGATATTATTCTAACAATGGTTTAAGGGGGTTATTTAATATATTTACAAATAATGATTAATTTTATAGAAATTTGACAACTGGGAGTTATACCAGTCAGTAAAGCACTGCTTAAGTAAAACTAGTCTGTTCAACTTAACTATATTCAATTATACCAGTCAATATTATCCTTATCAGTATGTTTTAGCTCTCGTGTTGATTATGAAGCTTTAATTCCTGAAATGGCCGCTGTGGCCATGTCTCCTCTCGCTCTGTCTCTCTACACCCACCTCATTTCTTTCCCTCCTTCTCTCTCCAAAACAAAAGCCATTCAGGTAGCTGGTCTTCAGCCATAAATCTCCTAGACTAGGGAGCCATATACCCTTCACAACATTTAAAAATACCATTATTTGATTTCCTATTTTTAAATCCATTTTCTAGACTGGATTAAATGTGTTCATTACAGAGAGTGACTTAAATCAGTAACATGACTGAATGTACCATTTTTAAGCACAAAAGTAGCAAACACACAAAACATAGTTAACTAGCATCCATGGCAACATGACAACATTAAGAACAGTAAATCTAATGATTGACTGAAAATGTATTTTTAGCTGTAATACATGCAACAAGTCTGTCACAAAACTACAGAAAAATACTACTTACTAAAATTTTATTATTGAAATCCTTATTAAAAGATAAAAGATAATTTTAGTGGTCCAGGACAAAGTACAATACTGTTTTTAAGTGCAGTGGATGAGATTTTAATGAGATTACATTACAAAAACATTAAGTTATTATTGTGAAGGACACTTTAGCGGCCTTTAAAATGACTTTTAGCTTTACATACATATTTATAAATGCAGTAAGATTACAAATGGCACCTCAATCGCGGAATGAGGTCTATTTATGCCTGCACAATATTTAATATACTAATCACCACCACAGTATTAGTCTTTGCAAAACTGACATCAGAAAAGGCCATCATTTGCAAAAAAGCCCTCTAATGGACCTTCAGGTTTTTCTTTTTCTTTTTTTTATCATGTGCTGTGTGCATCCTGACCAATAGTGATAAGTTTCTATAGCCTTTTAGATGAATCAAGGCAAGCGCTAAATCTGACTATTAAAATATGCCATCTTCATTTCAATGTGCATTTTAGTATATTACAATAGATATGCTGATATTAAAATGCAGCGAAAGCGCAGTAACATGTATGCGATGCATCTGTTCATCGTTTTCTCTTTCTCTTCCTTCTCCAGCCAACTTTCACTCCCTCCATCACTTTGTGTCTCTGTGTATTAAAAAAAAACAAAACACAAAAAAAAAAAAAAAGAAAAGGTGGGCAGGCTGAGAGCTCTCCTCTCTCGCCAGTCTTTGTGGAAAATTAATTAAGGTTCGAACACTCGTTCAAAAGAGGATGTTGAATTTGCATCAGAGCCCAAAGCACTAAAAAGCGGCCTGCTCGCATCATCGTGAGCATCATCGATATCTGCATGCGATTGTTCTGCTCTCAGAGTGGATGCTTTGAGAGTTTTATGTTGTGCTTCTTGAGTTCAAGGGGCTTGTCCTGCATAATGTGTGCCTGAAAGGGGAAAGAGGATGTAGACAAGTACCCTTTAAAGGGGACATATTATACCTCTTTTTAAACAAGTTATGATAGGTCTATGGGCTATACAAAACATGTTCATGTAGTTCTTTGCACAAAATCACTCTCACATAAAGAGATCTCACCAACTTTATTCTTGACAGTTTCAGTCCCTTTCAAAATGAGCCGTTTAAGGGCTCTGTCACTTTTATGCAAATAAGATGTTGCTGGCCATGCCCTACCCATCCCATGCTAAGGCTGCACATTTACCACACATGAAAATGGCAGAAAACAGAGATGCTATCCAGCCCTATATGTTGGATCCCGAGTTGAACTCACTTCATGAGTGACTTGTCTTTGCCTGTAGCCGTAGCGCTTGGCGTCTTGTGTGTGCTCGTAAAACCAGCAGACAAAAATGGTGGACCTTCAACTAATCCAGTGGGTGGGGGCTCGACAGGTGAGGGGTGGCTCTATGCAAATTTCCTTATTCTTACGTCAGGATAAGGGAGCCGTCGAAATGACTAAGAAGCATATGATTCCTGACACCAAAATATTTCAATTTTTTCAATTTCAATTTTTTCAATTTTTTTTTTCACGCTTGGAGTGTTTATAGGAGCAGTAGAGACCCAAATGGAAATACAAAAGGATGCAAAGGATGCAAAAAGTGAGTTTTGCATAATATGTCCCCTTTAAGATATTTGTTTTGCCACAGTGTAGAAAATACTGGCCTGTACTGGACCATACTGCATTGTTACTTTTCTGGAAGGAAGTGGATACATTTAAAGCAAAAACTCGACCAAAATCTCATTTGGATTTCACCTAACTCCATATAAAGCCAGGCAAGGGTAACATACCCAACAACTGAGATGTCAAGTAATCATCCTGAAGCCTGAATGTTGACCATCCTTCTTTACTGAAACCACGTAAGCAAGTCTTTGTGAGATTACTTAAAACCCCAATGCAGTTTGAGGTGTTCGAAGTGTGTGACTGCAGTCTGTATCAACCTTATTGGTGGGGTTTGTTTCTTTCTAGATAGGGTACTGATCTGATAACAGGTATCAGTATTATACTGATATCAGCAAAGAATACTGGATCAGACATTGGTAGGAAAGAAGTACGAATATGATCCGATGTTGTAACAAATCTAGCCTGAAATAGAACATGCTGCTCACATTGTTTCATACGGTGTAAGCTGTGCTGGAAGATTTGTGAACTATTTCTTGTAAATATGACCTATAACATCATAAGATTTTCACAGAAGACCTAAAAGAAGATGAGAAGCCTGTTTAAAAAAAAAAAAAAAAAAAAAAAAAAAAAAAAAAAAAAAAAAGGATACACACCCGAAAGCAAAGGTTCACAAACTTGTGTATATAATAAATTAGTAGGTATAATATTGTTGTCTCATTTGTTTAATTGGGCTCTCTATCTACTTTTAGGCTTGAAAATCTGATCATGGTTTAGGCCATATATGCAGAAATATAGATAATGCTGAACGGTTCAAAAACTTTCATCCACCACTGTGTTTCTTGCTGCGGTGTCTGGGCTGTCTGAACAGGATCACCTACTTTTAGGAGCTCTTAGGTGAGATGCTTCAGCTTAAACCAGCTTATTTTAAAGCTTAAGGTTTTTAAAGAGCAAATACTAGACTAGTTAATTAAAAAAATGAAGAGGAGAAAGGAAGATGGAGGAAAGAGAAAGAAGAAGGAGGAAGGAGAAGAGGAAGGAGGGAGAAGATGAAGGAAGAAGAATAAAAAGGAAGGAATAAGGAAAATGAATATATTGTGATTGATAAGGGAAAAATACCTGAAAGGCTGTGATGGGGACCTGGTGTGCATTTTCAAGTCTTCAAGTCTAGAGAGAGAAAGAACATTGAAGCATTATTAGATGAAAGAAGAAAGAAAAACAAAGTGTTTACACCATCAAACTGAAATTGTCCTTGCAGACCAATTACACTTTCAACACAGCCGCAGACGCAGGCTCGTTTCTATGCTTTTACACAAGCAGCGTAAACAGAATGATGATGTTTGCCAAATTGCTTACATCACCTAGATAAACCAATAACATCGAACGAGGAAAGAAAATCAAAGAGTAGAGAGACAAGAGACCCAAATGATCTTTGAGGTTCCACCTGTCCTTAAGGAACAAAGGCAGCATTACTTTGCGTTACCATGCCAACCATGGTTCTGCCTGCACATCACACCGCCACACACATGCTGCCCTGCTCCTATGTAATTGTTTTAGCTCACATCTTTTGTTTGAGATGGCTAAAAACACACCACTGGCCTGGGCTACTAAAAGCTAATAGAAGATGACCAGCATGTAAATGTAAATGTTACATACAGGGCATAAAGAACATCAGCTCTTTCATGTAAAGCTTTCATATGTTACTTAAGCTTAAAAGGCGTACGCACTTGTGTCAAGTTATGAACTGAACTGGTGCAGTTGGTGGCCTAGTGGTTAGGACGTTCGCCCTGCAATCAGCAAGTCGTGGGTTCGACTCCCAAGATTGCTAGTGGCACCTCTGAGGTACCGTCCCCACACACCCAGGCGCTGCGTTCCTGGCTGCCCGTTGCTTCACTTGGTGAATGGGTTTAAATACAGCGGAGAACTGAAGATTTTAGGTAACACTACTACTGGCATATTTTTATATGACCTCTTTATGTGCATAGTATAACTGACCAAAACTCACTCAGTCCTTGCATAATACACAGTACAAGATGAATGTGAATTTTCCAAACTTTATCTTTACCAGTACTGGTAGACAAAAGTATGTTTACAATTTTTATGCAGTTAGCTGACATTGACTATGCCGTGACATGTAGTAGGATATAAAAATTAAACTGTGACATTGAATATCAATTTACTTAAAATTTGTTTTCATTTTAAACAAATCTAAACTAAAATCTGTAGGAGTTGCACTTTAGAAACAGGCACTGAAAAATGACAAGTAAAGGTAAAATTTCAATTAAAAAAATGATTTCCTGTAAGAACTGCTTTCCAATAGGTAAAACAAGTAAAACGTGATTTTCTGAAAAAAATGCTTTTGGACTGAGTGAGTTTTGGAAATTTGCTCTTCAATTTCATGCTGTTCACACTGTGTGCTGTGGTGTGTTCACATATGACAAAATGGTCACTTTAACTTGTCAGCGAGAGCAGTCAGCGAGAGCAGTTTTACTGAAACCATCGGGGCTCTGCTACTGTTTACATATAAATTCTTTAAAGAAAATAAAGTGGAATTTGGCATGTGAAAATAACAATTACCGACAGCTGCTATATTCAGTACGGTTTGTGCCTGTCTGGTTGTGGGTAATGTTTTCAGCCATGAGGACTCTGCTCCGTCTCTCAGCTCACGCAGCTGGGTGGTGAGAAACTGTGCCACAATGTTCTAAAAACTGCAGCCACCTCAGCCCTGTGATGTTCATGCCCCATATTAAACCGGAAAAGCCTCTTAAGTTTGACTGTAGAGGTATTGTCTTAATTCACAACACACAAACACTCTGGTCACAAAGGCGCGGCAGTGACTTTACCGTTTGAGATAGCTGAGGATGTCTCCTGTGATTCTAAAACCTTCTATACAGCTGTTAACGAGAACATCACTTCATGGTTTGGGAACTGCTCTGTCTAGGACTGCAAAGTCCTGCAGTGAGTGATTAGAGCAGCATAACGCTTCACCAGATCTGCTCTGCCCTCAGTGCAGAACATCTACATCAGACGCTGTGAGGGTACAGCAATCCGGACCATTAAGGCCTCGTCCATCCCAACAACTATTTGTTCCACCTGCTGAACGCAAACAGTTTCAGAGCCTTATGGTGAGGACTGAGAAACTCAAGAGGAGCTTTTTATCTTCAGACCATTAGACTGCTCAACCAGGACATGCCTCACATTCGCTCAATAGCACGTCCCATACTATGGTACTCGTCATACCGTAACACCCCATATCATGATGCTTTCTGGACCTTTTTCTTTTAACTAGAAATTACATAACCATTCACCATTTGTACAATGAGAGTTTGCACATATTCTATTTATTCTCCACTGTATACTTTCAGTCCATAGTTTCTGTATACTGTTGTATTTATATTGTTTATACTGGTGTATCTACTCTTTATTCTATCTTCTGTTTTGCAGTTATTGTCTCAGGAGAAATTCAAGGCTACATTTCACAGCACATTGTACATAGTGCGTATGTGACAAATTTTGAATCACAGCAAGGTCTTACCTCAGAGCTCCTGTGGTTGCTGATCTTGGCTGCCTCCGGACCTTTAAGGCACGCAGTTTGTCTCCTTGAGTCATGCCAAGACCATTCTCATGGTAGTCGTTATTCTGTTTTAAAAAAAGGCGCACACACACACACACACACACACACACACAGACACACAGAGTATGATTTATAATGTAAGACCTCTTTCAACTTGTTTCAACATGCATGACTGGTCAGGAAATTACCAGGAAAAACAGAATATTAGCTGAACATGGAGACTGCAGACATGTAATGTAACTTTAAAAACATACATGAGTTAATGACTTCCTTTATGGGTCAGTCTAAGATGACTAATGTGTTTCCAACTTTTTTTATAAAACTGTCATATAATGAATTACAAAGCCAACATCACTAGATTGAACTCTGTAAATGTGTGTCTATATTGCTCATTGAGCCTGTAACCTCCAAAATAACATTTTGAATGGCACAGATGTAGCGGTGGGCATTTGTTGTTAGAGAAAACTGACCTCCTCCGCCCGGTCCAGGCTGCTGGATTTAAAGATGCTGGTGCTGATGGTCAGATCATTCATGCTGGAGATGAGGTGAGGCACACCTACGCTGCGCTCTTCATACACACACACCTTCTGCTGCTGGGAGCGATACACTTCACCCTGGGCCCAGAGACTTGCCTGCTTCCTACACACACACACAAATATTTGGTATTACTACAGCCGTAATGACAAATACAACACACACACAAATACAACACACACAAATACAACTCTCTCTCACTCTCTCTCACTCTCTCTCACTCTCTCTCACTCTCTCTCACTCTCTCTCACTCTCTCTCACTCTCTCTCACACACACACACACACACAATTACTATAACCATAACAATGAATACAGGACTACAGACAGACAGAATAAAGATGCGAGCTGGGAAGAAAGACAGGAAGACTGAAGGATAAAAAAAGAAAAGAAATAAAGAAATACATAAAGAAATACAGGCAGACATCAAAAACAAAGAAAGACATGCAGGGGGGAGAGAGAGAGCAAGAGAAAGAGAAAGCAAGAGCGAGCAAGAGAGAGAAAGAAAAAGAAAGATTGTGGTTATTTATGTTTAAACACAAAGTCATATACTCGCTCCCTCATCTCACCCACCACACATGCCAAGAATGCAGTTAGATAACATTCACCTCTCTGCTATAAGCGCCTTCCGACTGTATGAAAGGATGGAACGCTCCACAATCTAAAGACAATGCAGCACAACACTTCAGCGTGGAGATCTGTAGCGGCCTGCTTTAACTCAGCAGTGACAGAATCAGACCATGACCCGACCGTCATGCTCTGCTCTCACACTCGAAAACGCTTCACAGAGTCAGGCTTTGCTGAGCCAGATGTACTGGATCAGGGCCCAGTATGCATCAGGCACACATGCACAAAGAACTCTTCCAAACTCCCAGCTCTCATCACCATATCTAACCCAGGATGTAACCACTAGCTTCCCGCACTCATACACAGAGGAGTGTGTTTTCACACACTTACTCAACAGCTTTTCCTATAAAGCTGTTTTTAGCAAGAAGATAAAAGATTAAGAGCAAAGAAAAATGCAGCGGTTGTTTTTTTCCCCAGAACACAAACTCCTCCAAGCTCCTGGACAAGAACAACGTGACTGTCTTCCCACAGGTCTGGCGGTTATGGGTAATACGGGTGAGTGATGTGTCAACATGATCACAAAGGTTCACAGTAGCACCACATAAAAAAAAAAGTGAACAAACACTTCAGTGATTTGTTATTATTCAGCATTTTAAAAAATCAACAAAAAATTTACTTCTCCTATACTGTTACTATTTTGGAGATAGAAAGGTTTTATTGTTACATAAACAATTCAATGGCTGTTCACTGGATCTCGAAACATGTAGAGCAGAACTATTGAACCCCACTGTGTTAACTTCAGCTCGCGCTTCCACCTCTCAGCTCTCTGGTGAGTTGGTTGGTTGGTAATGTTTTAAGATGATTAAATTCCAGTAAAATACTTTCAGACTCTTTATACCCTGTAAATGCTAAAGCATCACTGTAAATGAGGATTACCACCAATGCACAGTCTTGAGCCATTTAGCAACAGTTTATAATGTTTGTGCAAAAATACTACTAATACTATCTTTGGCATACTGAGTAAATTAAATTAAAGAAATGTGAACAAACGTTTTACTGTGAAGTGACTGAAGACACAAGATGACTGAAAAAACTCAGCATTCAGCACCACCAGTATACTGATCACTGCCTGGAATCATCTGCTCCTGTTTCTTCACTGGTTTAGGACTTTTTTTCCTGCTTGAATGATGCATACGTATGATTCAACTGGTCAGGTTCAGGGACTGGACTGAAAATGAAAGGCTTTAAGTCCTTCAGGAGAACTGTTCCACAAGACTACATAAAAAATACAGGAGAATTCAGATGTGTCAATGATGTTATTGTGTGCCAGGCATGAAGCAAACATTCAAAGATCGTATACACAAAGACGGCAAAAAAATGTCTAACTGGAGAGATGAAGAGATTCTGGAATTTATGTCGGTCGATGAAATTGTCAGAAATTTAAGCCAGTTGTTTATGACCAAATTTCAAACTGGCCACGTAACCACATGTCCCGACCCCTGCACGGTCTACCTGGCAGATTTCCAGTCGGTGAGCATTGTGTCCAACCTGGACAAGTCCTGACAATGTCAAGACCTGATTCTCCAGATATTATCAGGAGCTTGTATGTGAAAACAGCTAAAGGGTAAAAGATGGTTGCAGTTAATGCCGTGCATATGACTGAATTTTCACCTCAACAACTTTGACAACAACTTTGGAAAAGAGGAATTATTTAATTTTTTTCAGGAAAGTTATTAACCATGTCGAACCATGACACAATCCGAACTCTGGCTCAGAAACTGAGGACCAAATCAAAAATCAAAAGGGTGAATTGTTACACTCAGACCAATGTAATTGCTGAATGTACTCACTCTTCCAGAAAGTGTTGCTGGGGGCCGATGACGGAGCCGGGTCTGCAGACACGGATCCAGGCGATGGCTTCGGCTGCAGTGAACCGGTAGTGTTTCATCAAGTAGCAGCCAATCAGAGTACCTGTTCTGCCCAAACCCGCTGCAAACAGGACAGGAGCGAAAACAGTAAAAAGTGTGTTCAGAACAGAAAGGTTTTGTATGGAAAATGAGAGTCACTGATGCCTGTTTCACAAGTACTACCTCTATGTGAGGTGATCTAAATGGCAGCAAGACTACAGCTTCCCATGTTGGTCATTCACACATACAGCATTTGCGCTACAAGATGGCACAGGAACCGAGTTCTACAGATGTTCTTTAACTTTTACCAATAAAGATACTGATTAATAATCATTGAATATCACTGAATTTGTTTCACGACATTTTGTAGTGTTTCTTATACAATCTCGGCACGCTGATTTCGGTGGTAAAGTTTATTTTCATGTAGCTTCAAGGGTTTAGTTAGAAACGTCATTTTTAGAAAAAAACTAAACTTGGTGGCTCAGCTGACATGGTCTTTTGTTATACTTATAACTTTTTGCATATTAATTTGTTGTTTGTTTGTTGTACATGTAGATAACAGGGTTGCCAACTCTCACGCATTGAGCGTGACACACACGCATCAGTGAGACTAATATGAAAATAATAGTAGTATTACGATAACGTTATAATGAAAAATATACATGAAATTTTGTTTATCTCTAGAACTACTGAAGGTAGGAAAAAACTGATGTGATTTTCTGAATCAGCGTGCAAAACTTGACTAAGAAACTGCAATGAAACAGACTTTTCATAAAAATTTGTTACCCAGTGTAAAGGCCATGAATTGAACTTTTAGCTTGTATTTGGTTTCATTTTAATTGATTTTCATACACTCCACACCAATTTGCCCAGCCTGTGTGAAAGCTCCAACCTCTTTAAATTATGAACGGCGAAACAAAAAACAGGAGGTTTATCCTCACTCGCTACGTGCAGAGGAAGTGTGTGTGAAACTTTGTTCACACCTCAGGGCAAATCAGATTTGCTTCTTAAATCTGATTTTTAGACTCGGGTGTTCGGTACAAGTGACCAAATCCAATCAGTACACAGTCAAACTGTAGTCTCATTTGATCACATACTCACAGTGGTTGCCATAGTGACAACGAATGAGCTGCTAACTCAGGAGGGTAAAAACTTTGTGAATCAGTGGCATTTATGATCTTCAATCTTGATGTGTCCTGTTCCTTAAGGACTGTGTTGAGCTAGAATAAGAGCTGGAATAAGCCCTAGATCTGGGCAGCAGAAAACGTTTGCTAAATGGCTAATGGGCTCTACCTTTAATATACAGAGATAAGATTTAAGCTCAAATCTTTACTGACGAGGTGAAACCATAGCTCATGTGACAAGTCACCAGCTTTGTCATACTGTTGCCCTAAATGGCAGGAAAAAAAACAATCCTTAAACTGAGTCACATGCCCAGAAATCACTACAAATGTGGCTAATCTGTTCTGCACAAAACTAATGAGAGCAGACGGTCTGAACAAGGCCAAACAGCCAAAGCCCCAAAGGGTTCAGCAGTGAGTGATGTTTCAAGTGTTGAGACTGGTGAGAGCAGGGAAAATCTGGAGCCAGTCTTGACTGGGCCGTGAGCCGGGTGACTTTATAATAAGGGCGGAAATTGCCAGAGAGTCCATGATACGATACTGTCATGATATATGAGCCAAGACATATTATTGTGATTCTTTGACTTGAAAGCAGATGGTGTATATTGTGTAGGAGTCTCTGCAACCATCTGGGTGACTAGCTTTCCAGTTTCCACTGATTCGAAGCAACAGAAGAACGAGGTCTTGCGCCATCTTCTGGTTTTTAGAAGCAATGTTATCAGAGTAGATGTACCTACATTACAGTCTATAAGCATTTTAAAACAGCTAAATTCAATAAATAAACAAACAAGTATGAATCCTTCCCACTAATGTATCAATGTAATGTCATGCAAAAAATCTTGCAATGCTACACTGCACTGATTTTGTCTCTATTACTGATTTTGTCTGTACTATTCAGTGCAGTAAGAGTTTTCTCTTTGCCAGCAAAGGCACTGTGTGTGTGCGGGTTTTTTTTCGCAACCTAATAAAAATATACAATTTTATATGTAATTCTACAAAATGTCTCACTAGGAGCTCATAGAAACATGTAGAGAAAGAATGCTCATTCCTAACGTTTAATCCTCAATTGAATTTGTAAGTAGAGGAGGGGATATTTTACTACTACTTGAATTTGATGAAAAGGTATTGGGTGTAGAGCCTTGTCTTACAGAAAGAAAAAACTTTTTGTAATGTCTGAGTATCAAAGTAAAAAAGGGCCTATTCAAATTTGTCCATTCAGATGTTAAATTAAATGTTAATTTATATTTAATTCACTAAGTGCCTGACATTTCTGTATTTTTTTTCATTACATGTGAACAACTGCAACACTATAATTACTCAAAAACCCCGGGAGAGTATCAGTTGAATGTCTTAATTAGATTCCATCACCACCTGGCTCTCAACTCTGAGCCAACACTGCCACCAAGTGGCTGAAACTTTATATATTTTACATTTACGGCATTTAGCGATTTTCATTACAGGGGACAGTCTCCCTGGAGCAACTTGGGGTTGCGGGTCTTGCTCAGGAAACCAGTGGTGGTGCTGAAGGTAGGATTTGCACCCATGACCTCTTGGCCCAGAGGCAAGTAACCTACCCACTAGACCACCAGCACCCCTTATGATTCATCAGGAAAAAAAGAAGTGACTCTAGGTCAGTGAGACAGAGAGGAAGTGTGTAAATGTGTGTGAACACACACACACACACACACACACACACACACACACACACACACACACACACACACACACACCCTTGCAGTGGACAGCCACGGCTCCGTCGGTGCTCTCACAGATGTGCAGAAAACGTCGGGTGATGATGTCGCTAGGTGTGCTGCCGTCCACGAAGAACAGGTCGTAATGGTCGAAGCCGGCGTCTGTGAAGCGCTTGGCATCATAGATCTTCTTATTGAGCCGGATGATGGTGGTGACATTGTGCTTGCGAAAGTAGGGGAAATAAGCCTCAGGGGCATGAAGAGGGTAGCCTGGAACAAATGAGAAAGGAGAGGAAGAAAATGAACAATTCATCTCAACGAGCAGTAAAAATATCACCTACAAATTTAACTCTGGCGTCAGACTTTCTAGAGGACACTTTTTTGCTGGTACAGAACACTACTTTTTATAGTTTGCTTGATCTGCAGTTTGGGATGAAATTGTCTCATGAGGTACACCGAGATGCCAGATTATTAGGTACATCTACCTTATTTACACCTTTAGTCAAGTTTGTTCAAATAGCACATTATCACACACAAGGGTCATTCAATGTCCTTTACAGTACAAAAAATACTAAGCATAAAAAGAGTAGGAGGTTAAAAAAAGATTAAAAGAAATAAAATACATAGAAAATCAATAAAAAGTATGATGGAAGTGCAAATGTTTAAAAGAAGGTGGAGGAGATTTTTATTAGCTACAGTTGGATGAACACCATTTCACCAGGATTAGTTTTAGATCTTTTCACCACTCGCTGAGCAGCTCTAATCTAAGAGACCCAACAGGATTATAAACATCAGAGATTTGTTTAGGACCCAAACCACTGAGTGACTTGCACACAACGAGTAATGCTTTGAAATCAGTTTTGTACTGAACTGGGAGCCAGTGCAGAAACACCTGCCATTAGTATAGATTTTAAGGTTTACAGGCACTGAATGTAGACCATCAAAGAAAAGGGACCACAAGAGGACCATCCACTGACCATATATTCTAATGGTGGTGGACCAATCTCAAAACAGTAGAGACTGACACTGCAGTGTGTGTTGCACTGGTTAAACCTTTTCACATCTCTGCTTCACTGAGAATAGTTAGTTGCACCAAACCAAAAGTGTCTAACCGGCAGGGATAGTGTGCTTAAACAGTGGCTGCAGGAGCAGGAGGGTAAACAATAGAAACTGAGCACAGACAAGGCAAACTGATGACGTAGATGTATCTTGTAAGAACACCTAGCAATGCTGATACACTTGCACTGTCACTACCATCGTCAGTGTCATCACTGTTCTGGAAATGGTCCACCACTCAAATAATATAGCAGTGATCTTGTGGGCGTCCAGCTCCTTTGTTTTTACGGGGTATAGACTACAAAAACAGATGGGCTGAAGTTAGTAACTGTAGACCCACAGAGTGTTCCTTTATGGCCAATCCCAGTCCTGCCAACCCCCTCTGTGTTCAATATTGTGCTTTCCTTCATGTAACACACCTGATTTGTGGTTTTGTTGCTCTCTCTTTCTGTTTGTGCTCTGTGTATTTTGACCTGTCTGCAATTGTGGTTTTGTGGCATTTCTGATTTTGCTTCTGTGTTATACCATGGTCTGGAAGAAACATTTTGTTTTACTGTGTACTGTGTGTATAGATGAAATGATAAACACCCACTTGACTTGAATTTTACTTATCTTATAAACAAGCTCGTTGTGTTACTGGACAGGGGCATACGAATTAAAAAAATATATATATATATATTAAAAAAGTAAGCAAAATCTGGCAGCCTCAGGACTGAGACTGGGAGCCCCTTTGGTATGCATTTCCAGTGAATAAAGACACACTGGAGGTTTACCTCCTAAACTCAGTATCCATGTGGTGTGCCATTACACCAAAAGCTCCATCTACTGGTGAGCAGGTGACCACACACCACTGACTTAGGAAATCCTGTTTGTCCAGTGTTGAATCACCAAAACCATCTACAAGTGTAACGACATATTTGTTGTCTTAGATACTATTGTGCGTATGAAGGCAGGGTTGAGACACAGAAGGTATGCAGCTCACCATTTTCAACTTTACTCTTTGGGTGCGGCCCGCTGAACGCCAGGAACTTGCCAGGGACGATCCAGTTAAAGTCCCCATTCTCCACACGCTAGAGGGGGGACAAAGAGAGACGGAGAAAAAGATGCAAGTGTTATGAAAGGTGGCATTTGGAACTAAATGTGGTTCCCTGATGGGTTGCCCAAGATTGCCAAAGCCTTTTAGAAGAAGGGCAACGGTAAAGGCAGGTAGGGCACAGCAGGTTAAGGAGAAACGAGATGTCAAAACTTACATAAGCTGCTTGTAAAACCACTGAGCGGAAAATATTGCATTCAGCATCACTGTAACAACTCAAAGTGCCATGTCAGACTGCCACACAGGCAATCAGATATGCCAGCTAGGCGTATTCAGACAGTTTGTTTCAAAGATAAATCTAATGCAGGTTTTTGATTAAATTGTTTATGGTCACACAAGACTTTCATTGGACTAAAGCTTCATATCAGACCACAGGATGCAGTTATGTAAGGGCTTTGGAAACTGCTCAATGGCTTTGTGTGGAGACTCCTTACAGTTCATCTGTTCGGGACAACAGTATCCACAACTAGACGTGCAGTTTTAGACCCTACACCAGTTCCACGCAGATTTCTGTGGTTTTAGGCCTGTGCCCTCTAATGTAAAAGCTTTAACAGAAGCACTTGAGATGATGCTAGGCTGGCAGTTTCAAAGTGCTGCTGTGGTTTTAGGTTTATGTCCTCTATCATTACAGACTGCATGAGTTAGCAATGATTCAAGGTCTACAGTTTCTGGACAGGCTGTTTTTGTAGCCCTTAACATCAAGGTGTTCAACAGCTCTTACGATGGTGATATTCAGTCTGTAACAGTTAATGTAACTTGAAACTGTTCTGCTATTAATGTACAAGTAAATGATGTATAATGTAATTAATGTACAAGTTAACATTCAGCTTTAACAATACTTAACCGTTCATAAAACCAAGACACTGAATTCTACTTGAAGAAACAAAAAAAACTTTTTTTAAACAAAACAATTTCACTTATACTTTTAATTATACCATATTTTCATTATAATTATATAACATATCCGATTATAAAATTTTAATTATACATTTGTGTAATTACTATTGCAGTTTATATGACTGATATGCAAATTAATGATGAATCATCTTCAATAAACTAGAATTTATCTGCAAAACCAAGAAATTCCCAAGTTTGAATAATTAAGTCTATATATTGCTCCAGTTGTTAAGCAAAAAAATTAAATGATTACTGGTACTGACCACTATGGAACCATTATTTTCACTGTGGTCAGTCACTAGTACTGTTAAAGTTGATGCATTAATAATGTGTTAATGAGATCCCTACAAATTATTTTAAACATTATTAACACAGCTGTTTTAAAGCAGGTGCTTTTGCAATATATGTTGCAAGCACAGAGTTTCGGAATAAAGTTTCACCTCATAATGCTCGTACTCATTCACGTCAAACGTCTCGAAGTTCAGGAAGCCGTGCTGAAGGGCCTGAAACACACGGTACAAAAACCATTTAAAACATTGATTTTGTAACAGTTTTTTACTTGTTTAGAAGCAATCTCTAGTTTCAGTGTTACAGCGAGCGAGCGAGCGAGAGGGATGTGTTAATAAATTATTTAATAATTATTCAAAGCAAACTGTGAAAAGCTGAATCTCTGTATTACACCCACACTGCAGATTGCTTCCAAAGTCACACAAACATCTCTACAAAGTCTATAATTCCAACATTGACCAATATTTTCCCCAGCATATCACTTCAGTGCAGAAAAATGTCACAATATGAAATGGTTTGGCAGAGTGGGCTTCTTTCAGTGTGTCTGAGTTCTTAAACAGATGTATGCATACATACCTAAGTGTTACAAGTGTCTAATCATAATAATTCAAACCTTAATAGCATTTCAACATCTTGAGCACATGATTAAAATGCAGCACGCTCAGTTAACTCCATGTTCTGCCACTTCTCTACCTTCTTTTCCGAGGGTTGTAATTTTTTGCTAGACCTCTGAGACAATGCAGTTGTGAGGAAACATTTTGAAACATGGCATAAATGCAGCTTTCTCATCACTAAATCACTCCTCGGTACACTCGCAGCCTAACACAAAATCAGATCTACAGGGTGTGTACCTAAGTACTGTGACCACACCTCCATATTTGCTTTTTACTACAGACGAGATGTGGACAAAGTCCACATGCTAACTAGTGGACTGAGAGAACAGGGCAGTGCAGACGGGAGACGGGAAAGAGTGCAGTTTGATCAAATTTTTACAACATATTCACTTCTGCAACATACTAAATGTTTCACATACTGTGCTGCAGTAAATCCAGTTAATAATCACGAATATTCTCACTTTCTCTAAAGAAACATGCAGCTTCTTAACTACTTTAAATACCAACAATGTGCACGTTATGCATGATATGTTCATATAGTCATGTAACAAAATGTAATTTGTGATTTATATTGCTCACCACCAAAAATTTCTAAAAAATAATAAAACAAGACCAATGAACCGATACATACTCTGTGCATATTTGATACCAGGGGTTCCCAAAGTCAGTTCTAAAGCTTTGCACCTCATACTTTGTAAATAAATACATAAATAAATAACAATCAAATGCTGTTCTGTCCTATAATTACTACTGTTATTATCTTTCAATTCATTTCTTTTGCTTTTAATTTACTAATTTATTTATTTCCATTTTTTTAGTCTATATTTATTCCATTTTTTTAATCTATCTATTCATTTTGCCAGGTTCAGTACCCTCCATTCACCTCCATGAGTTGGAAGCACAAGAACTTAAGTAGTGTTTCCCCAGGGTTGTAATCAGCAACCCAGGCATTATTCACAGTTTGTTGTTGTTTACAGCGTCTATACTTGGTCTAAATTTGTCTTTTTATGATTTATGAAGGTTCAGAATTCCAGAAGCACTTCTGGTCCCATAACAACCATAAAAGCATGTTGTGACCTCATTCATCACGATAGCAGAAGCATGTTGTCATATTCCCCATCCTGGGACAGCACTTCTGAACGTAAAGCTGGAAGTCAGAGGCATGACACACTAACAGGGTAAAGAGGGTCAAACACCTCGGAGCTACAGAGAGATCCCTTTGGCTGCTGGGGATGACTCATGGGTTAAAGTGAGATAGCAGGCTAATGGCATCGATTAGTGTGGAGACTGCAGACAGGGATGAATGGTCATAGAGGAAGAGCCCTTAAAGGGACAGTCCAGCTAAAAATGAAATGAAAGCCAAACATGCACGCAAAAATGCATATTCTTGTTCACAGAGCAAGCTAATACCGGGCTCTTCTTATTCTCTCGGAGGAGTATCTATCAGGTACTGAGCCCCACCACGTCCCTCAGCCTGTACTGGTTATGTAATCATTCTCTGGTGCTGGGCGAGTCTAATGGACATGGCCTTGCGGTTCTCCTCGCTCCAGTGGTAATTGGACTAAGAGCTTAAAGAGGGAGCCCACCGGTGCAGAATGAATGAGAGAGGGGATTTTCTTAATTACAGCATGCATGCTCTAAATCCCAATCAGTGTTGCTACTACTGCTCCAGTCACCCCAGCCAAACTCTCAGCCTCGCCCCTGGAGCACTGCTTAGAGATGTAGAACCAGCGTGTCCGTCACAGCCTTGGGGAATTCATACAGAGAATCTGTAAAGTACAAACTGCAAAAGCCCTCAGAGTTACGCTGAGGACATGAATTGGGTGCACTTTTAGTTGGGTGGAGGCTAATAAAAATGTGTTGAGACACATCATGGGCCTCACAAAAATTCTCATTTTGTCTTCCCCTGACTATCCTCCCTGTTTAGTCATGTCCAATCTCCCAATCACATGATGCTACCAGTGCTGGGTGGATGAAGGCTAGCACATGTTCCCTCTGAGCCACATGCAAACGCAGGATTACTTTACAGCTCAACACACTTGGAGGAGAATAACTGCTACTTCAGCAAGCAGATCTCACACATGCTACAATCACACTGAGTGATGGAGGAGAGGGAGGGCCAATTATGCCATTTTGGACTCCCTGCTATGGATGGCTGTGGCATCACCAGAGATCAAACAATAACAGGGCCAACACTGACACTTGTGCCACTCAGGTGCCCCCAAAAGTTCCAAATTCTGACTTAGTACTTTATCACCTCTAGAAGAAAGTCAAGATAGCTAATCAGCCACTCATTCTTGCATGCAATCACACAATCATATAATTGCCTTTTAAAATAAATGGCAATTCATCATCATCTAAAATTGTGAAAGGCCTACTGTTCGGCCTAAATCAGTAGATTGATTCTAGCAGAAATATGAGGACTGGGTGATGAGCACTTTGGATAAAGTGTACAAGGTGCTGGTTTGAAGTCCAGGATCAACCCTAAATAAGCCCATGAAGTCAGACATAATATGATGCTACCGTTTGCACTGGAGCTTTATTTTTGTAGATATGTGTAACCCAGTGTTGAAAACGTGATTAAAAATATACATATTGATACTATTTTGATTAAAAATACTCATTTGACAA
>JBBPCX010000038.1:9202369-9226480 GCA_037974365.1 Hydrocynus forskahlii
ACACACACACACACACACACACACACACACACACACACACACACACACACACACACACACACACACACACACGAGAGTCTTTGTTCCTTAGTGGCGTGAGGGGGGTAATTACGGGGCATTTGGTGTCTGAGAACGTCACATTGCAGCTCAGGTGACACACAAATAGGGCAAGAGAACACAGCCTCTAAACACAGAGGAGAACAACTCAGCGTGCGCACGTCCGCACGGGCATGTGCCTATTCAAGCTAGCTGAGAGATTTAAAACCCTCTTCTTTCTTTGTGGAGTTAATAGCGGGACCACATGCTGAGGGTTCTCACCTGAAGGGCAGGTATGAAGCGTTGGAGCCAGAGATCAGAGCTCTGTAGGCCTCCTCCGGCGTCTTCTTCAGGTAGATCACCTGGAAGAAAGAAAATGGGGAGGGGGAGAGCATTAAAATAAACATCACCACAGTATTTAGTGTCCTGAAGAAAGAGAAAAAGAGAGAGTGAGTGAGTGAGTGAGAGAGTGAGAGAGAGATCATTACAATACACGTCATCCCAGTATTGATGAAAAGAAAAGGAGAGAGAACTTAGTACTTAGTATCCTGAAGAGGAACAGAGTGAGTGAGAGAGATGGAGACCGAGAAAGAAAGAAGCAAAGACAGAATTAAAATGTAAGTCAACCCAGTACTTAGTGTCCTAAAAAAAGAGAAAACATTAGAATATACATCATGCCCATACTTAAGTGTCCGAGAGACAGAGAGAGAGAGAGAGAGAGAGAGAGAGAGAGAGAGAGAGAGAGAGAGAGAGAGAGAGAGAGAGAGAGAGAGAGAGAATATATCATGCTCGTACTTAGCGTCCTAGATAGAGAGACAGACAGACAGAGAGAAAAAGAAAATATACATCATTCCAGTGTCCTCAAAAATAGTACTTTGGTGATACAAACTGTAGATGAACAGCTGAGTCTGCCTCATGAGTCTCCTTTAAAAGACTGATAAACTTCCTCTGAGGTGGAGGCAGAACCCACAGAGCACTCTCCCTTTCACCCCTGCACTAATTACAGCACCTCACCTCTGCTCTGAGGAGAAGGTGATTGAGGCGCAATGTGGCGAAGAGATGAGACTTCAGAGGATCAGCATAAAGAGGCTTTCTCAAGCTGGGACGACTTGTTACAGTACAGTGCGGCCGACGGATAGAGGAGGTCACTCACACATCCGTGCTCACACACACTGCGAGAGTCAGCAATTCATCTCTGCACTAAAACCCTTCTCAGACACGCAGGCTGACAAAATGAGAGAGACCGAGAGAGAGAGAGAGAGACCGAGAGACAGAGAGAAAACACTAATGGGCTTTCAGCTCAGGAGGCCAATGCTGGTATCACAGTACTTTAAAACCTAAAGCAGCTGTGTAAAGCTGAGGAACAGGGAAGAGGGTTCTCTCAATACACAATGTGTTTCAGCATTAGGGGTCGAGCGATATGTCTTCAGAGCTGATACTCATACTGATTATCAGTAATCAAACAACAATCAACCAATATGGGATTGAACTAATTTAAGGTAAAAAGTGTGTCAAAATGTAAAATAACACAAACTCCATATTCCAGTCTTTATTTCATCTGATAGCTGAAATAAACACTATTTTATGCCGTTAACGTTTAGACAAGGACACACCGTAGTTTTTGCTGACCTACATAGTAATGACACATTTTTCTGTTCCACCTTAAATGCAGCAGTCAGGATTTTTGTAGCGGTCAAAACTGATATTTTTCTTGATAATGATAACAAAAACAACAAAAAAAGCTGAATATCAGAACTAAAAATAGGACCAGATTTAACTGAGCCCTTACATCTTACATACAGAAAGGACATATCAAAAGATAGATAGGTAGCAGGCCTGCGTGATTTGATAACAGGTTATTGTGATAAAGTACGTAACAAGCATAGTAGCTGTACAGCAACATAACTGACCGGATGTTTTTGATTTTATAAAACAGCAGACTATACACAAAATAATTTTCAGCAAATGAATGAATAACTATTCCTCCACCAATACATGGAGTTTTGTTTAAAGTATGTTACTGTTGCCAAGAAACTGATGTTCATATGCCCATAATTGTACACTGCAGTCACTTCATGTCAGCATACTTTTTGTAATATATTGTACATATAACAATACAGCATGTTTAACATAAACAGCACAAACTGTCCATCCCTTTTCCTGTACTGGGGCTAAATCTCAAATGTCTCACTACTCTCTACCTAGCGCACTACTTAGGAATTAAAATACTAGTTCTGGCAGCAATACAGAATATAATATTTCCAACAAAGACCCATCAGGGATTCAACCACATGTGCACAATTCTACACCGGACAAATAATGCAAGGTTTGCTAGGGGAAGCCAGAATTTCACTGTTCTTTGAGGCAGATTTAATTAAAAACACAGACGTTTGAAGCTGAACATGTTTATGCGACTGTTTTACAGGTAATCATACAGTACTTTAAAGTATTAAAGTACTTTGAACAGCCTAGTTCTAGATAAAGATTAGTTGCTAGATAAGTTGCTAGCCTTTACTGTAAACAAAAACCAGGCTCTTACTTCATCTATCATTTCACTCAGTGGTAAATACAAACAGCGTAAGAGTGAAATATTACCAAATTTTCTAAACTGTTATAAAAATGCAGAGATGATTTTTTTTATTTTTGCCCCCTCTCACATTTCTAAATGCCTAATATCTGTCAAGCACCTCAAGTCTATTAATGCCATTTGGGTTCTCTTGTTTATTTACTCCTCAAGCTCTAAGTAACCAGACTCAACCTCAGCTGCTTGCTTTTATGAAGACAAAAATGCAACAATATGCAGATCACACAATTCCCACCAGAACCATGTATGTCAAGGCAGCTGATTGAGGGTTCAAGGAGCAAAACACTGAAACGCACGTACAGTCGCATGTGTGTGTTTGTGTTGGCTGTGTGCTCAGCAGGAGGCCTCCAGCTTTGTTATTCCTGCATGAGATCATAAAATATGCAGCAGCCAGACAACAAGATCCGCCTGTAGACGTGCAGATTGAGCACTGCAGCCATAAAGATGGGACACCCTGTGTACGTGTGTGTAGGATTTAACTTAGAAAATTCATATCACGTGCAGTACCTTATATACAGATACATATTCATACATATTATACACCGGGAGGGCTGGGATCAAGTTACTGAAATATCAATCATTACTGATAAAGGCCATAAAAAGCATTCCGTGTCTCCGCTCCAATCCATGATCTGAAATGCCAGTGCAGGCTTTGCCGCGTTTACACACAGCAGCAGGTGACACTTTGAGTGGGTGAATTTCACCGTTTTGTTCATTAAGTTTACTTTTTAGATGTGTATTCCAAATGGTCACTGTTGAAACAAAACCTCTTTGATATAAGCTAATGAATCATTTTATTCTCAGTTATTTTGGACAATTTTTGTTGGTGTTTTCAAATTATGTTAAAAAAAAAAAATACACACACACACACACACACAAAGCAAAGGTTTATCCTGAGAGAGCATAAAAACGTGTGTGTGTGTGTGTGTGTGTGTGTGTGTTGCCACCTGACCCACACAAAATGCGGAATCCCAGAACCCAGCTGTTCCATCAACTCTTATAATCTGCCTCACATGAAAAATCAGGGCAGTTGCATTAAAGGGCAAAGAACATCTGCAGCTGGCAGAGGAACCCAGGCCACACATGACCAGATCAATAAAAACCCTTTTAGAGGATGAAAACGGAGCTGAAGGAGTATAGCGCAAGCACATACATGTCCACACACATCACTGTGCTAATGGCCATTAAGGCTCTGCTCAAGACCATATCAATTTATCAACGTCAGGACGAGGCTGTACCTGGCCTTCTGGCACGTGCTTCACTCTAAACAGACTCATCTATGCTGAGCTTCTTCCTCAGCAGGAAGGCAGACAAGCTCACATTCTAACAGAACCAGATCCCACCTCAGGTTTGGCTTGAAGAGATGACTTCTACATCAGCACAAAGCAAGCTCTGCGGTCAGGGTTTTTTTTAGGTTGCAAATCTTTTTCCATTTGCAAAGGGAGTTAATTTAAGACAGGGATCAAGGTTCACGCTCAATTTAGTCCGACTGGCAAGGTGCATATGCTCCAGAGACTGACTTTGAGGGAGAAAGTCTCTGCTAAGAACGACCACTGCGAGATACATAATTAGATTAAACGCAGAGTGTACAGTCTCACCATCCTCCATGTGCGTGCAGACACATTCCACTCACTACACCCTGGCCTCCATTACACCACTAAAGCAGTGGTGCCTATATCAGAATAAAAATACACTACACTATATGCATTTATGCATGTATACCCACCTCTCAGGACACTGTAAACATGGTTGGAGATACTCATGTCTGTATTTGTGCGTTCTAAAATATTTGTCAATTGTTTTGCCCTCACTATCAGCAGTTGATCAACACTGTAACATAATGCTAGTAGTCTAAGTGCTACTAGTATATTGCAGTAGCGCGAAAGTGGTATGAACATGTCAGCAGAAATACTGCTGAACGACTGCATGTTTTGTTTGTTTTTTTCAATCAAGTGAATAATTACCCCTTTTTTATTTGGGTATAGGGCGGCCTAGTGTAAGAATTATTGACTACATTAATATTGTATTCATAGTTTAGTTTTTGTACATTTTTGCTTCATTTTTTTGGCTCTTATCAAACCTCAGAAGAACTAAACACCAAGAAATACTATGACAAAGAAAATGCCTTGAAACTATTGATTTGCCATTTTGCTCACTCCTCAACAAACTTGAGCGTCAGTGACACAGATCAGGGTGGCGGATCAGGGCTCGGCACTTATCCACAGGGATCAGAATCAAAGATCTCAGAGATCCGCTCCACAGAGCTGAGAGGCTTTACAAATGCCAGCCCGGATCATTTCCTTCTGGTGTAAAACTGTTGTTTTTACCGAAGTTCTGTACAATGGTGTCTTTGAGGAACACTGGAAAGGTATCTCCTATCCAACTTCCTCTCTCTGTCCCATTTAAGAGTCATGCATATTTATGATGACTAAACTGCCTTGCTACTCTGCTTTAACCCTTTAACTTCACAGTGAACACATCATTAAAAAACACTGCTATCTCCTCCTTGACCATCTTAAGGAAACAGTAGTTCAGAGAGAACTGAATTTGCACAGTTAACCATTGCAAATGCAGACAGTCAGGGGAGTGTCTGAAGCAGAGTCTTGCACGGGTCCACTTTTGGAGACCTGCACCCACCCACACCCGCACAGTACAGCACCACCACAGAGCACCAATAGTGAGTGTGAGTCCTTCTCGCCAGTCACCCTCCTCCAGAGTCTTGGCGAGTCTAGAGTGTCGTTGTTGGAGTAGGCATGCCAGTGGCGGCGCAGTACTCTCTGAAGTACAAAAGCTGTTTCGAAACTGTTGGCTGAGAATAAAAAGACTTTTTGCATGAAGAACAGTGTGTCTTCGCCTTTTCTCTTTCACGCTCATCACAATATCATCCACAGTCCCAGGTTTGAGCTGCGTCGTGCATTCTTGGAACACAAACATCTCTCTCACTGCAACGCACTGAACACACTGTGATAATGTACGTGATAGCCTAATACACAGACATTTTTGCTTATATGTTATTATTTTAGGCTACAATACTGTTTTGATTGACATGATACCCTTTCGTATGCAATTAATTACCACCCGCATGCGTTCCCGCCCATAAATTTTCAGAACATTAAAATCCGTCTGTTTCAGCAACTATTTGCGGGTACCCAAGCTTATTCCCCTTCAATTAGCACAATGCTAACAGTGTTGACAGCAAATCTAAATCATTACATCCTCATCTCAGATCATGTCAATGGCAAGGAATTTCACACAAACTAGCTTATGTGGTTCCTGACACAGAATGACAATGACTTACTGTTAACCACTGGGTAATTTACATTAACTTAAGCACTTGACGCAGAGTCAGGTGTGTGCTGGGGACCGGAGAGGATGATTTTGGATCAGATTCATTGTCACTGCCACAACGAACTGACTCGAGATCAGCGTGGTTTGTGAAAACAGACCCTGCTGCCTAAATAGGTTGAATGCAGCACAGATATTTTGTGAATTTTTATAGCTCACAGGTAGTCATACTGTGTCCTAAACCACACCAACAAGCCTGTGCCATTTTAGCAAAGAGATGGAAGCATCTGAGTGTGTTGAAGAAAGTTTAGGCAATGTATTTTGAATGGAAAGCCTATGGGTGACTATTGACTTCTACTCTAGCCTCATCGCCCCAGTTCCAAACTATAGAAGTTAAATAAAGACTCCAAGCCTGTCTTGGCTATTCGACTACCAACACATGAAAAAGTTTGAAGACAAACACAGGTAAACACATAAAAACAGACAGGAGCCAGACTCAAATAACGTCTACTTTTGTCTGTGATTATAGTTAATTAAGTTTAACACTGTTTTGGTTGGGGAAATTGTATAATTACAAAACCAACTAGAGAGAGTTTCTCATGTCAGTCATGAAGCACTTGGATACACTGGTTCTCTGCTAGAGAACTAAAAAAAACATTCTTCTAAATAAGACTCTCTGTAGGCTGTGGCACGACCTACTGAAGCCAAAATGAAGGTTATAACAAAAACAGCAAATAAAAACATTTACACTAAACAACAGCATGTGCAGAGATACCTTGTAATATTATTTTAGCAATGCCAAAGCTAGAGTATTAGTTTTTAAGGTTAGAAAACCTGTATGAGAAATGGACTAAAAAGAATTCATTTAGAGTGTTTTCATACTTTGGTGATTTGGACAAGTGTTTGGAAGCACTAGAACATTAAAGCAATGCACTGTAAGAAACCATGTGAGTGATTTCACTCTGGTTATACAGAGTAAAATCATAGTAAGAGATGACCTTGAGTGGCTTAATACCTTTATAAAATAGTGACGCAATCTGTAATAAAGTATAATGAAATACAATATAATAAAATGCAATGTTCAGTTAAAAATCATTACATGATATTATAGATGAATCCATTAATCCATTTTAACAGTTTGGTACGAGAGTATTTCTTCACGGCTTTGAATGAGACTCAGACAATCAGACCTGTTACATCGACTTGAACACCACAGGCCATAATTCACTGTTAACCACTCAGGATCTGAGTTGTAAAAGAGTTGTCTTGTGCACAGCAAGTGGTCTGAGATCTCACCAGTGCTAAAGAGGATCAGGGGAGTCAAGCCCCCATCAATGTTTGCTTACAATGTGAGCACAAAAACACTGGGGTCCTTCGCTTTAGCAGGGCTGACTTCAGCTCATTTAAAAAGAAAGATATGTGAAAACTCCCTTCAGAGCTTGTTTTCACATTTTCATAAATAAGCCAGCATGTGCCCCACAAACAGGCTTTGGAGTGACTCTTTGGGTAATAAAAGAAAAATGCAATGTTATTGCTTTAATATATTTTGACTAATTTAATGTATTAATATTTACTGTTAATATAATACTGTTAACAGCTAGCATATCTACAGAGAAAAAAATGTGTTCATTTATGATTGTGACTCATAACACATGTTGACTGATCAGCTACATTTGAGCTAACAGTGTGCATTAGTTTTCACCATCATATTTCTGAAATCTGAAAGCTGATATCCGATGACACAACTGGATTAAATTGCAGCTACCAGTTACACTTTATATAAGTATGTCATACTTCCACAGAGCAATTGTTGACTGAGCGGATGTGCAGCCTGTGATACGCTGACCCACATAATGCTGCCGTTCTATTATCGTATGAGCGAATCATTACGGCAGCGCTCAGCTGAGCGTCCACAGCCCACTTCCTCCCTCGCAAAGCCTCAGTGACACAGACAGCAGAGGTTTTCAGAGCCGCTGGCTAAGAGACAGAGAGGCAGGGGCTCTGCTGAAGAGATACCATTCACAGCTGCTTGTGTGTGACTGGTACTCGGCAGGCAGCGGGTCTTTATAGTGGAGGAGGAGAGGATGAATGGACGCTGTGCAACAGGACGCACTGGCAAACACAATGGCATGCCAACGGTGTCAAGGGCAGCATTAGTGTGTGTGTGTGTGTGCACGCACACAATGTGGTAGACTATCAGTCTGTCAGCAGACTGTTTTCTGGGTCTGAGGGAAAGGGGTAGTGGGTGGAAGTTGGAAGCCAACTGAGACATTGTCTCATACACTTTTTATACAGTATCAGGGCATGAGGTCGCTCATTTCTCATACACACTGACACACAGACACACAGACACACAGACACACAGACACACAGACACACAGACACACAGACACACGTGTGTGGGAGAGAGAGATACAATGTGTACAAATTTGTACTAACAATCTGTATGTAATAATAAATATAATACTCAAATAGCCTCAATCAAACCTATCCTTCAGTGGCAGGAGCCAAAAGAACACTGACAATAAAACCATGTATAGAATTTAAAGAAGCTTTAAAAAAAAAAAAAACTCAATCATTTTGGTCTTGAAAAGCAAACACACACACACACTCGCACACACAGACGTCATAGAGCAAACAAAAGCGCCTCACAGTCGTGCACTGTGTGTTGATATTAGGATGGTGTAAATACAGCCACCTGGCTGGCTGCCTCTGAAGCCACGATGAAACGAGCGTGAATTCCTTCTAAAACGCTTAGAAAGGTAAAGCAGGTCAGTGTTGTGAATTTGAAATTGTTGACGTATTATATTTTGCTGTATGATATATACTTAGTGGTAGAATATAACATAACTAGGTACATACACGTCGATGAGCCATATCATTAAAACCACTTGTCGTGTAGGTCCCCAGAACAGCTCTGCCTCTTCGAGGCATGGACTACACAAAACCTCTCAACACTGTGGTATCTGGCACTGAGAGGTTAGTCCTTGCAGGGCAGGGTCTCTATGGATCGGACTAGTTTGTCCAGCACATACCACAGATGTTCAGATTGAGATCTGGGAATTTTGGAGGCCAAGTAAACACCTTGAACTTTCATGCTTCACACACCATTCCTGAACAGTGTGTGCAGTGTGGTGCATTATATCCTGCTGAAAAATGCCACTGGCATTAGGGAACATCTTTGCCATGAAATGATGAAATTGGTCTGCAACAGTGTTTAGGGAGGCGGTAACATCCACCTTCATTTGAGGACCCGAGGTTCGCCCAGAGCAATGTGGGATTGGACCACATGCCAACCTTCATTCCCAATCCGCATCAGTGAGCCTTGGGTGCCCATGACCATCTCCCTGTTTCACTGTTTGTCCTTCCTTGGTCCACTTGTAGTAGGTACTATACAAACCATACCGGAACACCTCACAAGACCTGCTATTCTGGAGATGCTCTGACCCAGTCATCAGCCACATTAGGTCCTTGTAAAAGTAACTCAGATCCCAATGTTGGCCCATTTTCCCTGTTTCCAACACATCAACGTCAAAAACAGATTGTTCATTTTGCTGCCTAATACATCCCACACTTCATAGGTACCACTGAAAAAAAGATATTTAGTGTTAAATCACTTCATTTATGGCTGACTGGTGCGTGTGTGCGTGTGTGTGTGTGTGTGTGTGTGTGTGTGTGTGTGTGTATTATATATCAAACGTATGTGTGTGAATGGGTGTATGTATGTGCATAAATATGTAAAAAGCACATGGTATGACAGAGAGAGTGAAAGAGAGCAAGTGAGAAAGAGTAAGGCTCGATTACGTGCAGAATGGAGGGAAATTGAATACTCACAGCATAGGCACCGATTAGGACAGCAGCATTAGCCCTCTTACGCTGGTCAAAGCTGGTGTAGTGCACAATCCTCTTTCTGGTCAGTGTGAAAGACTGGAGAACACAATAGAATTTTAGACATGTGATATGAACATCAGCAAACAAAACACTTTGACAAGTATTTCAGAATTAAACAAGCACAAAAAGCACTATAAAAAACGTTCTGGTTGATTATACACAGCGGTTAATGCAAATGTAGATTTCACTGCAAACACATTTCATTATTAGCAATTATGACAGGTTAGGCGTCTTGGAGAAGTGAGTACTCAACATCTGTCGCTCTTAACTGTCACTTCTAACAAAGCCACGGACGTCCCTAAAACGCACACGGCGCTTTTGTTTTCATGCTGAGCTCACATGTTCAGCCGCTAACTGAGCAGGGCGTGCATCTGGACAGCTCGCGGCAAACACTGGGGAGACACAGACAGCTGCTTCAGCATCTGCCCCAGCTGCTGCTGCAACCCTGGGCCTTCGGGCACATCAGGGAGGGAGCAGCAGGTGGGCTGCAGGTGTGTGTGTAAGGGACAGACAGCTCTGCATTTTGATGCCAGAGGGAAGTCTGATCATGCAAGTAGCAAACAGGCAGAGATGAACGCTTCTGTATAATCTGCGCTGGATTTGAACCTAAACGGCCTCTCGGCATCTGCTCCTCCACCGTAGCACATGTGGCAGACAAATATCCACAGAGCAGGCATAAAATCGAGACCATTCAGGAAAGGGAGGGGGAAAATATATCACTAGTTCGGGGGTAGTTAGAACAAATATTTAATCCAGTTTTGTTCCAGCAGAGCCACTACCTCCCTGTAGGCGTGGGCATCATCTGAATTTCTGTTTATGGCTTCAGGTTCTTATAGATTCCATTAAGATAAAAAAAAAAAAAGGTTTAGATAACAAAAATGTCTTTATTCTGAATTTAAAATGTCCCAGCAGCAATGTGAATTAAAAATAAATAAATAAATAAATAAAAACCCACAGAAAACCTACACAAACAAACTAAAACACTATTAATACATTGATGCATGACACATTTGCCTAAAACAGGTCCTGGTAGACAGTCGTGCATGTCCTTGCAAATCAACAGTGTTAAGAAACCGATAAGCAAAAGCTAAATTTGTGGGGGAAAAAACCCCCCAAAAAAACATTTGGTTCCGAACCCTACCTCCCTTTAGAACTCAGCTTCAGCACTTTGTCTGTTCACTGTTTTGAGACTGTTTTACTGGTGTCCAAAAACATAGTGGAGAAGATCCAGTGCAATCATCCAATTAACACAAAAGTGCAATCATCCAATTAACACAAAATGTATATTTATATACACACACTTACAGGGAACAGTTGATCCCTTAATCACTATTTACTACACTGGAAACTCAGCAAACAGTGCTTAGGAAACCATTTCGGTTTCCTACAACCGTAGTTCTTAAGGTAGGGGTCCAGTATAGGGATGGTATTGATGGGTTTTTAACAAAGCAGATATCAATACTGATATTGCATATTGATATCAATACACAGCGATACTCCTGTTGATGCATAATTTGCTCCAAAAACAATTCAGATGTCAAGAGTTATTTTATTATGAGAGTTAATTGCTCTGCGGAAGTATGACATAAGAGTAAATTGTGCCCAGGAGAATGATCACTGATACCCCCCCCGATCCAATCCAGCATCAACCATTAGAAAATATAGCTGTGTTAGAATGCATTAACACAACACAAAGACAGTTAGCAGCACCATTTGTCTAGGAGTTCATCCATATTACGGTACTGGCCAGTCAGGAACTAGTATTAATTTAGTACCGGTTCTTGATACCCGGAGATAGTCCTGTTTCAAACTATGATTTGAAATCAGGCTGCTTTTGTAGGTTAATGTCCATTTATGGCCTGATTGGATGGGGCAAGTAAACATACTGTTTATAAGTTTTTTGCAGACATGAATCCTCTTTAATTCCAGAAAACCAGTTAATATGGGTCCTTTAAAACTGCATGCCTGATTTGTTACCTATATCGTGCAGCACTACAGATAACCACCTCAGACAGTTATTTAAATAGCCAGGCATTTGGTTAACAAGTCTAACATTTGAAGATTTGGGTGTGTGTGGTGTTCCCTGGAGGGCAACCCCAGCTGAAAAAACATTTGAGAATCCCTGCACTCTTGCAGAGCTTCAAACACAGCTTCTGACTCCTGAAGAGCTTGATTAGCTGGCTCAGGTGAATTGAAAAGGTGAAGGTTAGAGTGGCAGATCTCCAATTTCACTGATTTAATTAAAAAAAAAAAAAAAGAGTAATGAGAAGACAACTTTCTCAGTGGTAGCCCTTCCCACTGCATCAAGTCAATACAGAATGCCAGATCTGACTTTTCTTATCTCTTAACAGTAAGCCTACAAACAAAAACAGGTTAAATGTTTGCTCAGTAGGTAATTTCACAGCAAATCATGGCTGGAGGCATGCACAGGGTAGCGGGTGCTAGTGAAGAGATAAATGGACCGTCAGAAAGGAATCAAAGCACCTAAAAGTCAAACCAACGAAAAGAGATGGAGCCAAATAAAAAATAGTACCAAGTTTAGCAGCGTTTACTAGCCTGTGCTTAAAAGCACTTGCTTTAAGGCCACATAAAGCTCCAGTCAGCAAGGAGGGAAAAACTGGGTCTGATTAACCAGCCACACACTCTCACACGCAACTTTAAAGCACTATCATTTCATTAATCATGCGCTCCCCTGACACTAGGAACACGCTCCTTTCCTCGCTTCCACTTCCCTCCTTGTCTTTTGTTATGTTTTTTTTTTTTCCCCCACATGCAGGCCCATACCAGCGAGGGGTCAGAAAGAATGCCGTCCCCATGGAGACACAGAGTAAATGGTAGGAACACAAGGCGGTGGCAGACAGACGCGGCTGGGAGGATGGGGTGCGGTGTGAGAGCGTTTAGGACTTGTGAAATAAATTTATAGGAGGGAAAGAAAACAGCTTCATGCTTCTGATGGAGGAACTTTACCTTCAACAATCCGAAACATGAACACATGAGGTAACTACACCTGGCCAGCTTCAGAAAACACAGAACAGAACACACACAGAGACAGAACAGGGATTATTTCAACCCCTCAATTTGGGGCTTGGTAGATGGCCACAAATGACGATGAAGAAACCACTGCGGACCTGGAGCTCCCCTGGGGATGGCTTCTGTCCCCCTTTGCTGACCTTCTCTTAAATTAGGGTAATTGGAAACTGAAGCCAGGAGGTTTAACCAATGAGGAGAGTCCAAATAGCAAGGCCTTTCTGCTAGGGGCTCCAGGACCAGGACTGGGAACAACTATAATAACCAATAAAGCACAGACTGAAGATGACCAGTGTGGTGCTCACTGAAAGTTATACTTGAGGGTGTGAATGCATTTGGGTACATACATCCCTCTAACAAATGGCAAACAGAAATATTCTCTCTCTTTCACACTGTCTCACTTCACACTTGTTTTTTTTCTCATGTGTCTCTGCTTTTTGCTCTCTCTACCACTTTCCTCTTTGACTACCACTTTTTTAAATTCTCTCTCTCTCTCTCTCTCTCTATCCCCATCTTCTTTCTCTGCTTTTTCTCCCATTTCTTTTTTCGCTATCTCTAGCACTCTCTCCTTTATCTTTTTGTTTCTCCCTCTCTCTCATTATAGATAAGTATAGGTATGACATGACCACATTCACTCTATGTAGACTGTGTTTATGTGATATTTTATTTTACTGTCCTTACTTTTTACTGTCCTTCATATCCACATGTCAACGAGTTTAGAAGTTTGTGCACATTTCAATACACGATGCACTTCTGTGACTGTGTATGTGACAAAGAATCTTGAATCTTGATAAGTCCTGGAGGCCCAGAGCATCGCTGTGAACAGCTGATTCAGCCCATCATGGGCTTGATAATTAACTGACATTAACACTAAACTGTGAAGAGCGATCTCTCCAGGGCTGTAAATAACCCACTCACTTGAGCGCCCACACATATAGAGAGAGTGAAAGGGTGGGTGGACAAGGTGTAGTTTCCATTTCATTACCGATCTTCTTGTTTCCTCCCTTATTTTCAAAGTTAGCTAAAGGAAATTACGAAATAGGATTCATCTTCTCTTACTGCCTGGCTGTCATAATCAAGTTGACAGCAAACAGAATATGATTTGATAAATCCAGACATGGATCTGGCTATTTCCATGGCTATGCTACACCTATTCCCATGGTTACCCCCAACTCTCCACCCACCATTCTGAAGCTACACTGGAGGTAATGGACATTCAGGGATGGGTCTGGCAACATGAAGGTGATTTGAGTGAACAGGATAAAGCACTTCCCCAACAGCATCTGTCACATCTGCTCCAGAGGCTCCAGAGATTCGCTTACCTCATAGTTCCCCATTTTCCTGAATGCTCGACCCAGCCTCTGACCCTCCCCCAGTCTGACTAATGCGCCCAAAGTAGCACTCAGGCATTCGTCTAATCCTTCTCTGACAAATCCTTGGGGACAAGCAAACCCTGGTCATGAACCAGACACCACTGGAACAGCAGACTTTGAAGAGGAAGCACTGTAGAAAACCTGTTCATGCCACAATTGTTTGTTGCGGATAAATCGAAATGGAGGTTTGGTACAGAAGTGATCCGACAAAGCCGATTATACCCGAACTGATGGTAAATGTACAAAAGTTGCTTCTCAAATCGTGTACAACAGCAGATATTTACCTCTTTGTGGCTCTTTTTATACTTTGGCCTTTTGAAATTTCCATTTTATAACTATTTTATTTTCACCCATAGTTTATAGGTCTTATTTTCTCTGAATATGTCTTAATGGTCTCAAGTACTTGTCTGATGTTGTAGTGAGTTCTGACCATTTAAAATTCCTAACATACTTGGAGAGATAAACCTGGTTCTAAACAAGCAGTGATGCATTTATAATAGATATTATTATTCTCTGGCTGAAGTCCTGACAAAAAAGTTCAGCAAAGGAACACTGCAGCCTTTTTTAATAAACAGTACAAGCCAGCTGTCCAGGGTTGACTACCCACTCCATGGTAGGTATACATGGGTTATTAGACCACTGCAAGGGCAAATTATGCCATGAAAATGAGTACAAAAAAATCTAAATAAAATCACAGGTTGATTGATGTCTGTGTGTTCACTTTTCTATTAAAAACTGTCAATTCATCATTTTTACTTAAGCAAGGGACCAATAAAGTTTTCTGATTTAAATATTTATTCTAGTAACGGTACCTAAGTTAAGTCATACCGTACCTAAAAAAAACATGTCACAGCAGTGACTGAAATACTGAAGTACTGAAATACTGACCGCTCCACATTTCACAGGAAAAATGAGTCTGTGCTGTTACCAATTAAACAATAAAATATTTAAAAACTGAAACAAAACATGAAACTGTAATGTTCTACATACGGTCCACTGTGTCAATCATCTACTAAACTGACGGTGGACCACATTCTCAGGTTTGACATTTGCCAGTAGTGTTACTGATGTGGTTCAACATTACAGACACTGTGTTACACTGCATAAAGTGCATAAAGTCATATGCAAATGTTTGGGCACCCCTGGTCAAATGACACATTTCGTTGATTAAAGTGCAAAGACGCCCACATCCTCTATAGAGCCCACACTTCTGCAAATTTAGTGCATGGTGTCTTTTTGCAGCATTTAACATATTAGAAATAACATTAAAAATGTCCTGTGTACAAATTATTTAACCTTTTTTTCCATACCTATTTTTGCTCGTGAATATGTTAACAAATAAATAGAAATTATGCAGTAAAATAAGAGACAATTGCATATTTAGGTTCGCTCCCAGTGTAGCTGTGTGCAATATAGTCCCCCCCCCCCCAGCCCCTAGTGGTAGAATGACCCACATGGAATCAGAGGCCCATAATAGAGTCGACCAGGCTTTTAAGACTTGCTGCTTTTGTGCAAATGGTCAAGTCGTGATTACTGTTGAGCCTGAAGCTACACAAAGTGCTGAGTAACTTGGAGGCTCTCAGCCAAGTTTGTCCTGCGATCACTGAGGACGGTGTCCGTGTCCAGACGAAAGTGCCAGAGTAGCTCTGAGACAGGTGAGTCAGAGGCTAAAAACAGAAAGGCTTACATTGTGCTGGCAGAGGCCCCCATGCTGAAGAATTACACCAGCACATCATTTACAGAGGAGAAAAAGTTTAAAGGAGACCACACTGTCTTACTGACACTTGGGGCCCTGAAAGAGCACCTTCTTTGGTGCTAGTTTGCATAACAGATCGCAGCTTGTTTGCATTGGAACCTACCCTACAACCCACACAGTGATGCATTTGAATGCCATTGACATTTCTTACGCATACAACGAAGGGGGTGTGAGTGGAAACTTCACATGTTGCTGTAGCCACATACTGTTTTTAAAGCAGGTAAGTGACAAAGCAACAAAGAAAAACATGACTATGGCTCACCTTCAGCTTCTTGTTGAGTTTACAGCAGTATCGATACAGCATAGCAAGGTTGAGAGGCCCAAAGTCTGCATAAAAGCTTTAAAAAAAAAACAAAAAACACACACACAGACACAAACACACATGCAACATTGAACTTCAGACTGCATTCAGTATGAAAGAAGGCAGATATTTGGAATGCCAGCCTCAATTAGGCACTGAAACACTTTAATTACAAGCCTGAAACCTCAGTCTATGTAAACGCTCTCCTCTCCCAGCAGGAAACAGCACAAACTGACTGCCAGTTTCATTATGTAAACGAGGAGGAATGGGAGGAAAACATCATTGCTTTCTAATTCCAACTGGAAGGGAAAACGTCCCATTATACAGTTGCGTAAGTGTTTCAGGGCTGCAGAAGTGGGCTGCAGGAGTAGGCTGGGCGGGGTGGGGTAAAACACACTTACTTTTCGTACACAAACTCGTCATCCGTGCAGAAATAGTGTGTGTTTGCTGTGCTCTTCGGTTTGCTTCTTAACGTGGCGAAATATAGCCGATCTGGGAAACAACACAAACATAAGTACATATGAGAATAAAATCCTGTACCAAGATTTTACACCTGCTTTAATTCTAGAAAACGCTTAAATCAGTAGAGCTTGAGGTAGAGGTGGAGACCGCTTGCGTTTAAAGTAGGATATTAATGTACTATGGAATTTACAGTATCAGTGTCTCCATGTCCACATTTATTCATATATCCACAACTTCAACACAACTGTATCACTAATGTAGTACTAATAAAGTACTAATAAAACACATTTTAAAATTAAATGCGCGAGTACTTCAATACAGTACTGAGAAACTGCAAAACACTGAATATTGTGTATTTAAATTAAAAACAGTAGCACTGACTCATCTGCCACTGCCCTCAAAGCATCTTACTTGCTATCCTTCATGGAAACAGCAGTCAAGGATCTAGACCAGGCATCTGTGTAGATCTTATATGCACTGTATAGTATTTAGCTATACTGATTTATAAAACAGTTATTTTTGCACAAAGGCATGTGCTACTTTGCCTGAAATAAAATTTGTACTTAATGGCAGTATATAAAATAAAATTTAGTATAAAATGTAGCATATAATTAGAATAAGACTGAAACCGGCTCATTGTTCAAATTTTCCACTACACCTGAAACAGTGCAGCAGCTACATTCTGTCTGATTCAGGCACCAGAAAGTAACTGCTGCACTGCATTTCAGGTGGAACTTAAATAAGATAGCGGCAAATAAGCCAGTTCAAGTTTTGTACAGTCATATGCAAACTTCAGATACCCTGGGTCACACGTTTGTTTGATTTTCTAAGTTAAATGGCACTTTCAATACACAAGCACTGTTTATTTAACATACAGGACAAACAATGAAACAGAGAATGGGGGTATGCAAAGGTTACAGCACTTTAGAATTTAAAGAGTGGTTCCCTATGTGTTACACACAGCAAATAAATAAAATTAACTTTTAAAAAGTTTTCAAATTAACTTAAAATGCCCTACTTATTTTACAGTGTGCAACTTGAGCGACGTCAACATTTCTTTAGCACAAAAATATAAAAAAACAAAGCCAGTCTAATCCGAAAGCATGTATCGTTACACCCTTTAAAAAAAGTGTTTTGCATTAAGGTTAGTGGAAACAGTTGCTAGTAAAAATGCATTAAAGTTAACTTAAAATGCCCTGTAGAAATTTGCTCCTAACTTATTTAAACATGGATAATCAGTACAACGTGCAACTTTAACACATTAGCACTAAATCCTCTCAATTTAAAATCGTATCGAATCTGACATTTTGTATCCTTACAGCCTATAGAAAAGTATTTTGCCTTTAGGGCTGTTAGTGGAAACAGTTGCTAGTAAAATGCATTAAAATGAACCTTAAATGTCCTATAGAAATGTGTTCCCAACTTATTTCAAGATAAGAATCCTTTTATTTGTCCTACGAGTGGGAAATTTACATTGTTACAGCAGCAACGTGGACAGAACAGAAGAAAGTAAAAGCAGCATAACCAATAGAATAAAAACTATACAATATAACAGCATAATCTAAAAAGGACACTATGTAGAAAATACAAAAATATAAATATAGAAGCGTGTGAATATATACATATATGCCTAAATAAGTATATATTCATATATGTACACATATGTATGTATATATGTACATAGTGGAGTACATATATGTATATATATATATATGAACACTGAAGTTATTTGCCTTTGGGGTTGTTGGGGAAACAGTTGCTAGTCGTGTGTAACTATAGCAACGAATAAAAAACTTCACCAAAATCTCAGCAGAAAAACTTACCTTTTATAAACTCAGAGGCTCCTAACAAGTCACTGTCATCTGCCATTTTAAACAGAGTGGAGAGAATAGCTGAGTGTTTTAAGTGGTCGAGAGTCATTTGGGGAGCACAAACAAAAACAAAACAGAAGTCTAGAAGTTTTCGAGAAGAAAACTACGTTCGTCTACAACTTAACAACCACTCCTTTTCTTCTTTAGTCCGTCATATAGTCGGGGGAGCGGTTCGAATCAGCTTAGACACCTTTTTTGATGCTGAAAAGTAAAAAAAAAAAAAAAGAAACCAGACAGCTGCTAACATGCTAAACGTGGTGATGAATGGAGAAAGAGCAGCCCAGTCTGCACAAACTGCTACACTAAAGCCCCACACAGCCCAAACAAGATGCGAAACAGGTCCGAATAAAGTCTCCCAGCGCGGTATTCCGTCTCCAGGTCGGGAAGCCCTTCTCTGAGTGTGTCTGAGTCCCTCATCCCCCGCTCCCTGTGACTAGAGAAGTCCTCCCTGCTACAACACCGCCTTCTCACTCTCTCAGACCTGACTGTGCTACAGGGACTGATACACTGGAGCAACATCTTAAAGGGATGTCACGTGGTGCACCAGGCACCCTATCACAACGCAGGATAGCACGACTCAAATTCGGAGCTCAAACCGACCAATCACAAAACAGAAAACAAATACTCTGATGGAAAGTACGGAATTTAAAGGGTAACTCTGCTATGTGTGGATCTATCTGTACGCTACATGTACAAAAGTATTGGGACGCCTGACCATTACACAAATAGGGACTTTAATGACACTGCATTCAAATACACAGACTTTTATCTCTTCAGTCTCTGTTCCAGTGGTATGCTGAATTGTTAAGATTGCCCTTCACTGGAAGTAAAGCAAGGAAAGCAATCTCCATGGTTGGATGAGTTCGATGTGGAGGAACTTGACTGGCCCGCACAGAGCCCTGACCTCAACCCCATCCAACACCTTTGAGATGAACTGGAATGGAGGTTGTGAGCCAGGCCTTCTAGTCCAACATCAGTGTCTGACTGCATAAATGTTCTACAGAATGAATGGGCACAAATTTCCAAAGAAACTCCAAAATCTTGTGGAAAGTCTTCCAAGGAGAGTGGAAGCTGTTATAGCGGCAAAGGGGGACCAACTCCATATTAAAGTTTATGTGCTTGAATGCAATGTCATTAAAATCCCTGTTGGTGTAATGGTCAAGTGTCCCAATACTTTTGTCCATAAGCCTTGAGTCATTCACCCCTCATTTCTTTATATTTTGAGCTTGGAGAACTATTCCTCAAGACTACATTAAAAAGAAAAGCAGTCTGGTTCTTTAGAAGTGAAATTTGAGGAAATGATGGGTGGTAAAAGTATTGAGCCACCCCTCATTTCTTTATAGTTTTGCTTTGAAACATGTTGGTGCAAAAATACTATTTTAAGCTTATCAGTCTGTCTTTATCTTTGGCATAATGTGTAGATTAAAGACATGGGAGCAAATGTTTTACTGTGACAGGCTGCCCAGTGCTAAAGAGGCACCTAGATAATGGTCAGTATTCAGAATCAGCAGTAAAAAAAACATTCCTCTGAAGCTGGCCTGGTACAGGCACTGGAAAATGAGAGCCTTCGGAAGTCCTTCAGGAAGCGTGAAGAACTGTTCCTAAAGACTACATTAAAAGTACTCCGGCTCTTTGGAAGCAAAATATGAAGAAATTAGGGGTGGCTCAATACTTTTGCCCACAATAGCCTTGAGAGTGAGATTTTCCTGCTTTAGAGACCTTCCTCCTCATGATGCATCTTGAAGGTAAGAGTAGATACCTGAGTTTTCCACTGGGGGGGCTGTAGAAGGAACAGCAGGTAGCTTATAGTATTGCTTGGAAGCCGAATATCACCTCTGGATTTATCAGCCTCTACATCAAGAGATTTCTTTATCACTGGGGAATATCTGACATAATGCATGAACTGCGTAAAGCATGCTGGATGCTGTAGTCTTCAAACAAAGATGGATGCAAAAGAAAAAGTATACAATTCAGCACTACGGAATATTATGTCACGTGACAAATAATATATCGAATGCTAGTTTTAGGCCAGAATGCTCCTGTAAAATATGAGACTATAATGTAACATTCGGTGTCATTTTTACCACCACAAAAGCAAAGCAAATGCATGGGGCCCTGGAGGTTAAGAGGCAAGCAGTTGTCTAAATAAATGAATACAGAGAATAACCATGTTTTTCTTACATTTTTTGACATGGAAGAAACACACTGGCCTAATTAGGACTCTGGAAAGCAACCTTGAAATGATCACTAGCAATTTACTACTCAAGTAAAATATAAGAGCTCTGTTTATATTTTCACATAAAAGTACAAAAGCACTATCAAAGTATCAAAGTAAATGCATTATGAGAGACTGGAACTATCCAGTATTTCTTCTCTTGTTCTCTTATGTCTTCATGTTTTATACAAAGTATATAAATCTACTAGAAGAAAGTCCTTAAGTACACTAATGAACTACATTTACTTGTTACAATCCACCATTGAATATATTATATTATGTTATATTATATCATATTATATCATATTATGTATGTTATGTTATGTTATATTATGTTATGTTATATCATATTATAGACTCCATTATGAAGATATTTACCCATGTCCATATATTATGAATATGGACATGGGTAAAAGTCAAATGAATATTTTCCAATAATACATGAATATGTTTCAGCACTTTTCATTTGTCAAGAATAGAATACACTTTTAAAATTATTTCCTACTTTCTTTTGGGTTTAATTTCTTTCTGCTCTGCTCACACTGCTCATTTTGAAGCCTGAACAGTTTGTCCTACAAGGATCTCAAAAGGGAACAGCGCCTGTAAAACATCCAGTGCTGAGAGATGCTGGATGTACTAATAAGTTCCACTGCAGTTATTTGGGGAATTCAGCACTGGCGGTGTTTTTGGACCGGAGTAAAACTCTCTGGACTTATTTTTAAGCCAGGCTGCTTTTACTTCTACCTGAGTTATTATTTCACTGGAGGAACACTTTAGCTTCATCTGTAATGCAACAGTGGCATAGCTGAGTTTACATGCAGCTTCTAGTTGAAGGCAGGCTTAAGTGCTCAGAGTTTGTTCAAGTGGCAAATAAGAGGCCAGTTAAAGCTTTGCACAGTCATATGTAAACTTTTGGTGCCCCAGGTCATACATGTTTGGTTGATTTTCTAAGGTGAAAAGGCCCATCTGCACATTTTAATGCACAAGTACTGTTCGATCAATGTATTGGACAAACAATAAAACATTGAATGTTGTCTGTGCAAAACTTACGGCACTTTAAACTGTATGTGTTAAATGCAGCAAAAACACAAGAACTTGTATTAAAAGGAACTTAAAATGCTCTATTGCAATGTGTTCCACTTATTTTAACGTGGAAAATCAACAAACTGTGCAACTCGGGCATCTTCAACAGTTCTTTAACACAAAAATGTTTAAATTTAAATACAATCTCAGAGTCTGAAATCGTATCAAACCTGAAACCGTGTATCATTATACCCCTAAAAACGTAATCCGCCCTGAAGGTTGTCAGTGGAAACAATTGCTAGCCGTGTGTAACTATGGTGAAGACTCAGGGTTATAGTTTTCCATCGGTCTCCCTCCATCCCCTGTTGCTCATGAGGCCCAAACACAAGTGCAGACGAAGATCATATATCCATCCTGTTGTGCCAGGTGGCATTGTGTTTATCCAGGTCACCAACAAAAACAAGGAGGGAGAGTGAATGAACCGTGCAGGGGATCGAGCCCTCTGCATCAACACACTGACGCAAGAGATTAGATATGGGTCAGACGGTCAGGCTAAACCACAGTTAATGAGAGCGTGATACACTGATCGCAACATATCTGTGAGCTAATCTGGGAGAAATTTTCACTAAACTTCACATTCAGCCACCCATAATGATTTAGTGTTACTGGTTTCCCCACTGTTTTAATGAGAACGTGCCTGTACGAGCAGACTCTATGACTCCGCCCCCCGTCACACACCCACACAATAATCAGCTGGGGGCCTAGTGGTTAGGGAGTTGACCCTGTGATCAGAAGGTTTTGGGTTTGAATCCCAGGACTGATAGTGGCACCACTGAGGTACCCTTGAGTAAGATACCATCCCCACACACTGCTCTCCGGGTGAAGACCCCAGAGAAAATCCACACACACACAAGACCAGGACCCGGATTCAAACCCCCAACCTTGGAAGTGTAAGGCACAGCGATACCTACTGTGCTTATATTATATTATATTATTTTAGATTAGATTAGATTAGGTTAGATATTTATTAAGTTTCCTATTGTGTGCTAAATCATCATCATTCTATGAAATATCATTATCCTGTGCAATAGTCTCATGTTATCACTACTTAAGTCAATTATGTCACTACTTATGTCACTGCAAACTCCACACACACGTCACTTCTGTCACTAACGACACTTCTTTCACTAATTATGTCACTACTGCAATTGTATTATCATGTGCAATATCACTACTTATGTCACTACTATGTGCAAAAATGGACACAGTCTAGAGAACAGCTCCGAACCACTACTTGTGTCACCAGTAAAGAACTTCAGCAGTAATTTCATTTATGTATCTATAGTATTTATATCCACCTCTCTTCCTGACCACAGCATTTTGTGATTATAGCACAGTGTATTTAGTACAGAGTCTTTTCTGGAAAGTTTTATCTTGACTTTATACTATCTTTTATGTTGTTCTTGTCTTTGTGTCTCTGTGTGCCTGTGCAATCGTTGCATAAGCAGTTTCCTCCAGAATGAATATAGTTTTCTGATTCTGAATGATTGTTCTAGTCAATGTTCCAGGCAGTTTTCCCAGTTGTCAGCCTGTCAGGTTTCTCCAGAAGATCCTCACAGCACTTGTGATCATGTGCAGAATTGTTCCTTAATCCTAAATATAGTATCACAGCCTAGACATGTTTGGTCTGGAGTCTTTTGTTACACACTGGAGAAAAATAGCAACACTGCAATAGAACCACTTTTGGTTCCTTAAAGAGAAACTGCTCTGATTTCTCACGCTTTCTGCATATTTCAACCATTACAGTTTAAACAAAAGCACAACCCAAAGTTGTATGTGAAATGTTCCATTCTAGAGGAAGTTGCTGAATATGAATTGATCACAGTGGTGGTGAATGGAACCAGACGTCTGAATGTTTAGTGTCTCTAAAAGCTCCTTCACATGCAAAATATTATACAATATTCTTACAAATGTGCTGCCTGATGCTTGAGACATTTTTTATGATAGTTTGGAGAACACACTTTTAACAAAACCATTAACAGCAGAGGGATACATGCAGGGCAAAATGCGACAAAGCAGCAACCATTAAAAACTTATTTTTACTGCCTTAACATTGTTTTACAATGATCAGCAGCCCATAGATAAATTCAATTCAATTTTATTTATATAGCGCTTTTTACAACCAGGTTGTCACAATGCAGCTTTACAAATCCAGGTCCGAGCCCCTAGTGAGTAAGCCAAAGGCGACAGAGGCGAGGAAAAACTCCCTCGGCTGGAGGAAGAAACC
>JBBPCX010000038.1:9229069-9258054 GCA_037974365.1 Hydrocynus forskahlii
TTATTTCTGTGACCATTGTGAGTTTTTCTTTCATTGACTGAAGGGTACCAACAATTTTGTCCACGTGTGTATATATAAATATATATATACATACAAAGTTTTTTTTTGTTGTCTTGCATGTGCTTTCTATGTACACACATACTTGTATGTATATACATATACATGGATACACACATTTTGTGTCACTGATTAGTTACAAAACTTTATATTGGAGGAATGAAGTGATGGGACAGAAATAAATCCACTAATCCTGCCTAATCTTGGCTTTTGGTGCTCAGGCCACCACTGCGTGTAACAGTAGGTGGATGTTTGTGTTATTTAAAGGGCCACGAGGAAAAGGCAAGGCTGCAGATCATAAAGCGATAAAGGCCTTGGTTACGTAATGACCCCTCCCAGAGCAGGTGTCTGTGCTTCCAGAACAAACAAAGCCAGCTGTTTTTCCTCCAAACCTACAAAAGATTAGTTTACAGCACATGTAGCATGCAAGAGGATAGAAAAAGATAATTATGGTCGGGGGAAAAAAGCAACGATTATTTGTATTCAACATATATATTTTGTTTATTTTTATGTACTTTAACTTGATCCATTCTTCTGTAAAACGGCCAAAAACAACTGCTTATCTAATGATACTTGCAGTAAACAAGTGGAGACTGTATTTATGCCATAATAAAGTTATTTTCCCTACACATCCCCACACTGCTCCAGGGGCACAGGTTCACCCCTCTCAGGGACAGATGCAGAGGACAGCCTGGGTCTCTGAGCTGACAGGATATTGAATACAAGACACAGGCGGCTCCCAGCAGCCCCCGCCAACGATCCTCTCTCACGAACAATTGTGGATGTACCCTTCCCAGACCCAAGGGCTCCATGCATATTCATTCATCTCGCATGGGGCTGCCTCATTCTTTTTCTTCTCCCCCTATTGTCCGAGCATCTGCTGGGGGTAATTGTATTGGCCCCAGAGCACAAAAGGGCTTAGGCTTCAGGCAACAGCCCTAAAGTTGCACTCTTCACAACTGACACTTGTGAGCCATCCTCACTGTTGGGTAAACTCCACAGATAACATTGTTTTTTAACAAACAGGACATTTAAAGGGATTTAGCAAGGAAAGGAAGGCCAAGCTGAATGCCATGCCAGTCACAGCACACCTTCTTCTTAGGGCTTTTATTGTGATTTGTTTTCTTCCAAAAATATCTTAATGCAAATAAAGAAAATGGGTCAATGCCATGTCGTCGAGAGTAAAGCAAAACATTAAACAAACAGCAAAAAAAAAAAAAAAAAGTACAAAAATCCCCAGCATCCTTGCAATATCACCACCAAAATCCCTTCTCATAAATAACTAGTAGTGAACACTACAAATTAAACTGTCTTGGGATCATTATTTTGAAGGGATTGCTAAACTCAAACTTTTGGATGCAGGCCCCCTCCACCTCGCAGAGATCTAGGAAGCTAAGCAGTGAGCAATCAAACAAACATGGAACAACAATGCATGTTCATTCAATGCATCGACTTAAATAATTTACAAAAAGACAAAGCAGCTACATGGACTCAAACTTTTGTTCCGGGAGAAGTGAACCCCGCCTTTCCATGTACACATAGTGCACTATATTTAACAGTGACTTACATGAATATTACTCATTCCATGCAAACGATTAGGATATTAGCTGTAAACATGTTCCAATTGTGGTAACAGAGGGATTTTCTCAAACATATCTTTTTAAGGCTTGTGCTGGAGCAGACACCAGTGACAGCAATTTCTGAGATCTATCAAGCAATACAAGGTTAAACTGGCTTGTCAAAGATTCTATCAAACTATTTTAAATGCAAAAAGCTCCAAAGACACGCTTCGTTACAGTGTAAGGCAATACCCTGAGTAACAAAAGTCATTTGATAAATGGTAGACCTTAAAAAGGGAAAAAGCGTGGCTGAAGCGGACCGACCCCGGGGTCAGTTCAAATACCAATAACTCAATTCTTCATTCCGTGTGGAAATGTGAGGAGAACGTCAAGTTGTCCTCAGGACATCCAGTCAGTTACAGTAGTGTGTTTCTGCTACACGACCTCCAATTGCCTCCATCAGCGCTCCCCTTACCTTGGCTGGAGATGGGCCAAGGACGACCACCCCCAGCGTTTACATGTTCAAGTTAGTGGCACCTACACCCTGGCACTCGATGATGTAGGTGTCATTATTGGCTTGCTCATCGTGTGCTTTCTGTATAACAAACTTGGCCTGAAAACAGACAATATGTTGGAACCCAAATCAATTACATGGACTTCACTTGTGTATTACTCAAAAAAGAAGACTATTAAATGATACTATCTGTAAATATGGAATAAAATAACATTATTTAGAATACAGTATTTATCTTATCATAGTGATATGTTACCTTAGTGAGCTGCTCAGCAATATGGATGGCAGTCTGTGTGTGTAGAGTGATTGGACCAGTGCGCATTCGAGATGTGCCCTTAGCCAAGGCCATGAATATAATCAGCTATAAAAGAGAACAAAATGTTTACCCTCATGAGAAAAACCACCAAGCTCGAGAGTGTGTGTTAGGGCAGTAAGATAGAGGTTACTGTGCGTAACACATCACACAGCATGTAAATACTGCTTGATCTCGATTGTGCTCAGTCCTGACCTGGTCTTGCAAAAACTCGTCCACACAGCCGTTGTGTCTGATGTTCCTCAGGAGCATCTCAGCAGCTTCGATACCCACTTTGTCTGCATACACGCCTGGGGAAAAAACCAGATCAAATAAATCAATTTATTCAACCAGACTCATTTTTTCATTTTGGAAAAGGCCCACAGTTCTATCACTTGTTTACAATTTAAAAATACCCCCAAAACTTCCAGTATTTAAATATTTACATTTACTGAACACATACATTAAACAGCATCAGATTTGGGCAAACAATCGATATGTTTATACCAAATCACACCACCTTGTTTGTTCATTAAATCTCTCAAAGTCTTTTGACAAATAAAACATTTCACTCTTAAGTGCTGCCAACTAGTGGCTAAACAGAGATGCAGAAATGAGCATGGTTAAGAAAGGCTATAAACATTATTGATTAACATGTAATGACAGGTTGACCCAAGACATGTACTCACCTTTCTTGCCAAGAGACGAACCAGCAAATATACAGCCAGTAGAGGACTCCCCAATGATTCTGTGAGGGAAGACACAGAAATCATGGAGGTCATAAAACTGATTTTATTTGCTGATATTTAAAAGAAAAATAGAGGTAATCCGGCTTAGTTTGAGTTTTTAAACTCACATAATGCCGTTGCCATTGCCACAGGCCTTATCCTTCTCCTGCAGAGACTGGATATTGATGTAAAGGTCCTTAATCTCTTTTCGGATAGTGCGCACTGCTGCAGTAGACATGTCCTTCGCCAACTAAAAACAAGAACCATTAAATCAGCATTTACAGTTTGTTAAAAAAATAAGCCATAAAATCTAGCTTTAAATATTCCTGTCAGTGAATATTATATGAAGCCAAAAGACTTCATTGCTAAGCAAAAAAAGTACCTTGAATGGCAGCACCCCAGCCACAAAGGCCCTGCCGTAGATTTTAGTGATGTTGCCCCTCTCAGTCATGTTGATGGGACTCAGCTCTTTCACTGGGTTCACCTTTACAACCACCTCTCCGCCACCTTTTGGGTAATAACCTCTGTGGGAAAGCGCCCCACAAAGACTCAGTTTCAATTATTACAACCCATTATTAGTTCAGACCTAATGTAAATGTTATAAAAAGACAAAAACATACCTCATTCTTAAATCACAGTCAAACTGCATGCCAAATTTCTCAGCGATGGGTTTGAATACCTATGGAATAGTTGGAAAAGTGATTTAAGTCATGACACAGCTCTAAAGTAATCAAATAGATACAGTTTCCAGAATAAAAATGATATTGTGTGAAAATAATACCTTGATTGTGTAATCAATCTGCGGTGCCATCTCCGCATTGGTGCCTCCTTTCAAGCAGAGCTCTGAAGGACCCTCAGCAAACAGAGCACAGGGCAGTGAGACCTGAAGCAGAAGCCCAACACTCCTACAAGGCACAATAGCACCTGTGGTTAGCTTATGAGCTTATTAGGTTAAATGTATTAGTCAGGGCTGTTCTTAAGACATTCTAGGAGTGATACATTGATCCTAATTCCACAACATTAAACACAATAAATTTTACATTTCCTATGATAGCTCAATATCACAGCAACTGTTAATATAACCTCTTAAGTGAGGGTCAGTCCCTCAAACACTGATTACGCCTGAGCCTGGATTTTTAAACGTAAAAGCAACATGTGCTGGTTTCCTCGCACAGGTTTTGATCTAATCTTGGACTGAACTGCAGCACCAAGGGTGACTCATCACTGGAAATGCTTTTTAGTCTCTGCTTAATCAGGGGTCTGGGAAACTGCTCCCATGAGCTTTGCAATTTAGTCTAAAGACTAAACGCATTTCTGTGAATCACTAAAGGGTCGAAACCCCAAAAGATTCAACTTTAAATTGACTCAATTTCCAGCGGGCATCAAAGGTAAACCACACCTTTGCTTCACTTACCCTGCTGTGTGGGTGTCAGCGATGAAATTCCCGCATTTTATTTTCCCGGGAGTCAATGTGATCTCTGAAGAGCCCACCGTGGCTCCCTCCAGATTGCCATGGCACATGTCCCTGATCAACTCCAACCCTGACAGATGCTGAGGCCTGCCGAGGTTGAGGGGAGCAAAAAGGGGGGGGGAGAGGATAACAATGAAGACAAGACAAGAATGAGTGCCTGGGGTTTCCAACTGCAGACTTTTCTGTAGATGATGCTTTCCAGTGAATCTACAGCATCAGAATCACAACAAAGACCAACCTATAGCCTAACATTCACATATATTTTGTTCTGGCATTACCAGGCAGTAGCATAGATATAAAATGTCTAAAACCTTTTTTCTATGGATGTAAGAATAGCATGAAGAAAGTTGGAGCAGTACAAGGCTGGAGTTGGGGTAATGTGGACCAGGCCTGGCCATGTGCTAGAGCTGGGACTAACAAAGGCCCCTATTCAAGCTTGTGGGCCAGGCCCTATTAGAAAACATTTACTTCTCAAAAGTGCACTGTAGGAGGACAGGACTGGACCATGAAGCATTAATAAGTGATCTAAGACACTCCAGGCTTTTTAAATCCAACTTAAAACGTGTGTATGAAGCTCAGACTCTCCACAACCAAGTTGGCTTTTGTTTCATGATGCAGGAGGTGGGGAGGGGTGAGGGAGTGTGGCTTGGATCTCGGTTAAAGCAGTTATTTCTAACAACATATATAAACTTAATTGGGTGTATTTTTCATTACCTTAGCCCTGGTGTGCTTCTGCCTGCTCGGATTTTGTTGATTTTGAGAGAAGAGCCTTGGATGCAGCTGAGAGCAGCAGACACCCTCAGGATCTGCCCCCCCTGAAAAGAAAGAGTGAAATGTGTACCCCTCTTAACTGCATTTAGACACTTTAACCAATAAATAAGTACATAAAAAGCTTACAAAGCCTTAAACTGACTGAAAGCGGCCTGAATACAGTTTGTTTACCAAAAGTAGCGTTGAGTACTCACCCCTTCCATCACACTTCCGTCCATTTCGTTCACTGTTGAGGCCATTTTTGAGAAAAAGAGAAAAAAGGTTCTACGGTTTATATAACCTGACACCCTTTTGACGAAAGAGGACAAGGTCAGGGAAACCTGATGCGTTTTTTGGCGATAAAAGGACCAAAAGTCTGAAAGGACTTCGTCTGAAGTTAGCAAACAAGCTAAAGCTAAACCGGCGAGCAGCTCCAAACAATGCGGGACAGAAAAGCACGAATGACAGACACACAAAACACACAGGGCCGGGGAGAGTCCGGAGAATAGACACAGTGGTCCAAACCCTTCTCTTCTGGGCGGGTATAAGCTGTGGGTCGAAACAAAGAAATAAAAAAAACCATCCAGTTTCAGAGAAGGACGGACCCACTATCTCCAACTACAACTAGTCCAGCCAGTCACACTGCTGAAACAACACTGCGCACGCGCAGGACCGGCCCAGTGACGACACTCAGGCATGGATACGACAAGATGGGATGAGATAATATAAAACGAGATTAGATGAGATGAAATGAGATAATATGATATGAGATAAAATAAGATGAGATGAGACAGGGCGATACGAGACAAGACAAAAAATATCATATGAGATGAGATAAAAGATGAGATGAGATGAGATGATATGAGATGGGATGAGATAATATAAAATGAGGTCAAATTAGATGAGATAATATAAAATAATATGAGATTAGATTAGATGAGATAATATAATATAAGATAATATGAGATGAGCAGGAGTGATTTTAGGAGTGAAATGGGTGGAGAAGAGTGGCAGGAGTGATCTGTGACCGGCAGGTACCAGCAGATAACCAGCTTTGTTGTCTTGTTTGCTCGTTTGGAGACGGAGGCACTGAAAAAAAGAAGACAGGAAGCAGAGCTGGAGGTGGCAGAACTGAAAATGTTCAGATCTGCACTGGGAGTGACGAGGATGGACAGGATCAGGGCAGCTCAAGTTGGACCTTTTGGAGGAAAAGTCAGAGAGGTGAGATTGTATTTGTTTGGACATTTGCTGAGGAGAGACTCTGAGTCTGTTGGGAGGGGGATGCTGAGGAGAGACTCTGAGTGTGTTGGGAGAAGGATGCTGAGGAGAGACTCTGAGTGTGTTGGGAGAAGGATGCTGAGGATGGAGCTGCAGGGAAGAGGAGAAGAGGAAGGTCTAGTAGGAAGTTAATGGATGTGGTGAGGGAGGACATGCGGGCTGTTGGTGTGAGATAGGATGATGCAGAGGACAGAAGGTGATGGAAACGGTTGATCCACTGTGGAGACCCCTAATTGGGAGCAGCCGAAAGTAGAAGACTATACAAATAACGCAAAAATACAAATATAGAAGTTTGCTTGTATGTAAATATATATGTATATAAACCCATATGAGTGCATACATGTATGTACACATTGGATACATGTCTGTATACATGTAAATAGTGGATATATGTGTATGTAAGAAGATAGTGAAAATATTGTTAGGTACACATTAGAGTGTCCTCAGTTGCTTGGCTGCAGCAGACGTTGACAGAAACAGTAATATTACACCAGAAAAATTGCATGTTGCACACAGTAATCTTCTGCGTGTTTTACATTTTTAGGGCTCCCCTAAATGTATACATTCAGGGTTTATTGAATGTTGTGTCATTAAAGTCCCTGTTCGTGTAATGATTAGGCGACCCAATACTTTTGTCCCTTCATCATTGATCACATTTTATTTAAAAATAAAGAATCGCAAAAGTGCATGTGCTTGTGTAAAAATATGATCTTATAAACATTGAGAAAGAAAAAGACCGAAAGAAAGAAGGAAAGAAAGAGGGAAAGAAAGAATAAAAGAATAAAGGAAAGAAAGAAAAAAGAAAGAAAGAGAGAAAGAAGGAAGGGAAGAAAGACAAAAAAAGAGCTGTTCCAGCACAACAGGAGCAGTGAAAAGTTAAAAACACTCTGCGGCTGCCTCTGGAGACGTTTTTGCACTTTTCCTGCTGGAGTCAGTTTTGCGTGTTGTCTTTTTGTCACAGTTGAATGTTGAATATGGACAATGCGGACCGAAACGGCTGTTCCGAGATCTGCTGGACGAACTCGCGCTCTGATTGGTCAATATATCGGGGCGTGCTCGTTTCGTCACGCTTACGCATGGCAACTGAATGAAAGGAGAAGAAAAAGATGGCTGCGCTCATGACCGTGAGAGCCTCACTCCCTGTTTTCAGACGCCTGGTGGGTTCTGCTCGGATTTTTATAAGCTCGGTTTGCAGGAGCAATTAAACACAAGACGTGTGAAGTTAAAATTTAGCCTGACTTTGGGTTTGAGGGGCAGAAAAAGTGAGAGATCGAGGGAGCTAGTTGTACCTATTAGCTAAGACCGAAAATGAACTACCAGAGCAGTAAACAGACCAGTAAACATTGCAATTAACATTTAAAACATGGGGGTTATATTCGTGGTGTTTCTCTGTTGACCAAAAATGTGAAGACTACTATAACCTAATCCAAAACAGCAGAATAATTCAAATACTTAAGGTCGACTCGCTACTGTCAACATTGTCAGAAGTTAGGCTGATACACTGTATGGACAAAAGTATTGGGACACTCTTAATTATTGAATTCAGGTGGCCTCTTACATCCATTAAAGGGCAGTCTTAATGCTTCAGCATACCAAGAAATTCTGGAAAATGCCATGCTTTCAACTTTGTGGACACAGTTTGGGGAAGAACCTTTTCTATTCCAGCATGACTGTGCCCCAGTGCACAAACCTAGGTCCATAAAGACATGGCTGGAGGAGTTCGGTGTGGAGGAACTTGACTGGCGCACACAGAGTCAACCCCATCCAACACTTTTGGGATGAACTGGAACGGAGATTGTGAGCCAGGCCTTCTCGTCCGATATCAGTGTCTGACTTCATAAATGGTCTGCAGCAGTGGTGTCAAACTCCAGTCCTTGAGGGCCAGTGTAGTAGAAGAAGAGTAGAAGCTGTTAAAGCTGCAAAGGGGGACCAACTGCATGTTAAAGTCTGTGTTTGAATGTAGTGTCATTAAAGTTGGTGTAATGGTCAGTACTTTTGTCAATATTGTGTAATAGAGCTGCACCATATATTGTCTGCAAATTTTCAATGCAATATCAGTCTGTGCTGCTGATATTGCAGAAGGTTGCCATATGCAAACGAGCCTCTAACAGGGCGACCAATCACAAATGAACAGGCAGGGCTAAATTGCTGTAGCCAGAATAATGAGATACATTTAAATGTGATGATATGGGACTTTTAATATCATCATGAGCTCGTGGCTGTGTGAGTCTGTACTGAAGTTGCTCTTCTGTTTGTCCAGTGTGTGAAGGAGTGGGTCTGGATTTTTTTTAGTTTTCTGTTTTGGACTGTTGTTTCAAAAGAGTCCAGTTGCACACCCAAAACAATGAGACAGACAGGCAGACACTAGACTATGTGAAGGTCAACTTGATACCAAAACCAGTAATTTTGTCTGTTAACTGAGTAACAGATTAAAACACTGCCAAGTAATACACTCTCATGGTTCTGCTGGACGATATATCATTTATACTGGCATACTGTGGTATTGCTGTTCATTTGTTTTGATCTTTTTTATAAAATGATTAAGAGTTTGTCGTCATAATTTTGTACAGTTAAATTCTGGTGACAAATTTCCATCTGCCACAGTAAAAACAGTAGAAAAATCGTGCACTGCTTAAGATAGCAGTAAAACAAAAACACAGTCAGGGAGGTAGATAGGAAATAAAGTAAGCAATCAAATAAAGAAATAAAATAAACAATAAAACAGCAAGGCAGGTAAATGAGAAACTAAGCCATAAAATAAAGTAAAAAAAATAAACACAAACAACTGGACAAGTAAATGAGAAGTGTGGCTACTGGAAGGAGCAGATGATGTGTGTAGTTGTTATATACAGAAGTGTCATGTACAATTATGTCCATCCAACCATCCAGACATCCATCAGTTAATGATGATGTTCCTGTAAATTATTATTACATTATTATTATTTTATGCTGTTTTGTGTTGATATCCAGGTTATAATGGTTAAATGTGACACATCATTATATTCTTTAAAAAGAACAACTTAAACTATGATTTCTGTGTGGTAAATGCTTGAAAAGCTGTGCAAGATTCTCTCTGGTGTAAAATTAGGAGAAAAAAACTGAACAAGTCAGTTATATCAGGTTTGTAATATCATTGAGCAGCAGCAAGCATGAGTTCATTAACTTTTTATTCTAATGCAAACCAGACAATATTGTAATATTGGATTTAAGTACCTGCCTTTCAGTTGATGCGCATATAGAGGGGCTGATAAACTGTACAGCAGCGCAGCAGATGGGCCGCAGTCACTAATTACAATCTTTAAAGTGCACCTGGATGGAAACTGTGCTTGATAAAATGACTCAGGAGTGCAGATGCAGTAACGCTGCAGCTCAGTGTACAGGCCATACCTGCTGTCAGCAGGCTGAACTGTGCACAGTCTTCTGAATTCAGACTGCAACTGTCAGCATTTTTATTCATTTTGGGCTGCTGTGTTGCAGGTCTCGGTACAACGTCTGCAAAAGTTCTGCTCCTCCAAGGTTCAGAAGACTCCTCTGGCATCCCACTCATATTCGGTCAGCGTTTTGCATCAGCGCCGATTTTTCAGAACCTGCTATGGTAAGTGTCAGCTTTCTGTATTTGGAGCGCAGCACCTGAGAGTACATGACCTCAAATTTGTATGCAGTTTATTTTGCAACTGTGCTATTTCACACTACAGCTGCAAGAGGACCGATTTTACAGTTCAAACTGTCAGATATTGGAGAGGGGATCAGAGAGGTGACCGTTAAAGAATGGTAAGCTCTTCTTCATGTGAAGAGATTGGTTATGCATCCCTTTGCCTTAATGACACCGATTCCGCCAGGTACAGATTTAACCTGGTCATTAGTAGAATGAGACTGACCCACACATCCCAGGATGGCAGCTGTAAAGGGTGCAAGGGCCCAAATCTGGGACTGGTTCAGCAGAGATTTTAGTCACTGGGACAGTTTGACTGACCAGCGAAATCAGCAGATTCATAGTCTGGACTAACAGGTAAAATGCAGAAATTGTCACAGAAATCAATGTTCACCAAATTCATGGAAGGTTATATAAAATGTGTTCATTTTATAATATTATTAAACAAAATCCAAAACCAATGTATATATATTAATACACACACTACCAGTCACATTTCTGCAGGTTACTCACTTAACTAAAAATATAATCAGTATGCTTTGCTTGCAAATAAATTGACAGGATGTTCATCATTTGAGTACCTTTATCAGCCAGGACATGTCATTTCTATTCATCACTGCTGACCTACAAAAGGCTATGTAATTATAATGTGGATCAACAGACCAGTGTTAGATATTTAGGGAGCTATTATGTGCTGAAACAGTGAACGAGTGCATTTAAAGTTCAAGGACAGTCTAGAATTTGACTCTGCATCACCAACACAACCAGTTAATAGGGGTCAGACCTGCACTGTTACAGATTCTTTCATCTTATAAAAGAAAACTTATTTTATTTGGCATATTTTCATTTATAGTTCATTCAAACCTTTCATTGCTTAACAAAAATCTTCCTGTATTTCATTTATTATGGACTGTGAGAAATGTCTTGTAAATAAGATTGTTGATTCTGCCGCATTGTGACTCATCGTCGTCTTGAAGAAAGTTATGTCTTTTAGGTCCTATTAGATCTGATCCCGAAGGCTTAAATATCTTTTTGTCTTTGAAAGGTATGTGAAAGAAGGTGACAGAGTGTCCCAGTTTGACAGCATCTGTGAAGTACAAAGTGACAAGGCTTCTGTTACCATCACCAGCCGCTATGACGGGGTCATTCGCAAACTCTACTACGATGTTGATTCCATTGCTCTTGTGGGCATGCCGCTAGTGGATATCGAGACTGATGGAGGCCAGGGTAAGCATGCATCAAAAAATAACAACTGAAACAGAATTGCTTGCTATTCTTCTTCTGGTTTTAACACCAAACTGTGCTTTGACTCTGAACTTCACGGCAAGCCCAAACCTGCTGTTTTATACAATAAACAGGTTCATTAATGAAATGTTACCAAAGCACATTAAGACACTGTATTCAGTGCATGTTAGCTGTTCAGTTGTATCCTCTGGTAGCCCCAGAAAAGGATGTGATGGAGACCCCAGCTATATCTCAGGAGGAGCACACCCACCAGGAGATTAAAGGACACAAGACTCAGGCCACCCCAGCAGTGCGACGCCTAGCTATGGAGAACAATGTGAGTGACCATTACTGTTATATTTGGAGTGGGAAGCCCTAATGTACACTATTATCACTAGAAAGCCCAATGTATAATATTATCACAGTAGTTTGTGATTGCGATGCATTGTGATTTATTATTTTTGCAATTTATGCCTCTGACCTCACCAGAAACTTGAAAAAAGACTTATTCGTTTAAATATATAAATGATTAAATAAGGATGTACCTGTCATAACTTTTTTTTATAGCAGATTCACATTTCTTTACAGCTAGATGGCAAATGGACAATTTGACATTTTTGTCTTTGGTTTTCAACCTGAAACTCTCACTGTGTGCTCTAAAACACAAGAGCACATTTCCAATACAGTCTATTAGTCAAAGTCACAATACAAATTACATGAATGACCCAAAATGGAACTGGCGTCTGTTATCTATTTAAAAAACCTTGGGAAGATAAAGGTAACGTAACCATGGGAAGAAAAAGGTAACAATGAGTCACGCAAAATTAATTTACAAGTGTACCAAAAGAATTCAAGTATGTTAAGAGTGTTTTTTACATTCCTTGTGTTATTTACCCCAGTGAATTAGAACACACATCAACACACACAAAATCAAGTTTAGTCAACTGGGTGATTGTGTTTTGAGCAAGAATCTGCAGTTTTCGATTTTGCATTCCTATAATTTAAATATTAAGGGGTCAGTACTCAGCCCAAATGTGTAATTTTGGTCTTTTGCCCAAAATGATTCATTCTTGCACTGACCACACACACAAACACATGCGCATGTACACACAAAGACCAAAAAATACAGATGAACTGTTGGTGTTTCTCAGTTCAGACTCCCTTAATACATGAACCATTTAGCACTGTTTTACATTTTTTAGCATAAATGTTTCATTCTCTGCCTGAGAAAAGTGAGCCTGTCAGGGTGGTGTTGCAGTTAGAGGCAGAAGTTGCTGAGCTCAGCAGGAGCAATAAAAGACAATAAAAGGAGGTCATGATTGATTACTGTTAGCCAAGGTTTGGTTTGTGTGTGTGTGTGTGTGTTGGGGGGTTCTGTCCTTTCTTGAGAAAGACAAAAATAAAAATGTCTGTTAAATCCTGACGACCTCACATAGTTCACCAGAGCAGAGCTGTTTCCATAGTCACGGGAGGAGGTTAGGGCAACGAACCGAGAGAACTGAGAAGCAGAGACTGATTAGACGGGCCTAGAAACAATCTGATTTTACTATGAGAGTGTATTTAAAGGAAGGGTTTATGTCAGGGTGATTTTAAACATTTCACATGAATTCAGAAGTTCAAGCTAGGCTTTGTGGTTTATGCGCAGGGAGTGAATGAATCGTTAGTAGCATTAACCTCTCTGTGTCACTCATTTCTATTTAGATCAAACTGAGTGAAGTTGTAGGGACTGGGAAGGATGGGCGCATTCTAAAAGAAGATATACTGAACTTCATAGCCAGGCAGACGGGGGCAATCCTGCCCCCAAGCCCCTTCCATGAGATCCAGCCTCCCCCTCCCGCACCAGCAGCTCCAGCAGCAAAGACCCTAGAGAAGAGACCTCCAAGCATTCCGACACCTATCACCCCGAGGCCTGTCTTCACTGGCAAAGACCGAACTGAGCCCCTTAAAGGTAAGATGTTGTGAATGAAACAGGGAAAATGAACTACAGTCCATTTAATATACGTCCTTGCAAATTTTGAAATGAAGTCACAATTTTTTAAATAGTCATAAAATAAGTAACTCAGCATTTTCAGAAAAGCTGAGTAGGTCAACATTAGACAAATTCAGATCTTATGGTTCAGAAATCAGGCAAATTCAGATGTTGATGCTAAGGTCTGATTTGGTTTCACAGTCAACATCAGCCATTATATTCCGATGTTATAATTCAATCAAATGTCCAGCTGGATATGAAGTTTGCTGGTACATAAATGTGTGTAAATGTAAGGGCTATTTCATCACTTTAATATTGTGTTCCACTAGAGTGTGTCGTCCAATCTTTTATGCAAATGAATAGTAAATGGATAGTGTGGAGGCAAATTTTTATTCCAAACAAGCAGGAACATGATGATGATGATGAAATACTTTATTGATCCTAGAGGGACCAGTAGATAAGACAACACAAAACATTACACACATGATTGTAAGAAAGGGAGAAAATGGGGATATGAAAACAAATAGTTATAATAAATACAGATTTACAGAAACAACATAGTTCAAAATATTGCAAAGAATGGTGCAAAAAGTGCAGAGTACGCTTGTATGCTTATAGATGAATGTAAATACAACCTCAAAGGGTCTCTATTTATATATTTTTTCAAAAGTGCACTTAAGGTTTGTGATTTTATGTAACACAAACAGTCACTAGTCATTCTTGCATGACCATTTTCCAGCCTCTCTCTACCCCTGGAATAAACACACTGTTTATTTACTGTGCCTTTAATGCTGATCATCTGTAAATGAGTTCTGTTCTGGTTAGTCACACTGCACTATGTCAGTGTGAGATTGAAACACTCATGGAAACGACTAAGCGAGACATTACCTTGATAAAGTTCAGCATGGAAAACTAGATACATGTCAATGAGTTTTTGTGACATTACAAAATGAATGAACTCAAAACAGGCCTTTTTGCAGCCTTGTATCTATTTATAGGCTGTATGGACTAGGTTGTTTACATACTGCATCAAACTCTTTTTCTTTCATTTGCTTTTCCAGCACGATGTACCCTTAAATGTCCATTTTAATTAACTTCTCTTACACATTTATAACCAGGTATTCAGAAGGCCATGGTGAAGACCATGACGGCAGCTCTGAGGATACCACACCTTGGCTTCAAGGATGAAGTGGACCTAACACGACTGGTGCGTCTTCGCTCAGAGCTTAAGGAACTGGCTGAGTCTCGAGGAGTGAAGCTCAGTTACATGCCATTCTTTATCAAGGTAACGTCTCGCTTTGTCGTCCCAACTTTCACAAACAAAAAAATGGAGATAACGGTATTCAGATGACCAACAGTCCTGTTTTACAAACAGGCAGCTTCTCTTGGCCTCCTCCACTTTCCAGTTCTGAATGCCTCTGTGGATGAAGCCTGCCAGAACATTACCTACAAGGTTAGTTCACCTTTGAATATCTTGTTTATTGATGATTTGAATGAAAAGGAAGGTTTAATGTTAAGGTTGGGTTTGTTGGGATGATTCCTTTCACAGGCTTCCCATAACATTGGCCTGGCCATGGACACTCCACAGGGCCTGCTGGTGCCCAATGTGAAGAATGTACAGATTCTCAGTGTTTTTGATATAGCTGTGGAGCTCAATCGGCTGCAGACTTTAGGAGCATCTGGGCAGCTGGGCACAGCCGAGCTCACCGGGGGGACCTTCACCCTCTCCAACATCGGCTCAGTGAGTGTTCCCGAAAGAGTTTGGTCTCTTAACCAAATGATTGCGTAACAGTAATGTAAGAATGCATCAGTACAATATGACACGTTAATCTGAGGGTTGTAATTCAACTGTGTACATTTTGGACTATTTAATAATTCATAATAATATTCAGGAAAGGATGCTCATTGTTTGGCCATAATACAATTCTTGATATGCTTATCAAACATCAGCATCGCGACATCTCCACCAAAATAGTAGTTTCTATTCCGCTCCTGTATAAAAATGGAATTGTTTTGAAAAGTTTCATAAATATAGAGGTTTAGACTGCTGTCTGTGTAAGATGCAACTGAGTTTTTTGTATCAGGTTGTTTAAAAGTAGATTAAACCTGATGCTGAATTAAATAAAACAATACATTAGCATGAAGAATTCTTACAGACTGTGAGTGTTACACAAATCAAAACACTGCAGAAAATCAGATTTTGACAATGTTCAAATGCAGAAAGAGGATTTTTTTTGTTTGTTTTTTATACATTGAGTCCCTGTTTACAGGTAATTATATTTTGGAGGTAATATGGCTTCAGATTACGCACAGTATGATACCACTTCACAGTTTTAGCATTGAAATAATCCTTTGGTGTGAGTTGTTTCCTGGGAAGCTTGTCTTTAGCCGATTCTGTTTCTGCAAAGGCACAGATTTAGAAAAACCAAAGAAATTGGACCAAGGACTACCCAAGCTAAAAACCTGAATACTGAGCTAAAATCCAGGTCTCTTTATTGGATCCCCTGAAGTCTTATAGTGACTTTAATCAGATCTGGGAAATCAGAGACTGATGTTTACATGACCACTTAAATAATCACATAACTGCAGAAATCTGATATTTTTGGTTTGCCTGTAAACACACTTAATAATTTGACTACTTTTAATTTGTGTCCAGATTTTTTTATTCAACTTGTTCTACCTATTTTTGATGGTCAAACATTCTATTCATTCACTCAGATTGGAGGTACCTATGCAAAGCCAGTGATCCTCCCGCCTGAGGTCGCCATTGGTGCGCTTGGAAAAGTTCAGGTTTGTGGCACTTTTACCTGTTTGAGAAAAAATATTGTTGGTTTCACCATAAATTGAGGTCCTATTATGGTATCCTTCATTCCTGCCAGGTGTTACCGCGGTTTAATGAAAAGGACGAGGTTGTGAAAGCACATATCATGAATGTAAGCTGGTCTGCAGATCACAGAGTCATCGACGGAGCCACCATGTGTCGGTTCTCAAACTTGTGGAAGTCCTACCTGGAGAACCCTGCCTGCATGGTCCTGGATCTGAAATGAGAAAAACACATCCAGCCCTGCAGACCTACTGACTGAAGAGTGACTGGTGTTTTTTGCGGTTGTGAATCTGATTGTTACTGTTGTTTTTGACCATCACTCCCCATCCCTTTTTATGGTCCCTCATCACATGGATGGTTGCACAAGCCAAGAACACTAACACACGCTCCGCCTTGTGATACCAAGCTGCTAGTCTGGTATGGGTTAATACATTGTTCTCAGAAGTTCCCCAAACCACACATACGTTTGAAATAACGAACCATGACTACCAACCATCGTGTTCCGTTATGTTGTGTTTTTGTTTGTGTGGGATCTCTCTGTGATGTTACTGGTTAAGATGCAGCCCCTTCCTCTTGCAGCCTTAATGAATAGGATCGTCAGTTTTGATTGTGAAGTTGGAGTTTATGGGTTCAGTGTAGCAATAGGAGCTGGTGCCCATCTCCTGAAAATTCTCACCACTCTGACATCCTTGAACATTGTGTGAGAAACCTCAGACAGCATTATTGCACAAAAGGCTTTAGTGTCCACACTAACTGTGATTATGGGATGTTAAGCTGTGGACTAAACTTCATGCAATGGTTGTTTTTTATTGACTGTCTTGCATTTCCATGTGTTACTGCATTGCTTTCTATTTGTCTGATACTGTTTTTAAAGAACAACTCTCAAACTATGGGTGCTGTATGTAGTTTTAGAATGGGTTAATCGTTTAGGTTTTATGCACTGTATATTTTACCAGTGGCTTTGGGGAGAACAGTGCAGGTGTGAGAGCACAATTTATCCTTTAGGGATTTACCTTGTTGTGTGGATTTCGAAGGGGGAAATACATTGTAATAAATTATGCCATTATGGAGTGGCGACTGAATTATGTGAATGTTTTTTATTCTCTAGTGTAATATTAATAATGCAGCCACTTTTAAAGTGGAATTACTTCGATTTCTTCACATTTCTACATAAAGGAAAGTGATTCAGAGGGGTTTGATGTGAAATGGCCCAATTACAGAGACTGAATTAATCCACTTTTTTGTACATTTCTTCATTCTGCAGTCATTAAAGTCACTCAGAGTGGTTTGGTGTAAAATGCTCAGAGTTCACAGTGGTAGTGAATGGAGCCAGATGTCCGAAGTGTATAATGACTCCTACAGTTCATTCAGAGAGAGTTATTACACAAAATGGTTATGAATACAATGCCTGATGCCTCATACATTGTTTTATGATTGTTTTAGGAAAGTTAAAATAAAAAATAATTCATAGTGAAGAGATTTGCAAACAACTCTGAATGACTTTGTTTATATCTCAGCAAAGGGATGACACAGATATGTTGTAAAAAATTGGCTATATTCCTCTTTAATGAACCTGAACGAATTGTTCTCAAGAGAACATTTTGTAAATGGAACCTATGAATATTGAATTGTGTTGACTCCCCTTTAAAAGTGCACAGACAGGGTAAGAGGCGGGGCTTGGACTGTAGTAGTGTGACCAGACTCTGAGTTAGTGCCATTCTGAAGACCACAACTGCTCCAGCAGGACTACAACATCTCATCAGCACGGGTTATTTCATCCCAAGTGTTCTGCTAGATGTTAAAACGAGATATGCTGGTATGTTTTTCCACTTTCTACAACTGTAAGAGTTGTATATGTGATCAGTTAATAATCATAGGTGGATCAAGTAGCTTAAACCCATGTTTAGGTACAAGTACTGTTATGTAAATGAAACTGTGAAAAAATAGTAGCAAAAACAGCAAATAAAAACAGTACCGGGTCAAAAAAATACCTGAGAACTGAGTTCCTGCAGTGGAACAGTATTAGTCCACCCAGCATCAGGATGGAACTGAAGTATGCTTTGCTCTGTTCTTTTCTGTTTTTAGAGACTGACAAAAATTGGGTAATGTTAAAAGTGTGATCAAAGTTGTGTGAATAAAAGTCTGGAACTGAGTAAGAGAGTAGCTTTTCGCATAACCACAGGAAATGTAAGGATAAGTTAAGCTGAATTTTGGATTTTTCACATTCTGCTCAGTTAAATTTCGTTTTTTCTCAGCAAAGCAGAATAAAATGAAACCCCAAAAGTTCAATGTGAATAAAATACTGATGTAAAACTGAGGGAAAATGTATGAATAACTAGCCCGAAAACAGTCATAGAGGTACAAATTCATTATGTAGCGAAAGGTCTGCTGCACTATTGAAGGTGTAATGGCAAAAATTTGAACAATTCCTGCCTGGTAAAGGGATCAGCATAGTCGAGATGAAGCTTATATTCACTGTTGTGTGTAATTATATGTTAATATGTAATTAAAATGTAATTAAATACTACTCACCTCTCTCTATAACATTTCTGATTTTCTCAGCACAGCAGAATGAAATCAAACCCAAAATTTAAGTGTGAATGAAAGACTGAAGTAGAACTAACTTGAAAACAGTGCTAGAAGGACATTCATTAGGAAGTTAAGGCTTCTTTTTGACCACTTGCTATTAGAATTTGATCATGAATATAATCTGTACTATATGTGATATGTAGTGTGTTAAAGTGTAATTAATATGTAATTATGTATTAATTAATACATGTTAAATGTCTGATATGTAAATTATTTTCTATGGAAACAGTCCCCCAGCTCCCTGTCCTGCCGCAGCCAGAGGAGGTCTGTTTGGGGGGGTCAGAGAGGAGGGGGGGGTCGGACCCTGAAGCCTGAGAGGGAGCAGCAGGGCAGGACTGGTCCGGACGGGACCAAGGGGGGGTCGAAACGGGCCGTCCAGCTTGAGACAGCGCCCCCTGGAGGGAGTGTGTGGCAGCACTACCAGACAGCCCCGCGCAAGCGGTTCCCTGCGGAAGCGGCACGCGCACTGATGGAGAGAGTGGTGGTTGCGCGGCTGGGTGGTCTGGAGGGGCTCGGTGGACCAGAGGGGTTCTGCTGCCCCGCGGTGGTGACGGAACTGTCCGACTCCATCAGACAGGCCGCCAAGAGCCTTGCGCTCGGACGGTACAAACTCATCTCTTACGTCATCGTCGGACCGCTCCGGGACTCTGACGTCACCTGCTCCAGCAGGGCCGTGTGGTGTCCCGCAGCAGACACTTTCACAGAGTACACCTTCAGAAACCAGCACCTGTTCGCCCTCTGCGTGCTCTTCGCCGTGTACCAGGAGTAACAACCACAACAACAACCATCATCGTCATCATCATCATCACCGTCATCATCATCACCTGTTCTCTTCGGCGTGTATCAGGTGTAAAAATAATCATCATCATCATCTATTATAATCATCATCATCTATTATAATCATCATCATCACCATCATCATCATCACCATCATCATCATCATCACCATCACCATCACCATCACCATCATCATCACCATATACATTATACTACCTACATTATATACTAAATGCAATATTATATTGGTGTTTGTTTATACTATTAACAATACTACTAATACACATACTGTTACTAATTAGCAGACCCTCATATTTAATAAATATATTCTTCCCTATAATAGATCTCTGGTACCCATAGCTCCCTCCATCACAGTTCAGTGCTACATGTTTATTTGTGGTGAGGAAATGTCAAAAATGAATAAATATATATTGTAGTGTTGAGGATCCGGTTTTGTTGTATTCAAACCTAAACATTCTCACATTTTTTGTTCATGCAAAACAAACCTCTCAATATAAGTGGATGTTTGGGTTCCTACTTCTTTGTTACACCATTGAAAGCTCTAGGTTGTTGTTACTCATATTATAAATATATTGATTATTCAGTAACATAGTAACATATTGCCAAAGTATGATGACCGCTGGTTTGATTTAATTAACACCACTAATTCTAATAAATGGATGTCAAAACTAACTATGCTGATGATGTTCTTCATGTGCCATCTGATCTTTCAACAATTATTATACAGATTTCTGTATGATTGTAAAGAAAAACAGAGATGTAATACTTCCAATACTTCAGATTCTACGTGGTAACACAGGCAAGAATGACAAACTTACACTTGTTCAGTGATTAGAGGGAGTGTAAAATATTTAAAGGGCTATTCTAATGTGCTGTAAATCCTTTTATAACACTTGTGGGTATAAAGGGGTTTATCAGAATCATGAAACTTTATTGATCCTGGAGAAAATTGCTTATATCACAACTGAACAGACACACAGAGACACAGAGACAAGAACAATATAAAATATAGCAAAGTAAACAAAAAACTCTTCAGAAACATCTCTGTACTAAATGAAACACAAAATTCCGTGGTCAGTAAGAGAGGTGGATATAAATACTATAAGTACAGTAAATAAAAACTGTATTTCTGTATTTCGTAAAAACACACTCCCAAAAAAAGGAAAGTAATGAAAGTGGTCTCTAATGTGTTTTGGGACAAACCCCTTCACATCAACTCCCTCAGTGAGAGTCGGCCCACTCCACTCCTCAGTATACGGGTCCATTGTTAATCAGGTTATCTGTCTGCTCTATTCTTGAGGGTCTTTTCAGAGCCGTGTGTGTCAGGGGACAGCTGCTTTTGTGCCAGTTCTGCCATGTGACCTTCCCAGCGTTGGCTCTAAAATTAGCCGCTGGCCAGAGCTCCTCTTCATGTGGGAAAAGCAATGACAAACACCATCAGGATAATTGCTTTTTAAGCAAAGGAGGCACCTTTTGGACCACCTGGTGCACATTTTGGAACTGCTGAGGGAATGTGAGTGCCGCTGTAATGCTGGTGAGATCTGTGTACAGCAGAGAGGAGCACAGACATGTCAAGAGACACAGCAGAAACTGAACTGGACTGGTGAGAGCAGTACGTATGGTCTTTTTCATGAAGGTCTTTTATTGTAAATGTACTATAGGGGTTATATGAGTGTAAAACATTTGTCTGTTAAAATCCCATCTTTATTACTAAGGAAACCATGTATTATTGCTCTTTCTTGTCTTTTACATTTCACTCTGCTCAGGAAAACACACAGCAGAGTTACAGAGTGAACGCAGGGAGAGGAGGTGTGTGTGTGTGTGTGTGTGTGTGTGTGTGCGTGCGTGCGTGCAGGGTCAACATGACTGGAGTGACGGTGTGTTTCGGGACCGTGAACTCAGTCAAGGCTCTGTGGGAGACGAGGATAAAGAAGAGCAAGGAGGAGCTGAAGAGAGAGAAGGAGCAGAGGGACCGGGCGGCAGTCAGGAGGTGAGTGAAGCTCGTCACTGTGACAGAAATCTTCATTATTGAAGTTCCAGCTGAGGTCATTAACCTTTTTTTTTACTATTGCTTTCTCTACTCAAGTCATTCATTTCACCACTGTCCTAACAAAACGATACATATATTTTTTCTTTTTATTCGTCATTTGAAGCCAGCAGCTGCCCTTTAGGTTACACCTTGAAAAACTTACATGATGAACGGTCCAATAGAAACGCTTAAAACTCTAAATTAAAAACTCTTCCATTAAAAGTTAAGAATGCCACTGCTTTCTCATGACACTTTATTATTTAGGAGATACATGTTTATTCTGGAGAGTAATGTTTGTTTGAAACATCTGATGTTTCAGAGCAGGGAAAGCTGGAGGTGGGTACTGAGAAGTTACATTTACTCAACCTTTTTACCTTATCTTCATCATTCACAATTACCTGTTCTCTTTTTGGTTCTAAAAGGGTATTCAACCCTTTTTTTGTACATATTTTGCATACTTCACTTATTACAATGTACGTAAATTCATTCAGATGGATTGGTGTGAAACATTCAGTCTGAATTGTTTGCAGTGGTGGTGAATGGAACCAGAAAGTAATTGCACGAATTGGTTATGCTGCTTGATTCCTGAGACACTGTTTTACCATAGCTTTGTTAAGGTTTTGGCCTAAAACATTTTTTTATCCATTCATGGTGGATAGGTAAAAGTCTCTCTGTTTTCCTTCGAATCACCTTGTTGATGAAAAAAATATTGTATTATGCCTGTCAAACTTTATCTTTGGCATACTGAGGAGATTAAAGAAGTTGGAACAAATGTTTTACAGGCTGCAAAATGCCTAAAGACACAAGGAGCCTAGATATAGGAGTTCTAACTACTCAGCATTCAGCACCACTAGTATACTGATCACCGCCTGATCATCTGGAATCATCTGCTCCTGGTTCTTCACTGGTTCAGGACTTCAGTTAGATGCTCTTTGTTCTGCTTGAATGATTCATACGTAGGTCACTGTGTGTCTTAACAAACAAAACATTCCTCTGAAACTAGTCAGGTTCAGGGACTGGACTGGAAATGAGAGACTTTGAAAGTCATTAAAGAAGCCTGGAGAACTGTTCCTCAAGACCACATTGAAATACAAGAGTTTAGCTCTAACATTTTGGGTTAGGTTTAGAATAGGTGCCCTCTTCTGTCGGCCAGTGGGTCACTAAGAATAGTGCTGGTCACCTCTAGTGTACCGAATTGCATTGACTGTGGTTGTTACCAGGTGGTCACTATGGCACTGTAGGTGGCTGCTAACTTGCAGCTGGTTGCTATGATAACTGTAGTGGTTGCTACCGATTCTAATATATACAGCCATGGAAAAAAAGTCATTTTTTTCCTGGTTATTGCTTTTGTAATGTGTTTTATATACTATTGACCACACCTGATTGAAAATTCCAAACAGAACAATGTTTGGAGGAAATAATACACATAAATAATGTATTATACACTGGAAATGTACACTGCACAACACTCTTACATTATTTTACAACTGCAACAATTAAAACAGTGATGTTAAGAGTGTGCATGTGTGACTCTGTTTCATCCATCAGAAACTGAATCAGGAGTGAAGCTGCTCTACAGACACTACTGCACTCACAACACATGGAGGGTTTTTTTTTTTATTTTTACACACACACACTGCAATAGTTCAGAAAAGAACAGACACCTGTGCATTTTACACACACACACAGCTGCAAACTGTACAGTGAACAGAAAAAAGGGAAAAGTGGTCTCTTATTTTTTTCCATGGCTGTGTACATATATATAAATGTAGAGAGCTTAAATAGTAGTAATGCTGTTTTGCTTTTTGCCCTTTTATTTTGCTGCAGGTTGACAGGCGCTTGGGAGGACAGGATCACCTTGACCAAATTAAAGGAAAAAGTAGTGACAGAGGATGGGAGGGTCATCTTGCGCATTGAAAAGGAAGAGTGGAAGGTACACCCTCCCATTAAGCTCCAAACCAGTTTTTTGTGCCTCACCATGTTGCTTTGCCCAAGTAATGTTTCACAGACATTCTGTTCTAGACTCTTCCTCCGGCGCTGGTCCAGCTCACACATATCCAGGAGTGGCAGCTGCACCGGACGGGCCTTCAGAAGATCCCCAGCTTCATCTCCAGCTTCCAGAGCCTGATCGTGCTGGACCTGTCCCGCAATGCCATCAGAGAAATCCCCAAAGAAATCGGTTTGTATAGGTTGTCTTTCCTTTAAAGGTCTTTGTGACATGAGTCTACCACTGAGCTTTCTATCACACTGAACACCCCTGAACTCCATTTTCAGGGACACTGACTCGGCTGCGGGAGCTGCTCGTGAGTTACAACAGGCTGAGCGGTGTGCCGGAGGAGCTGGGCTGCTGTGAGAGTCTGCAGAAGCTGGAACTGGCAATGAACTCAGACCTGGATGAGCTGCCTGAGCAGGTACAATCAAACATGCTTTAACTGTACCTTCACCTTAATAGATTAATTATACATGGCTCAGATACTGTGAGCTTAAACTGATCACTGAACCAACACATCCAGATATGCAAAAGTTTGCTGACTTACTAAGTGAAAACAAGTTAACGCATTCTCTATGGGAAACAAACTTATTCATGGCATTTTTTAAAAATTCTTCAACATATTCAGTTTAACATACTGGAAAAAACTAAATTGTCAGCTTTACCCCAAAAATGTTCAAATAAACCATAATAATATGAATAATTTTCAGCTAACGTATTGAGACACCACTTTACAGTACAAAAGATCCAATGATTTTTTTAATTTGTTACATCCCTCTGTGTGTGTATGTAGTTTCTGTACAGTTGTAAATAGCTGTCTATGTACTGTTCCTGACTAACATCTTTGTGACAGACTTTTTGAGAGAGAAGATAGTGTTACTTAGATAATATTCAGGAGAGTTTTGAGTTCTCAGATGCACCAGTGTATACTGAAAGAAAAACTAACCTGGAAATCTCTCATATCAATTGAGCCCTACTGTCATCATCCTTTCTTAACTGACATAAAGCATGGCCATAACTTAATAATGACCATGGTGTATCACAATTAACTCTCACGTGTTACCAGGTAATTCTAACTTTATCTCATTTGTGTGCTTTCTTAAGTCAAGGTTATGGCTTAATGATCACATTCCCAAAACATGGCCGTTAGTATCTTTTTCCCCCACTATAGCAAGTTGTCAACATTCATTACTTTTATAAAGAAAATAGTCACAGCAGCGAGGCAGATTCTCAAAGACACAAAACTTTACTTCTGGAATTTGAGTCGATTCATTTTGGAACAAATCCCAAATGAAATTGTTTAGCAACACTAATAGAAAATCTGTATGGAAATGTATTCAGACCTTTGTAAGAATGTAATTTCAGATGCAGAAATAGATCCTTTTCTGTTTTTATACTTACATACAGTACTGTGCAAAAGTCTAGAGCCACCCCTCATTTCTTTATATTTTGCTTTGAATCATCTTGTAGGTGCAAAATACCATTTTATGCTTCTCACAGCCAGTGTCTTATCTTTGGCATACTGAGTAGATTAAAGTGAAGACATGGTAACAAATGTTTTACTGTGACAGGCCGCAAAGCGCCTAAAGATACGAGGAGCCTAGATAAAGAAGTTCCAACCACTCAGCATTCAGCACCACCAGTATACTGATCACCGCCTGATAATCTGGAATCATCTGCTCCTGTTTCTTCACTGGTTCAGGACTTCAGTCAGATGCTCTTTGTTCTGCTTGAATGATTCATACGTAGGTCACTGTGTGTCTTAACAAACAAAAACATCCCTATGAAACTGGTCAGGTTCAGGGACTGGACTGGAAATGGAACCATTAGAAAGTCCGTCAGGAAGCCTGGAGAACTGTTCCTCAAGACCTCATTAAAAACTAATAATGTCTGGCTCTCTGGATACAAAACATGAAGAAATGAAGTGTGGCTCAAGAACTTTGCACAGCACTGTACGCATTATTTTTTAAGGCTATGTTTTTATCTATGTTGCATCTTAATTAGCTTATAATAAATCAACGAAACATCTACTGATTCCTCAGTTCAGCAATCTCAAACAACTGTACCACCTGGACCTCTCCATGAACCAGTTCACCACAATCCCTGAGTGTGTGGTGAGCCTTCCTGCTCTGGAGTGGTTGGACATGGGTGGAAACAGGCTGGAGAGCTTACCAGATGACATCCACAGGTGCGCTCTTAACCTATCTGCACTCATCTTTAAACCCAACCCAGCCCTGCTCCTTGAGATCCATGGGGTTCAGTTTATGACACCTCAGATGGAACTAAGTATTTGCTATCAGATTCCTGGAATATTAAATATGAACTGGGCCTAAACTACTTGGCGTATATCTCCAGAAGCACCTCTGGCATCCTTTATTTCCACTAAATATTCTCATATTTTTCATGAAGAGGGTTAAATGAATCCTGGCAAATCTAATATTTTCTTCTCCAACGCTTGATGTAGAATGGAGAAGCTGCACACCCTGTGGCTCCAGAGGAACGAGCTGGAGTATCTGCCAGACAACATCAGCCGCATGCCCAACCTGGACACCCTGGTGCTCAGCAAGAACAAGCTCAGGGACATTCCTCCACTGATGGAGGGCATGACGAACCTCAGGTACAGCAGTTTTTTATACTTTTGAAAGAAAAAAATGAATTGGATTGATTTTTTTAAATTTCAGATTACTGCATAGAGTGGTGCTTGAAAGTTTGAGAGCTCTTTAGTATTTTCTATATTTCTGCAGAAATATGGCCTCTTCAGGCAGAATATAAATGGGATTTTCGGTCCTAAAAGTAGATACAGAGAACCCAATTTATCAAATGAGACAAAAAATGAGGATGCGATGTGAAATGAAGGTTTTCTAGAAAATTAATTGTTACAGAGGTGGTGATTTTTACAGACATCTGAATGGCTTTGTTCATCTCAATGACGGTATGTAGAAATTTAGAAAATTGGTAGAATTTCTAAATGAAAAAATGGGTGCCAAAAGGTTCACTTAAAGGCTCCATTTAGCACCTTTTTTTGTTTTTCACCACTTCAAAACCTACGCTTATTATTGCTAATTCATCTCATATGTTGAACACACTGTGGTGGGCTGGCGCCCCACCCAGGGTGAGTGCCTGCCTCGCACCCGTAGAACCTGGGATAGTTTCTGGGTCCCTGCCACCCTAGTAAGGATTAAGCGGTTAAATAAAATTAATAAATGAATGTTTAATATAAAATAAAAAAGATTAAAATAATATATAAAAAATGTTCATTATAAAATTAAGATCTTTAGTGTTACAAGAAGGAGAAAACTAAATTAACGTCCTCTGGCTTAAAGGACCATTTTTGTTGTTTTTAAGTTTCTAAAGAACCTTCATATATGTTCTACAACAAAGGTGTTATATTTATAATACAAGAGGTCTATAAACAAATCTAAATGTCTAAATCATCTAAAAGTACATCTAAATAAAAAAAACATTTAGGCAACTTTTCTAACAATATTACCTGTTTTTTTGGGGTGGTAGAAGCCTAGTGAGTAGAACACTTGCCTGTGAACCTGATGACCACAATGTTGCAGGTTCAAACTCCCCCCACTTTCTACCATTGTGTCCTTGATCAAGACACTTAATCCTCAGTTGCTCCAGGGGGTCTGTCTCGGTAACTAATGATTGTATGTCTGTAGCTCTGGATAAAAGCGTTACCAAAATGCCTAACTCTAACCCTATCCTTTTTATTTTATTAATTATAAAACGTCCATGCAAGAGCAGAAAACGGTCTGTTGAAAGTTCAGATTTTATTGATGACCAACAGTAATCTTTCAGAAACTGTCCCACAAGGTTTGTCACACTGTTTTTGGCAGGTTTGTAAATTTCAGAGACAATCCACTGACCTACGACGTGACCCTGCCGGATGTGAAAGAGGATGTGGATGAGGAGGAGAACGACAGGGAAATGTTTGGTCGCGAGTTTATGCACCACTACATCCATGAGGCCCGCAAACGAGGTTACGCTATACTCAACATGCACCGCGCACACAAGCATTAGAACCGCTTTCATATAAAACTATAAAAAATTTATAAAAAATACAATAAAGCTAAAAACAGAGCCTTTAAAGGGTGTGAATAACCTGATGTCGACCTGTCATGTGTTTCAGATTCCCAGACTTTTACCTCTGTGCTAAATGTGACGCTGGATGGTGTGCTAGAGATCGCTGCGCCGTCACTGTGATGTACTGCATGCCTCTGTCTGCTCCTCTGTCTTCCATCTGAGGGAGTCTGTCCTGCCTGTCCTGCCTGTCCTACTCGTCCTGCTCGTCCTGCTCGTCCTGTAAAGGCACTTCTGCGTTTTGCCTCTCTAGTCATTACACTAGGGGGGCGCTGTAGTGAGATCTGTGCTGTTGGTCAACTGCTTCTTGTGCCAGCTTTTGTCAGTCTGTCCAAAGGTCCACGGAAAAGGAACTGACCAATAGAAGAGGAGGGTAAAAAACAAAGGAGCTAAAAAAGAAACGAGTCACTGTCCTGACAAAGCCCAAAAAGAAAGTTATATAGAAGGACGTGATTTTTTTCCCAATTTTTGGACCACTACTATTGGTCTATTCATCCTGAAAAGAACAAAATAAATGGCAGATGGTCCCTTAAAATTGAAATAGAAAGAAATTAAAACAAAAATTAAACAATGGGTTTTGATATGACAGCAACAATACGGTATTTGAAAAATGCCCAGTTTTAAGCTTCAGGTTTTTAGACGGGAACAGCAGTCAGGAGTACATTCTCTAGAGACATGTCTCTGCTGGTGTAATATCTGAGGTTGGACCTGAAGCCTCTTTGCTGAAGGTAATGCAGTCTGCCTTGGTCTATCAACACCTTGCACAGGCGTCCAATGTGCTCCCGCTCCTCTGCTGACACAGCACTACAAAGGAACAAAGACAGAGCACCGTTATCTTCAAGAAGACAGTGGCTCCAACTTATCAATGTAATGTAGGACTGTACAAAGGTCTTGAGCCATCCCTCATTTCTTCATATTGCTTCCAAATAGCCAGACTTTCTTGTATTTGTAATGTGGTCTTGAGGAACAGTTCACCAAACCTTCTGAAGACTCACATTTCCAGTCCAGTCCCTGAACTTGACCAGTTTCAGAGGGATGTTTTTGTTTGTTAAGACACACAGTGTTCTACGTATGAATCATTCAAGCAGAACAAGCAGCATCTAACTGAAGTCCTGAACCAGTGAAGAACCAGGAGCAGATGATTCCAGATGATCAGGCGGTGATCAGTATAC
>JBBPCX010000038.1:9280088-9290586 GCA_037974365.1 Hydrocynus forskahlii
GTGTGTGTGTGTGTGTGTGTGTGTGTGTGTGTGTGTGTGTGTGTGTGTGTGTGTGTGTGTGTGTGTGTGTATGAGAACCTAAATTAAGCCTGAAAATGTGAAATACTCGTTCATCATAAACTGTATATGGCGGTGTACATCTTAAACTGTTACACTGCAGTAGCCGTAGATGATTTTTCTGGCCATTTGAAAAGGTCTGTGCAATTAATTTGAACCCATGGCAACTTTGTTTGTTTTTTAGTTTTACTCCAAACATGTAAATTATTCATTTTAATTATATTGTGTACATTAGCAAACTGCAAAGCTACATTTACAACACTGTGTAATAAAACTTCATTAGACACAAGCAGATCTGTGTGGTTTTTGGGCCGATTACTGAGAAAAAGAGTGAGTTTGATGGGTAATACCTTTTTTTATTCTGATGTACAGTTTGGGGAAGAGAAATATGTAGAATATGGGACATACATTATAATTTTTATATTTGCGTTTTTAGCCAGTATGATGCATAGTTGTAATCATGTTGCAGAAGTAGGAGGAATTAGAGTTAAGCATCTTGCCCTAGGACATTTATGGGTGTAGCAGAGTACAGTACCAGTCAAAAGTTTGGACACACCTTCTCATTCAACGATTTCCTTTGTTTTTATTATTGGCTACATTGTAGATTAATATTGAAAACATCTCCTATTGCTCTGATGACAGCTTTGCACACTCTTGGCATTTTTCAATCAGATTCATGGGGAATCAACCTGGAATGGTATTTAATTAATAGGTGTTCTTCGTCAAGAGTTCATTAGTGGAATTCTTGCCTTCTTAATGTTGTGCTGGTCAGGTTGGTACACAGTTAGTGATCCTATTCCACTACGGTTCTATTCCACATTATGGCAAGAACCACTTAACTAAGTAAAAAAAAAAACATGTTCTGGTTTAACTCTTTTTTTGTTTACTGCATAATTCCATGTGTTCCTTCATAATTTTGTTAGTTCTCAATATTAATCTACAATGCAGAAAATAATAAAAACAAAGAAAAAACATTGAATGAGAAGATGTGTGTCCAAAGTTTGACCGGTGGTGTATGTTTGCACAAGCAGAGAACTGAGTTCTAGTCTCCCACTGTGTTACCCACTACACTGGACAATTAGTGATGAAATGAGTTCAATCTGTACTGGGGCTAGTAAATGATTCACTCCTAAGATCATCATTTGGATTGGGATTTAAGGAGCCTGTGAAGAGAAAAAAAAAAATTTATTCAAAAATATATATACCAACTTGTTTTGACATCTGCAAAACATTCCTGGCTCAAATTTAGAATTTGCAAACCGGGGCTTCACGGCAGCAGCAAAAAGAGCCTCGGGGCCCAGTGCTGTGCTCTTATTCTCGCTGAGTGAACAGCAGCCTGTAACTGAAGTGAACCCAAATCCTCTGGGCTGAACGAGGAAACCTGGAAATGCGATGGAGGTCTCAGCCCGCCTCTGATAGGAAGGCCCGTTGATGAGAAGATCATGGTGGGGTCACATCAACAGGATGGCAGCAGTAACAGTCCAGGTGTCGGGGAGCTGGCCCTGTGGGCACCGCTGCAGTAGCCCCTCTCCAAGGGCACAGAGCTGGGATAACCCTCTGGTAGTCAGAACTGTAGTGACCAAGTTCCTGGTAGACAGGGAAACCCAGCTGCTCAGGCAGGAACATGTGTCCTGTCGCACAGCTGGCTTCAGACTTCGGGCAGGCCAGATGGCAAAGCCTCCAGTGGCTCTCACAGGCTGCTGAACGCAACATATTTTAGTGGAAATTAAATAATGTACGATACAATGGATTTGGTTTTCAGAGTTCTTTCTGGAGAGTTTTATTTTGACTTCTATATTGTGCTTGTCTCTGTGTGTCTGTGCAGTCGTAGCATCAGTAGTTTCCTCCAGGATCAATAAAGGTTTCTGATTCTGATTCGATAGCAAATTGTTCATGTTATTATGTAAACCAAAATACAGCGACCAGCCATCATTTTAAAGCCACCTGCCTAATACCGTGTAGGCCGCACTCCTTCTGTCAAACCAGGCCCCGACTCATCACGGTATGGACTCAACAAGACTTATGAAGCTGTTGGATCTGACATCAAGATGTCATAAACAGATCCTTCAAGTCCCGTAAGTTGAGGCGGGTCCTTCATGGATCAAACTAGTTTGTCCAGCCTGTCTCAGGTTGGAATTTGGAGGCCTAAAAAGTCAACACCTTGAAATGTTTGTCCTGTTCCTCAAACTATCCACGGTCCAGTTAAGAGAAGAGGCCCCTAGGGAATCTGTTTGGTACCACAGTGCATCCTGGTTCCATCTTTTTCCAGGTAAGTGAGGCACATGCACCAGACAGTCAACGTAATGCAAACTAATGTGGTTCATTAGACAAGGCCATCTCCTTGCAGTTCTTCATGGTCCAATTCTGATGCTCAGTTGGTGGGCAGAGGTCAATAAAAATGGTAAGGTTACCCAGAAGTGGGAAATAATTCTGTAGCTCCATGCAATACCTCTGGTATGTGCCGAGTTGATCAGGTTCATCCTACAGCAAGATAGTGACCCAAAACAGAAGTCCAAGCTCTGCCAGAACTACCTCAGAAAAAAGAACAAGATGGTAAGCTGGAAAACATGGAGTGGCCAGAAGTCTCCAGACTTAAACCCCATTGAGCTGCTTTAGGATGAACTGGACAGAAGAGTGAAAGCAAAGCAACCTATGAGTGCTGCACAGTTATGGGAACTTCTGCAACATCATTGGGAAGAACTTTCTGCACAATGAACAATGAGACATTGAACCGCTTGAATTTCAATTAAAAAAACCCAGAAAAATCAGGGTGTTCTAAAACTGCTGACCAGTAGTGTATATGTATATGAAAACTATATGTAAACTAAATGTAGACATAGGCAAGTTGAATGCATGTTCACAATGAGTATATGTATATATATACAGAGTGGATATATAAGTAAATATAAGAACACTGTAGATACACACACACATACACCCACACACACATACAGGTACACAGTGGAGTGACAGGCATTGTCAATAACAGTAGAAATGCACCAGAAAAAATGCACATTTTAAATTGCACACATAGCATTCCTTTCATTTTCTATAAGTAGATGTAGTTGTAGTACCATTTTTAACATGACTTTCAACATACTTGCTTTTTGAGAACAGCTAGGAATGAAGTGTACTGGACACACCCCACTGTGTCTGGACATGTGGCTACACGGAGGGACAGGAACTCCAGGTGGACCTCTATATTCTCTTCCCTCACGAGGAGTATAACCACAGGACACAGGTGGCTGGGCACATGGAAGCACGGGCCTGACAGGTTGTGGATCAGCAGCAGGAACTGAAGATCCTGTGCCCTCATGAGCAGTAGTGGTTGGATTGAGCAGTAGCTTGTGGCGCTGAAAGCTGTGAATTTCTCACCTCAGCTGAAACTGATTGGAATGGTCTCAGAGAAGTCTTCTCAAATCCAGCATTTGCTATTTCTGGCTCTGGCGCAAAAAGCATCGCCGGCATCTCTGTAGGTGGCAAACGCTTTGGAACGATCTCAGTGTCTAAAGAAGTTCTCCTCTCATTTGCCTGGCATTGCTCAGTGCAAATATGGGCTTCTTTTAAAGGATGAAGCAGGCCTTGAACAACTGACTGTGCTGATTGTATTTTCTCGACTGCCAAATTGGCCACAGCCTCCAATAATGTCAATACAGGAGGACTCTTTACAGTACAGCTTGATGCCAAAGAATCTGTCAGTGTAGAGATGGTCAGCTCCTGTGGAGTAATTCCTATTTCTTTAAATGCTTCATCTTCTTCTTTTGGTGCTTTTGTGTCTGATATTGGTGGTGGTGAAAAATCAGTGCCTCAGGTTACTTTCGCTGCCTGGACTTGTTCATGTAATACATGAGGACCATGTGTTACTTCGGGCACACTGTAGGCTCTTGCTTCATTTGGCATTTGCTCTTGAGGTGTAGTGAGTGTTTTTTCCACAACTGGTCCAGTCAATGATGCAATGTTGGAAAAAGCCTCTCAATTTAAAGGGGCTTAGACCTTCCACTACAAAAAAGTGAAGCATCTTCTATGGGCTTTGTCAGTCCTGCTTCAGGTTCCTTATTTTCCACCACAATCTGTGTTATTCCAGGTGCAGGAAACAGATCCTGTGTGACAGCATCCACCTCGAGTGGGGTTTGCGATGCCTCGACTGCATTACTTGCTGAAGAATCGTCCTGAAACACAATTGTCTCTGGCACATTGTCCGAGTGTACCATGATCATGTACTCACACGGCACAGATGATGTCCTGGTCACTACAGTGTTGGGTCTGGCATCAATCTCTGCACACGGGTGCCGCTCAAAGACTGCAGAACTCGTCCGCTTGCAGAGGCTTGGAGTGCCAAGGTCTTGAACGTCATCATTCCCACTTTTTGCACTGCAATAGTTTGATTTTCTCACAGTCGACCACTTCATTCTCTAAAGAAGTGGGGTGCTTTGAGCTGGATGTCCCCAGGCGGTTCTAAGTAAAATGCTCATTGCTCAAAATGTTCCACATTGGTACATATGGAGTTAGAGGGCATTTCAGTGAAGGGCTGCTTGTGTAGTTTCCTGATGCTCTAGAACTGGGCATTTCACCCCATACCACTTTGAATGACTACACTTAATTATGCAAAAAAGAAAACATTTTAATCAATCAAATGGAGAAGCAGTCTATTCTCATACCAGTGGAAGAAATTAAATTCAAAATAACCTGCATCACTTTCTGACTGCCATTAAAACTAGAACACTATGAAGGAGTTTAATAATATTTAAGAGTCAACCAAATCCAGGTGTTGCGATAACGTCATACATTTTACCCCAAATCCTCAGCTGCTACAGATACTGATGTTGCCGATAATCCTCCTATCCTGTTTTACGACAAGTAGACTAGCCTCCTGATAGAAAGTGTCTGGATTATGTCTTCCAGCTGAATTTGTGCCCACACACCGACGGTAAAACCAACAGACAAGGCAACTCGTAGTTTTTTCCATTGTAGTTTATTATTGTTTTTTTTTTACAGTTTGTCCAGTTCAAGAAGAAAACACTACAGACAGGAAAGCCAGTTCCTGTGATACTGATCAGTTCCTTCTATCTGATGTCAACCATTAACCCCCTGAGAGTGAAGACTCCTCATGTACTGTAGCTGCATGGACAATGCCCCAAAATCTGAGCCTTCTACGGCATCTATGGTCCAGAACTGGTATTGCTGGGTTTTGTGTCATCTGTTCATATTTTCAGCGACTGTATTTCTGCAAAAAAGTCTGAAAATAAGCATTTTACAAGAGCTTTCAGAAATATGTTGTAAATATAGAAGACTGGTGCACATGATGGCAGAGTTGTGTGTGGAATTCGTGCCTATGGCACAAATAGCTGGTTTGGTTCTGGAGCCCACACGTAGGGTCTCAGATTCTGGGGTAGATTCAAAGGTACAGACGCACAGGTTACTAATCCGAAGGTCACAATGTACACAGGTATTCAGATCACATCTTAATTCAGTGTGGCTGGGGACACCTTGGAGAAACACCGCCCACTCAAAGCACGACCTTAGCCAGCACTGCTGCAACCTTCCAGTTCACAATGGTAATCATGGTTATGCAAATATCATCGTCTATTCATCTTACAGCATAATACAACGACTGGGCATCGACCACTTAGCAAACATACAAACGGGAAGCGGGACATGTTGGCTTGATTATTCCACACTGTGCTGCGGGGTCCAAACGTCTGAGACCACAAGTGGATTTTTTATAGACCTAGAAATAAATGACAGTTGCAAAATTGTGATATTAACCAATAGTCAAGTTAAGAATAAATATAAAATTCAGCACTGTTGTCTGTGCAAATCTGAGTCAATTTACAACAGCATGAAGGGGGACAACACAAAAGACACACTTAAAGTCATGTAAATGTTTAAAAGATTCTACTTTGGCTCAAATTGATATACGGATAATATTTGTTAATAAAAACTATTAAAAGAATGCAAACTAGAAGCAATTTCACTAGTGGCCTCAGACGCCTGGCCCCCACTGTATGCATGTGCCAAGGGAGACTGCAACAGCAAAAAGGAAAAAGAAAGAAAAAAAACACATTTGCTTAGTGCTCCACACTTCAAAGTGCACATCAAGGCCAAAAACCCTCAAGTCTGTGTCTGACTAAGGTGCACTCGTCACTGCCATGGTCAAAAAGCAAAGCCAATGAATAGAAGTGAAAAGGCATATTCTTTTCTGGGTGACTGACTTCGTGAGTAAGAAGTAAAGAGACAAAGAGGTGTGTGTGTCTGTGTGTGTGTGTGTACGAGAGACAAATAGAGTAGAAGAAAAAGAGGGTTGTATCATCACTTCCTGCGGAGGTGGATGTGGTCTGAGCAGGTGGACAGAACTTCTAGTGATGTATTTTTATGCAACCAGTTTGGGCTGACAACTGATTTGAGTGACTTCTGATTTCTAGTGGTTGTTAGAAACATTAGCCTCACGGTTGCATGTCTTGTCTCATTATCAACATCGGTTCTAAGTGGAAAATAGTGTAAATTCGATTTCTGGCAGAACTATTCCTGCATCCTTATGAATGGGGAGATTAGGAGGAACACAGTAATCGAGGATTATGTGTCATGAGGTCTGACACCACGAGGAAGAAATGACTGCATGCAGCATACATACAGTGCATACCATGTGCAGTATTACTGCTCAGTGTGCAGATTAGGAATGATTTCAGAAGTTGACTGATTAACTGGCAATTTTTTTTTCATTTTGATTTCTTTGGTGTTGCCTGGGTCCTTCTGCATGAATGAGCTGGCAACAGTTCTCGTCTTTCAGGTACAAACATGCAATTGCCAACAGCAGGCCTCAGAAACGCTTAAAACAATATGCAGATCATTTTCAGGACTGTCGCGTCTGCAGTTTGAAGCTGCTCTTTAAGGCATGGGTTGACACAGAGTGATGATAAACCAGCTGAGAGGTGTATTCCTACTACAATGCTTGCTAAAATTAGGGAACATTCTATCCTTCAGCTGGAATATGTTCATTTTGTGTATGAATATCTGACACATGACCAGTGCCTTAGTCAGAATTTCATTCTTTGACCATACTCACATTCAATACATTGTGTGGAAATATGCCTAGTGTTTCTTACACTTAAGGAAACAGTCTGATTCATTCTTGTAAAAGTTCTGGTCTTTTATAGAAGAGAGCAACCCAAATGTGCAACGTTTTACCTGGGTTTGACCCTTTCCCACAGTCTGTGTGTAATACCAAACGTATATTGATCTGAATTTGGGAAGCAAAGCCATCAAGCTAATGGAAACCTTTATGGATGAAATGGATTAAGTAATACATCTTAAAACTGAACTCTAAAATTAGTCAATGTTTTCTACTTCTTTATGCACAGACTACCACTTAATGACAAATACTAACTGAACAGTTACTATATGTGAGTCGCTCTGAACATAGGTAAGAAAGGAAACATTACAGGTTTTCAATGTTAGAATGTTCCCAACTCTATAAAACTAAAGGTTCTTCCTTTATGTTTGTCCAAACAATAAAAGAACAAGGAAAAAAAAATCACACTGCTGTTTCCAATGGCTTGCATTTTCAAAAGTGCTGGAGAGGAGCAGTCACTTTACAATGCATGTCCTGGGTCAGGCAGGACCACTTCCTTCAGGGAGGCCAGGGCCGAGTGGATTCGCACATGCAGTCTGTTCTCAAAGTCATAGCCTGCATAGTTCTCCTGCAAGCACAGGCATGCTCAAAAGTTAAGCTCTGTTCAACTTTACTGGCTAGCAAACAGCTAGGAAACACACAAGATGATCAAGTGTTTTGCATGGAATATGCCATTTTGTAAAGATCCTGCAGAAAATCATTCGTAAATCTGTGTGTCCTGTCAAAACGTCTTATATGAAATTTCATATTTGACAGTGTGTGAAAAGACTGGATCAACCTTACCTTTGCCTGAAGCAACAATGATCTCCCTTTACTCACAGTCTACAAGAAAACAAAATATTTTTTTTTTTCAGAAGATTTGTTCATGCAATAATGGCAGTGAAAAGATATTATGGTATTAGTGACGTCCTCTGTGTATTAATATCCTAAATGGCATGAAACTTGCTGAGTATATGGATGCACTGAACATAATATTTAATGCAGAAATGTATCCTACAGCAACCTTTTAAGCCTTATGAAAAGAATGACTGGATTAAAACTACACTCAGTAATCACTGAAGTAGATATCATGATAAATCCTAGGGATTACCCTCCTCTGAGTGACTTCAATCACAATCCAGAGACTAAACACCCAACTGAGTTTCTTAACAGTAATTAACTGCACTGTAGGCTGTGTGCTACGGGACACGAACACTGACTTGAAATTGCATCTAGCAGAATCCCTACTATAGTTATTAAACATCTTTGTCTTAACATGTCTTTACAGCTTCATAACAGTCTCAAATAATGATTTCTACAGACCATAGAGCCATTTCATTAACATAATTAAATAATGCTTATTTAAGCATTTTTTACTTACCTTTTTAGAAATATTTGTCATTCAATTCTGAGTTGCTTGTAATATCTAAGTAATTTGCATTTGCTGTAATGTATGAGTAAGAACTTTACTATGTGAGTATTGCTTTAAGCGATGCATTTTTTGTGTTTGACTGCTGAGTTAGTGTAAGAGTGTAAGGATGCACATAGAGAGCAGAAGCCTTTAACTCAGGAGCATCAGTCTTTTGACAGTCACGTAAAATTATTTCTGATACGTGTCGCGTGCAAAAGAACTTCGAGGTTTGGGGCTAGTGAGTCGGCGTGCTGTACTCACAATAGATTTCAGCATTCTTATGAGATCAGTATAATCACACTGTATGACATGGATCTAATAAACTTGGGTACGAAGGGTATATAGATATATGTGCGTGAAGGTGTGTAGATTTACGATGGAGTGTGTAGATCATCAATGAACATTTATCACGTGACAAAAATGAGACGAGACACAGCATAAATGCTGGTCATGTGACGATAACTATAACGAAACATATAATTTAATATTGTTGACGAATGACAATGAGACATTTATTTTGTAAATGTGGTTTACAAAATAAAAACTATACTAAAATGTCTCTTCATTTTCATTGACTAAAACAAGACAAGATGTTATTTCCTGTACAATAGGGAGGCGTTGGCCTTATGTCCCAATACTTTTGTCCATTGAGAGGCACTCTGAATTAAATCTATCTAGAGAAAAGTATTGGGATGCAGAACCATTAAAGTGCCAGGGAGAGAAAAATGACACACACACAAACACACACAGTCACACACACACACAAAGTCACACACACACACACACACAGTCACACACACACACAAAGTCACACACACACACAAAGTCACACACACACACACACAGTCACACACACACACAAAGTCACACACACACACACACAGCATTTTGATAAGCAGCCTTTCCCATATCCATGCAAAAAAAGCTGATCCTAAATTGTTCTGATTTGGTTGTGTAGACTATATTTGTTCAGGAATAAAAAAAATATTCAGGTCAGTTCAGGCCAACACACTGAAGGTGAAGACTTTTACCAGTTTTACAAATGTGGGTTTTATGGCAATAGGCACACATTTTCATTTTATTTGCACGTTTTAGTGATGTGATGTTATTTTATTTATTTATTTTATTTAAATTGACGTGTATGTACTTCTAAGTTCTAACATGTTTGGTTGGCAAAATAAACGTCGTAAATTCAAATCAGAGTGTCTTCCATGTCTGGAATGGATGCACAGTATTCTTGAGTCTATAAGGTAACAATAATATAATAATAAGATAAACTTGCTTGAATTGTGAATTAGGTTTGACTAAAAGAAAATTCTACTGTTCTACTAGGTACTTATACTATATTGACTGGGTTAAATAGAATTGCATTACTAAAAAAAGACTAAAAATACAACTTTCATTGACTAAAACTAGACTAAAATAGTCGTGGATAATTCTGACTAAAATAAGACTAAAATGCTCAGACCTTTAGTCGACTGAAACTTGACTAGACTAAAAAGAATATGGACGTGACTAAGACTAATAAAAACTAATATGACAGCTTGAAGCAAAGACTAGACTAAAACTAAAATTAAGACAGGCCGCCAAAAACAACACTAGATGTGTGTGAAGGTATGTAGATGTGTGATGGTGTCTTGTCTTGTCTCGTTTAGTTGTATTGTTGTTCTTGTGTTCTTTTCCGCTTGCACTTGCGTTCTGTTCTGTGCTGCTCGTGTTTTTTACTATGTACTGTCTGCATATGGCAGAAATGACAATAAAAACCTACTTGACTTGACTACTTGAAAGTGTGTAGATTTACAATGGTGTGTGAAGGTGTGTAGATATATGATGGTGTGTGTGAAAGTGTGTAGATGTATGATGGTGTGTGTGAAGGTGTGTAGATGTATGATGGTATGTGTGAAGGTGTGTAGATGTATGAT